>JAODUE010000019.1:2492208-2511069 GCA_027564755.1 Amblyopsis hoosieri
TTATTTATACACACTTCTAATTCACATGGGCAGGAAACCCAATGTGTGTGTGTGTGTGTGTGTGTGTCTAGGGATGTAGGAATCTCCATGTAGGAGTTATTGGAAACAAAATGGAGTGTGTGTGTGTGCGTGCGTGTGCGTGTGCGTGCGTGCGTGTGTGTGTGTGAGTGTGTGTGTGTGTGCGTGCAACAACATTGGCCATGTGTTTTTGTTTTTAACACAGACTTACGGTAAACACACGTTATTGTACTTCAAAAAAAAAATGTGTGCATGTGTGTTTGTGTGATGCGGGCTTGTGTGTGTGTGTGTGTGCACATGTGTTTGTGCATGCGACAACATTGGCCATGTGTTTTTGTTTTTAACACAGACATACAGTGTATTCTATATACACAAATAAATACACAAATAAAATGAATATGAAGATATGTTGCTTATGAGGGGATCTTGTACACTAAAACATGCTAAACACATACATTTGTATAGTTATGAGATATATAGTAGATGCTGTTTATGGGAGGTGTTATTGTCATACGTTGTACTTTTTATTTTCGATTGTATGTGTGCGCGTGTGTGTGCATGTTTCTGTGTGCGCTGCACGTGATGTGATTGTGTGTGGCATGCAGTGTGTGCAGCTGCTGTGAATCGTGGAGATGTGCGCCTCATGCCAGACTCATCCCAGCTCCTCTCCTGTGTTTGTCAGCAGGTTCCGCTCGTCAGACGCCGTGTCGATGGGCAGCGAGTTTGCGTACAGATTGCGTATGGAGCACTCTTGAGAGGCCAGCGTGCACGCACACGTGCATGCGCACGGCGCCGAATGTACGCATTGTTTGTAGAAATGCTCACCTTCGTGAGATGCAAGATACACACTGTGTGTGTGTGTGTGTGTGTGTGTGTGTGTGTGTGTGTGTGTGTGTGCGCACATATGCCAGGCCAGTTCCATGCACTTGCATTTGCTATACTAACTGAGCACACTTGGTGTGTGTTTGTGGTGTTTTACTGGCACTTTTAACGGTAGTCTCCAATTGTAAGATAATAAGATAATACAATATCAAATTCAAATTCACCAAATATCTCCTCGCATTTCACTGGCCTAATGTTTTCTGTGCGTGCATTCAGGCCCAATCTTGGTCAGGTATCCCTTGGAAAAGAGATTCTTATATACATAACCAGCAGCTAGTGGTCAGTGAGTATTCGTTGACGTTGAGGGTATTACCTTGTAATCTCTGCACCTTTAAGACCTGTAGGCCTATTATATGTTGGATATTTGAATGCAGGGGATGTAGCAGTGATAGCAGTACGGTTTTTACAGGTTCATTTAACACTGGTATCCAAGGGGGAACATTAACAGTCTGTTTCCACTAGGATATTTTAGTCACTGCCCATGTCTGCCAGTTTATTTCCAAATTGAATTTCAGTGCATTGCCTCCTGTTTGGCCACCGTTATTATTGGTCAGCTACGTTCGATGAAATGAGGCTGATGCCATTGCATCAATACCTGATCGAGTTAACACTCAGATCCTTACAGTGAATATGGGGAAAAAGTAATAGTTGTAGATATTACTGTAACGTGCAAAATGAAAGCTATTTCCTAAATCCCAACATTTACATGTTCATGAAGGTCAATGATATTTTAGCATTATACAAATATAACTGAGTTTCTTTGTTCATAGTTGTGACAAAATACAATAATCCTTGAGCCTTGGCATGGTGTGCAATACTCACTCACTGACATCCAGTCTTTCCTTGCCTACACAAACCTCCACGAGGAGCGACATGAATAAACCAAAGACATATCAATCCCATTGATCTGCAGAATTGCCGCTGTTTATTTGCTTGTCAAAGGCCTCAATTGGCAATCAATGCATGGTTTTCGTTTCGTTTTTGTTCATCGACTACCGCTGCGCCTGTGTGTGTTTGCATGCGCGTGCGCGCGTATTTGTGCGCGCGTGTGTGTGTAATGGCTTTGCACCGAGCCGTGTTTAGAGGCGGAGAGGGGGAGAGAGAGAGACAATGTTGTCCTGCTGGCGCGTGGCCCTGGCTGTGTTCATCATGGGGTTTGGGGTGCCTAACACACCATAGCGCTCCCCCATTTGTTTAATTTGTAAGGCTCTGACATCAATTGTTGAGCTTCATTTGCCCTGTCGAAACGTCACGTCACCGCTAATGGGCCAAGCTGTGTGTGTGTGTGTGTGTGTGTGTGTGTGTGTGTGTGTGTGTGTGTGTGTGTGTGAAGCATGTGTGCGATTCATGTGCGCCCGCGTGTGTGTGTATTATTTTCTGTGGAAGTGAAAATGGGGTGGGGAAGGGGAGAATTCAATTTTCATCATGAGCCCCTTGTTGTCAGTGTGTATGAGTGTGTGCGTGTGTGCGCGTGCGTGCGTACGTACGCGCGTCCTCGTGTGTTTGTGTGCGCGCACGAGTGTGTGTGTGTGTGTGTGTGTGTGTGTTTGTGCGTGTGTGTGTTTGTGTGTGCATATGCTTGTGCATGTGTGCGTGCGTGTTTGACTTGACATTGTGCACACATATACAATGATATCTGACTTTATTACCGTGTTGTGCATCAGAATTTACTGCGCTGTGTCGTGCTGGCGTCTAACAGCAGACCCCACATGTAGACTCATCTGCGTGCATGAATGTGACACTGAACAGTGGGCCACTTTCTGCTGGAAACGATGACTTCAGCAGGCCTGTTTGTGAGTCTGACTGTATCTGCTGCTGTTCCCAAGCCTTCACAGTCCCAAGCACATGCATTGCACTGCACACAAACGCATTAGCGCACACACACACACACACACACACCAAACACACACCAAACCCACAGCCGTGAACCAGACATTTATTAGGACGAGGCAGAGATTGACAAACAATGGACGGGGCGGCCCACACACCGCAGCGATAACCTCTGGCATTACTCAGATGGGGAATATGCCCAGTCACATCAAAACAGGCTCCATGTCACACAATCACCCCCAAAAAAACATGTTTGCGATATCATCCTCTGAGGATTATGTGTTCCCTAACTTGCAGGTCCAATTATAATTATTCTATACGCATCAATGGTTACCATTCATCTTTCCCCGTGGCTCAACTCACGGACCGGAAGTGATCTAAACACGACCTATCAGAGCATATTTGAAAGCGATGCGGGGGTGTTGAGGGGGGATAATTCTGTTGTGAAGGGGCTAATGGATTCACACCCACACAGATTGACTCACCATGACAAAAGGGGTCTGTGTTGTCTATTCTAGGCAGCTGGGCAGGATGGCGAAACTTGGAATCCTTTGTAGGATTGAAGTAAAAGTCAGTCTTTGTCAGTCTTCTACGGAGTATATGTTGCCATACGCCTATGCGCGGCCGGCGTGGCATTCAGAGTTGCAACAAGGCTAAAGAAAGTTTGCATAGATTAACAGTGTTTTCGCAAATGTTGAGCCCACGTATGAGTTAATCAAGTTAAAATGCAGCCTTGTTTGCTTGGTGTGAGATGTGAATTGAAATGTATTTAACGCTGTTTATGATTGTAAACATAAAGAAGAGGTATTGTTTTAAGAAACAACTGCTTCCAAAAACATCTAATTACAAGATTGCCTTCACAGTAACAGCACTTTGTAGTATAATTACATGATTAGTTATTTGCTTTCAATGCATCTGTTTTTGGGTGAAAAAAACCCATGCATTCATGATTCATGCATGCAACCCATAATTCAGTTGAGGTATAGGAGAAGGACCTACAGTCTGAAGTTATGAGATTAGCATTCCAACAGATCCTAGACTAGGGAATTTCTGTGTACCTGACCAGCATCTCTTTCTCTGCAACACCTGTACACAAAGTCACTCCAATTCGCCACACAGCGTTTCTGGCCAGAGGTGAGGTCAAGGCCAATTACGGGCGCGTCATCACGGGATAAAACACATGCTTCGTGTCATTTCTAATCCTGCTGCCGGTTCAGGCACCGTTGACAACACCGTCCTCTGTTTAATTGTCCTTGTTGCCTGTAGGTCAGAAACTTTCTATTTGGCAGCTAACTACCACATACTAATAGACAGGGAGCATCCTGGCTGCCAATCAAAATGAACCTTTTTGCCCTCTGCTGGTTGGAGAGTGTTGCAATGGCACTGAAGCATTATGCTTGATATAGTGATATAATAAGCATAAAAACGCCACACTGCCTTAAATCGTAATATAAAAAATATATATATATATATTATATACAGTTTCACAGACATGGATTAAGAGAAAAATTCAATGAAGATCTCCATTGAAAATAATTCTTAGTCTAGGATTAGGTTTAATCCATGTCCGTGAAACCGGCCCTTAATAGATTTTTGTCTGTGTGCCAATCGTGCGTGCATCCATCCAGGTTCGTTTGAGATGACAAAAGATCAATGCAATAGCAGAGAAAAAAGGAATAAAATAATTAAAAGAAACAGAAACATTGAGCAACAGCTCAGACAAATGGCACTGTTAAAAATATGTCTCTATAATAGATATGTTTTCCCATGACATTTTCCAACAATTTTCCTCTAATTCTATTAGCTTAATGTAATATTACTCTGAACACCTAACATTTTTCATTGTCTCCCCCTTAATGTCTCTACAGACGCAAGAAAAAAAAAATCGCTAGCTTGTTGACATCAAGTGTGTGTATGCCAAACGTGTTGTATATATAGTAGGCTAATGTACTGTACATAAATGTGTTTGTGCAGTGTGTGTACTGTGCTTCGCAAGGAACCAAACAGACCACTCACTGTCACAATGCATTTGGCATATCTCATCCACTGTGAAATGTTTAGTTACTCTGTCAAACCTTTGCTGGCACAGGGCCCAAGATGCAAATTAATGTATAGCTCATATGCACCTTGGCGATTCATTATCATAGGGACTGTTTATAAAGGCATTTAGACGGCAGTGTTAATCAACAAACGCTCAGCTGTTTCTAGCAAAGAAGAGGGACAAGAAACATCAACAGCTGACATGCATCAGTCCCACAGAGAAACACACGCACGCACACACACACACACACACACACGCACACACACACACACATAAACAGAAAGTGCCTGGCTTTGGTTACTGAGCACTTGAAACACAATTGTAAAGACATCAAAGACAATATGAGATAGGGATCAAACAAATTTAGTTAGCAGGTTTAGTGTCTCACGGAAGTGCGTGAAAGAGTTTCCACTGAGCTTGTACATCGTATCTTAAAGGTGGACTCCACAATTTGTTGGATTCCCAGAGTGGTCAAGGTTAGTTTCTCACTGGCTAACACCATTCTCTCTACACCTTCTCTCACAATCACATGCACTAGTGGAGAGTTGTGCTTCACAAAACATGAGCTTTGCTGAAGTTTGAGCTTACGGTGGAGCTGGATAAATTGAGAAATGCTATTTAAGACATAACAGAAGCTTAAACAATGGTTGCAATGATTTCAATAAATTATGTTTTTTATTCTAAAGGAATTAACTTAAAGGTAAAGGCAGCTATTGCAAGATAAATGTAAGCTAATACACTTTTTTGTCAAATTCATAAAATATCTCCTCGCATTTTGCTAGCCTACCGTTCTCTGTGCGTGTTGAACAAATCTGATACTTCTACACAGCCCTGGCTCCATAAATAGTAACATAAACAAAATGGCGAACAACGCTCGTATCAACAAAGCCGTAGTACTATGCTTTGCTTGACAATGCATTTTGACATGTGATGCCCACGGAGGATCGGGGGGTGATACCATTTTGATTTGAGCTCGAATATAGCAAGAATGACTGACCCTGCCTTTAATTGCCAGAATTTAATATAGGGATAGAGTAGCCTTGTGAAACCATCCTGATCTCGAGAGCTACAGTTTTACTTGACTCCCCGAATATCAGTCTGGAATCCATCTTTTTCAAATCGATTTGACATTCGATTTTAAATTCGTCCTGAATGAGGGTTTGAACTAACCTTACATGCCGTCCATCGAAACAGTTTGAAACGGACAGGCACTTTCAAATAACACTTGACAGTTGATGAACCATCTGAGTGTCGTGTTGTTTTCAAGTCGCTTTCGCTGTCGATACACCTAAAGCACGCCCACATCTATCAGTACGACGCTGATTGGTAAGATTGGTCAGATTGGTGTAGAATGATTCTCGGGGAAAAATTAAACTGAAGCTCGAGGCAAAAATTAAACTGAAGCTCGAGGCAGCAGTGGCTTAAAAAAATGCTTTTTTGTTCTGCAAATTAATTATTATTATTAGTTATTATTATTATTATTTTCAAGCAGCATGCATCTATATTACTCCTCTAATGATGACATTCCTTTTCTTTTTACCTCCTTACAGATAAATCCTGTTAAACTCAATTTACCCGTTTTTCCACATTTGTATTTTTTTATATAATTAAGTGGCACACTGGCATCATGCTTGAGCAAAATTTGTGTTTTGTGTCCAATCACCACTAAATGCCTCAACCACAGAGAAAGAGATTAAAAAGTTGTTAATCAGAGGGATTTTTACGAAAGCTGGCTATCCCTTTAACATAAATATTTGTAAGGAATTCCCATAGTATCTCTCCAAGAGACCCCTGACTGTCCTACCAGACCTCTGAAAATGCCCCAGAGCTCCTAGAGTATCTGCTAATAAACTAACCGACAAACAATAGAGGCTGTATGCCCTAATGCACCGTTGTCTGTCTGTCTGTCTGTCTGTCTGTCTGCCCTGTAGCTGCCCCCTATACTTTGTATACGTGGCTCTGTACTGTAGCAAGCTAGCTAGACAGACTTAAATCAGTTAGGAAGTTAGAGAGAGAGAGAGAGAGAAATATCCAAGAAGGTCCCAGAGAGAAAGAAAAGTCCTTGTTTGGATTTGAGGTTGCGCTTTAGCGCTCCCTAATTGCAGGATGTTTTAATGCCATCCGAGGACGACAGGTTGGAATAATCATAGTTATTTGTTTGCGCAGCAGGCGCCCTGATTGACTTTTAATGCGTACACACTGCCTGGTGCTTTCCAGAACACAGTAAAGTTGACTTCCATTATCTCATCTCATTTATCTATTGGTTCATATGAAGACAACAAAATGATCATTATGAATGCTCCCAGGTACTAGAAACATATACTCTCATTTGGTATTGTGCCATGCTTATACATATTGTACTGCATGTAGGCCTATATTGTTTCTTACAGCACATGTATTACTCACAGTCATGAATGAATAAATAAATAAATAAATAAATAAAAAAATAAAAAATAAATGCCATAATATGCATTTAGAACATATGAATGCACTTCCTCTATAATCTACAACACCTAAATATTGAAAATCAGCCCGCAAAACAATTGCGAGGCTTTATGTCAGCACAATAAGAACAATAACCTGGAGGCAATGCGCAACATGCTGACTTTAAAATAACTACTCGTTTATTCATTGAGAGATAAGTTTTGGCTGACCTTCTCTGTGGCGAGGTCAAAGGTCACATCACTAAAGGGGATTCCGTGATGGCTACCGTCGGCGCTAGTGCCCGTCACAGCCTCCAGGGCGAACACTTTTCACACAATTCTATCGCCCTACACACACACAATAGCTGCCTTGTTATCATGAAGCGTTACTACCTAGCACATATTGGGGGGGGGGGTCACGGTGAGACAGAGTGAGTGGCGGCGTCAGGGTTTATGTCCTGTAATCCACAGCTGCAGTGGGGGGGGTCCATTTAGCTGGAATGAAGCCCCCCCCCCCTCTGTGTCCTAATGGGACATTGATCACAATGCTAGAATTGTCCATAACAGCGGTGTCATATCCCCAAGCAGGTAAGGTAAGACAGATTACATTCACTTATGTTAAAAAAACAACAACAGTATAACATACTTAAATATTCTCAAATGCTAAAAATGTAGCCTTTGAAACAAAAGTTTGGAAAATCGCGGATTTTTTGTAATCACCCCTACACACACACACACACCCACGCACACACTAGCTAATGTTTAATTACATTAATATGCAATATAAGTCATTAGTAGCCGCTTAATTATGAATGGAGATGTAATGACACCACCGTTAATATTTCATTAAAGGGCAATAAAGTGTTATTTGGCGGTATTACAAAATAGACACTAACCAGAGGACTGTCTTTGGCAGGTAATTATCAGAGAAAGGAGGGCACTGGCCCTCTTTAATATCGATTGTCCGACAGGCTTTAATGAGCATACAGGCCAGAAAGGTGTCTTTATGTGTGTATTTTAGTATTATCTGTTGATTGTGTTCGTGTGCATGTGTCATTCTGCTCTTTTAATATGTGACCATGAGTGTAATTCTGTATGCCCGCTTTATGGCTCCATGATCATAGCTCATGAATAACTAACCGCCCTAAAATAGAATGGACCAGATAGCTGGAGTACACATCTCCATGCCTTTAAAACATATGCAAGCACATTGTAAGCTAATGCACTTTTTGTCAAATTCACCAAATAGCTCCTCGCATTTCGCTCTTACCGTTCTCTGTGTATGCAGAAAACAGACTTCTACTTCTGCACAGCCCCGGCTGATCTGTATATAGAAGTATAAGCAGAGTGGTGCACACCCCTCACAACAACAAAGCCGCAGTACTACGCTTTGCTTCACAGTGCATTGTTTTGTTTTGAGCTCAACGTTAGCAAGTGTTCTCGAGAATAACTAACATTGCCTTCAAGTAGAGATCGTATAGAGAGGAGACATGCCACTTAGAGAATTTTGAATGGAGCTCTATGGGAGAATTCCGAATTGCAATTTGAGGAAAATAACCAAATAGAACACATTACATAATCCAAAAGAGCCAATCGTCTGCTTTATAACTGCCAAGCATGAACCTTTATTTAACCAATCGTGCGGTTGCATTGACGTAAGCCAACTGCCTATACTGTCTTCCTAAAAAACGTCCCTCTGTGTTTCAATGATGGCTGCAAGCGGTGAGACTTGCCTGGAAGGACTTTTCTTTAACTCTTCTATTGAGGGCAAAACAAAATGGTACGCTATCCAATAAATACACGTAGAGGTGGTTTACGGGGAAAGTGAAAGGAAGGGGGGTGATCATGGGCTTTTTACCTTTACTAGTAACCTTGATCTAGGTAGACATGACCTTACACATAGTATAGTGACCACCAAAATAGTCTAGTTGTCCATTGTTCAATCCACAATGCAGTACAGGCTACTATATATAACTGAGCTGTACAATAACTTGATAACAATGACCGCTTTGAAGGAGACCGTCGTCATAATCCTGCCTCCTGCCCTCTGGCATCATTTGCATCTCCCTCTTTCTAGACAAGTGAAACTGGTGTGCGTGAACGCCATCTCCAGACGTGTGCCTTGAAACGCAATAGGCAGGATTGCATCCAAAGTTTGCCTATAGGCAAGAATTCATGATGCCAACAGGATCATTGCATTGCTCAGCAGCAGACACACATGTGGAGACATTGACATGCTAAAGCACTAGCTTGTTTACACAAGTGTCCCCCTTTTCTTCCCTGTGTAGCCACCAGTTAGCCACACAATAGACTCAATGTGGCCCTCATCTGTGAGTGGGCGGGGCGGACAAGGCCCAATAGTCACCCGGGACACGCTGGTTTGCTCTGGAGTGAATGTTTACAACAGTGGGGGGAAGCATTGTTTTAACCCAGTCCTCTTTTTGAAATGTAATACATACAAACACTGCTTTGGCACAATAGGCAATACTGGCAAGTAAATATGAGTCATAGTTTCACCAAGTATGTACTTTATTTGGCTATAGCAGGTGGGGCTAATAAGGGTTTAACAAATATTAATTTACAACTGTCTTATTTCAGGTTATTTTACTGAGTTATGCTTACTGATGTTACTGAGATATGATTTCTTTATTAGCATACAATTCAGATCATATAATGAAATATTTTTCCATTTGTACTGTAACATTGTAACATTTTAACAATATAGCTAAACAAATAGGTATAGCCTGGTGTAACCAGACCATATTCGCTACGCTCCATTGGGAAGAGTTTGCAGTCCTTCCCTCCTACTATTCGTAGACCTCTGGTCTGGCGTTGCTACAATAGTTTTGATCGCCTCATATAGCTTTACCACCATTTTGAAACACGCTTGACTTCCACGTCATCTCACCAACCCACGCTGATTGGGACACCAGCAGGGTGTCTGTGCGAACGCTAATGCAAACAGGGTTTCCAGACTGTAACCTCAGCGAAAAGAAATTAAACTGACAGCAATAATCAAGCGAAGCCAGGCTAAAACATATATAATTACCTTGAAAATTTCCTCTGCTGTCTTCCTCTGTGGTGTTTGAGAGACACATATGGCTCAGTGCTCCCCTAGTGTATATTAAGCTCAGCTAATGAGCTGGTCAATGTGATGAGCCATGATCGATGTCCCCTCTGAATTCATGTGCTCTGCCAGTGAAGGACACTGACCCACAAGGAAGTGTTGATGAAGTAGAAATCTGGAAAGTCTCACTTCCTGCGATGGCCAGTAGCTGCATGATGGACTCAATCAAATGCTCTTCGTGTCATATCTGAGGACACTTTGACCTATAAAAGATATCTTGTACAATGCATGTATTAATCAGCTAACAGAGTGTTAACATAATTCAACTGCCTGGCTATGTAGGCAAAATCAATTATCAAAAAGTGTGCATTATATAAACAGTGACAGGTTAAAATCCATTATTTTATCAGAATAACCTTGAGTACATATTTTGATTCATTACCTGATATGCTATAGGCTACTCAACGTTTTATCAGAAAAGTGTGCCACAAAATTGTTGTGATTAGGGTTAGAAAATGTGGTCAACAATACTGCAGCCTTATTTTGTTGATGAAGTGCAAGCTTCTAGCTTCTAGATAACGGATGCTCAATAACATTAGTTTCTTGATCTAACTGTAGAAAATGTGTAGCTATATCCACATTAACTGACATTAGTCGCAATGAAAAAGATCGGGTCTGAATATTCATATAATCACCCGAAAATTCTCCAGCAGAACATATTTGCATAAGATTATTACTCATTGGCACTGACCTCGAATAGGGATGAGCTACATTACTAATAGGCTTTCTCTTAATGCCAATAGATAAATCCCGGGATATATATCCACTTTGACATTAATGACTAAATGTTACTTCTCAGCCATGTCTCGATGATGATCAAAATTACTTCACTTTGCCTTTTTTCCGTCCCTTTAAAAATTCAGTTCTGTCTTCCTTTTCCGAGTTAATATTGTGGATAAAAGATTTCCGTGTGTCAGCCTTAAAGAGCTCTCATTATTCAGTGTTTCTCAGCATGCTGCCAAGAGCCACTCTAGTTGTGGAGCGACACAGAACGTCTCCCCCTCCTAGACAAAAAAAAGAAAGAAAATAAACCCCTCTTTCACCCAGAAAAGTTCACATCTGCACTCTTTGTATGAATCTGAAATGATGCGATGCAACAGACTGGTGTTTATCGAATATGTCACTCTTGCACAATGCCCTCTGGTTTCCGCAGAGGGTCTTTCGCCGGTTATTGTCACAACTGGCTCATCGGCCTGCCTTGTCGGCTGCTGTTCAGTATGCAGTGTGGGTAATGTGATAATTAGGCTGCAGCCCCTAGCCATCGTCGCACCAGCAGGCTGCCTCATAATATTTCCTGTAACACTCCATCCAATCTGGAGAGTTTGACGTTTATCCCCTGCAGGACCGCAGACGAAGACAATGACTCAGAGGCATGCGTGTGTGTGTGTTTGGGTCGTGTGCATACGTTCCTGTGTGTACTGAATGTGCGTGCATGTTTATATACATAACATTGTTTCTGTATGTGTTCATGTGTGTGTGTTTGTAAAACAGAAGCTCTCGCTCTCTCTTATCTAGTTTCCATGTGTTATTTCTTTAACTCTTAGCACTTTGTACTAGATAATGTATAGCTAAGTTATCACCGATGACAAGCTGCCTACTGTATCCTAACAGATTGTTGGTTGCTTACAACTGGTGTTCTGCTCTACTATTGATACATGTACTCGTAAGTCAGAGCGTATGTATGTTTAAAGCCCTATAACGTTATTAGCGCTCAGGTTTGAACTAATGTACTAACACTGCAAGAGCATGATTATATGAAAGACAAAAGCATTAGACTGCTGAGGTACGGGCGTGTTTATGACTAATACCTTGGGTTAAAGATCGTGTTTCTCCCTGAAGCATTAGTTGCAGTGCTCGCACCTTCCCTTGCCTGTCGTCGAATGAGCCTCTTTGCCTGGTGGTGGGCTGCAGTCAGGAGGGGAGCTCTGGGTGGGGTCAAGAGGTGGTACCCTCGTCCTCCCGAGTGCTCCGTCGGCTGCATAACGATGCCGGTGGTGTGTAGGGTGAAGGTTGGTGAACGCTGACACAGCACTCTCTGACCTGCGGCAGCAGGAGAGAGGGAGAGCGAGAGACAGAGACAGAGAGAGAGAGAGAGAGAGAGAGAGAGAGAGAGGGAGAGCGGTACTTGTATGTAGAAGAAGTGGTTCAGAGGTGTGACTTGGGTGGTGGGGTCACGTCTAATGGCTAAATGCTATAGCCTGCTAGCCTGGCCCATAACTCTATCCTCATAATGAGGCCCGACGGAGCTGTGGAGCAAACGAGAGGCAGGGGCGTCATTAGCCAAGCACTCCCTGGGCCCTTGAAACCCAGGCTGAGCTGCCTCTCGCCTGGGGAGGAAGTAGGGTGGGGGTGGGCTATAGCTTAGCAGTGGGTAAATCGGACAGCGGTGTACACTGGATGTAATCGTAAAAGGGAGCGTGTGTGTGGTTTTGTGTGCGTATTTGTTTCTGTGATACTGTGTGTGAGAGAATGACAGAATGTCTGTGTGTGTGTGTGTGTGTGTGTGTGTGTGTGTGTCAGTGGCTGTGCTTCAACACATCTGTCCTAATGAGCTGGTGATTAACGATAATGTATGTCATTAGTTATTACAGGTTTCATAATGACACAGAGTGCTACCTTCAACACCGTGCCGCCACACCGTTGAAATGAGGCTCTGCCTTTGCTATAGTGTGAGGTGTCATCATTTCATTCTTTTAGATTGGTAATCCTGCTATGCTGAAGAAGAGAGGATTTGAATGCTCTATTGACCTTACTTGATGCAGGTACAGAGTAGCATTTGAAGAGTTCACATGCAAAAACATCTAAGTCCATCTGACATTTTGTTATTAAATTATATATTTAAATTATTAGTTACTGTAGTTTTTGGAAGATATTACTTGTTTTCAGTGACCTTTTAATTGTAATAAAGGTGAATGTAATAAACCTAAATGTAGAAATCTAATACATAATGCTGTTTTAAATGGCTTTTTCTACTTTTTTCAGATGGACTTTTTGTCTCTTTACATGTACATCTCAATTTATCCGGCTTTCTCGCCCTTCTTTCTATCTCAAACTCCTTCCCCTCGTCCCTTGGTTCACTCCTCCTTCCGTAAGTTATCTCCTTGGCTTGTTTTTGTGTGTGCGTGTCTCAGGATGTCTGAAGGGCAAGGCACCGTGCTTTCTTACCAGCCCGTGTCATGGTCTGGAGGAATGCTAACAGTTTGCAACCTGAACCAGTGTCCCTCCAGCGCTACCCAAACAGCCTGGCCCAAAACCCGACCCCAGAGACGGGTATGTTTCTGTCAGTCATATTAAGATATCAGTGTCTTTATAGTTAGTAAACTACCGTATTTTATTTTACTTTCGTCTCCAGCTGTCCCCATAACTCTTTGCTTCGCTACTTCTTGAGTGACACATCTTGGCTTATTTTTAAAGGTGGGCGCTGGGGAGGTGGTGGGGGGGCGGGGGGCAGGCGGGGTGGGGTGGCGGTTGTTCTTGTCCACACAGTTTTTCAGTCTGAAAGGGGATACGCTCTCACTGGGCGGCCAATAAATCAAACGACTTTCCATTTTTAACACCATTTTCATAACTGCTTTGGGCCTTTGCTGCTAAGACACAAATCAGGTTAAATTGTTTTAGCTCATTTTCTCCATTGACTCATTTGTGCTTATGTTTTTAATTTGTTTAATGTGCCAAGTTCTCATTAAAAACATGTAGGCCTACTAAGTTGCATTCTAATGCGCATGCACCGTCTTAAGATTTGTGTGTGCCGGTAAACTATTCTGCAGAGCCACTGTACAATGGATGGATTATGAGAACGATAGAAAGTTCAGACAAATCTACTGTGACGCAAGCAAATAAGTGAACAGGAGATAGTACGGTGACTTCATCTGGAGCTGTACACACAAATAGCCTCACTCTCCGACGTACTCACAACTAGTAGCTAATTAGAAGCTAGGTTTTACCATTTCCTAGCGGGACACGTTACATTATGAGCTATATAATGTGTGCATGTTTAACATCAATCCGATAAGTTGCGACGATGCATGTAAACACCAGACCCGATTAGGTGACATCCCATGTAAACAGGTAACCCAAAACCGTCAATCGGAAAGATACCATTTGGAAAGACCAAAGTGTCCATGTAAACCCAGCTACTGTCAGAACAGTAGAACAGAATAGAACAGAATATACATAATAGAACAGAATAGAACAGAATAGAACAGAATATACTTTATACCTAATATGCATACTAGAACAGAATAGAACAGAATATACATAATAGAACAGAATAATAGAATATACTGTACATAATATACATAATAGAACAGAAAAGAAGAAAATATACAGAATATAACAGAATATATAGAATATACTGTACATAATATACATCATATACTTTAAATAATATACATACTAGAACAGAATGCAAAACAGAACAGAACAGAAGAGAAGAAAATAATATAATATAATAGAATAGAATATAATAGAATATAATAGAATAGAATATAACGAATGTAATAGAATAGAGAGGTGACAAGGGTCCTCAGGGTGTGATGGGAACATGTGGGAAGTCACAGCTCCATGCTGAGGGAGAGCATCATGCAGGATCACCCCAGGAAACGGTCCTCATGCGCTGGCTGCCTGTTTGCTCTCCTGGCTGGGTGCTGTTGTCTCTTCACACCACACACACCCGGGTGTCATGGAGCCCACGCCGTGGAGGGTGGTGTGTGTGTGCGTGCGTGCGTGTGTGTGTGTGTCGGCGATAGGGGGGGGTTAAGGACGGCAAGCCCCTTTTAGCACATCTGTAAACGCGCCATTTAGCATCATCACGACGCCTGCTTAGGAAAAGCCGACCCCCCCCCAAGAGGTAAACAAGGGGCGACGACGCATTACAAAGTGAAAGTCTCAACCTCTCACAATACCGACCTGTCCCTTCAAGCCCCTTCCAACAGACCCCCCCCCCCCCCAACAACAAAAAACATAAGATGACCATTGTACACGGTAGCATGGCACTGACTGCAGCGGCGAGAGAGAGAGAGAGAGATAGAGAGAGAGAGAGAGAGTTTTTAAGTGATTAGCGGCGTGACAGGTGCCGTGATTAAAATGGCCTGATGGTAATAGTGCAGCATTCATGCATTGACAACTTTGCTCTGCATGGCTTTGTGAGGGGTGATGTATGACACCATTAGGGTAACCTCAGAGCCCTGGAGGACACTTACCTCCCTCCGCACGTCCTTCACACTTCTCACTCTGCAGCCCCATGCAATATACTCTGCATGCTTATGAAGTGTGCGCGAGTGGGTACTATATATTTGTGTGTGTGTGTGTGTGTGTGTGTGTGTGTGTGTGTCATTTGTGGTGTAACAGATGTCTGTGTGTGTTTGCCTTTACAGAAGCACTTTATATTTATGACAATCTATCATTGGTAAGTGTTGGATTAGTTTTAAGGACTTAAGGTATAGACTAAGCTTTTACAATAATATACTATGTATTACAATATAAATTGGGTAAACAAATTGATTTTATTTGACTCAGTTATCCTACATTTCAAAATTGTAAAAACTAAAAATTTAAAAAATGTAAAATAGATCTGCATCATATTATGTTTTATATTCATATTCATATATGTGAAACTGCAAGGAAATCTAAATATTGCTTGTGGCAAGAACATTGCGTTCTATTTTATGTCATCGGTGATTTAAGGGAAAATTAAAATGATGAATGAAGGTGTGATCAGTGTCTTTAAGAAATAAAGACATGAAATTGAAGAACTGAAAGTCGACACATTTTCGTCATATTTAACATTGTTAGCGAGTAGAGCGAGCTCAACACAATTTTTTCCGCTGTGACCTCATTGTCCATGCCTGTCCACAATTTGGACGGAATGGACAGCTGCGCACAGGAGGACATGAGCAATTTTGTTGGCCGACCTGGTCAGAATGGTTTTGTCGCTTCAAAATGTAGCTGCGCGCTAGCCGGTATACTTTACATTATGTGTGTGTGTGCGTGCATGCGTGCGTGCGTGCATGTGTGTGTGTGTGTGTGTACTGAGCTCAACAGACGGCGGCTCCATTTACACCCTTCGTGGTGCCAGAGGGGTCTGTTTGTCGCGCCGCGCTGGGCAAATGTTTGTGCGAACATCCCTGTAAACATGTGCATCTTTAGAGGCAAGTTGGATAGGGGGAGGGGTCAGCCAAGGGGTGAACGAAACCCCAACGCGCCCCCTTCTCAGCAGTAATACCGTAGCCGTGTCAACGGAAGTGTAAGGCAATACCCAGTTTTCCTAGCAACCCAAGCCCTGGCATTTCGAGACTCCAAACACATGTCCCCTCCCCGCTTCAAAAATACACACGCCCTTATTTTCGGTGGTATGCAACTCCTTAATTATTTCTGCGGGCTGAATTGGAGACGGTTGGGTTCAGAAAGAACCCGCCAAGATGCTCAGAAGGCAGTCAGTGGAGAGAAATGCAAAAGCGCCAAGATCTTAAAGGAGAAGCAAGCAAAAGTGTGGACTCTGGTTTCAAAGGAAAGACAGGTCTAGCTGACGCTCCTCTATATGCCGGCCATGGTGGGTTGAAATGGACGCATGAGAGCACTAAGTTGCGCTGGATAACATTTGCCTTCGCAGGTGCTCAGCATGGAGAGCCTAAGGTTTGACCAGCATTTTCCAGCCTGCTGAGATGGCCGGGTGTGATGCCAAGGTCTTAAAGAGTGTGTGCTAAACACACAGCCATCAGCAAACAGACCGGGGGTCACCCAGCGACCCGCTAAAGGCCAATTCAGTGTCTGAACCTTATCGAGTGATGAAATATGAAATCCTGTGGGAATTAAACAGATCCTGGAACATAAAATGCACACAGTCACAAATGTGATGATTACCATTATCTATTTTTCCTTGAATTGATTGCTCACCCAATAAATAGGTTTCCAATTTGCATTCTTACACATACAGTACATTTGATGACAACACAACACTTCTCCTTTGCTGTTTAAATCACAGTTTAATTACTTTAATTGGTCACTGATACACCATCAGTCACTTGAAAATGAACACCTGTTAGCCCACCAAGGTGGCTGTGATGTAATGGTATAGTATAAATATAGAAATTACTCATACTATCAACATGTGAGTGTAGACCTTAGCCTGGATGTATGAATGTATAATTCATCATACAAATGAGTTGTAGTTCATGATTTATTCAGATTACTGCTTTACTGTGCAGCGTCCGTTGCTCTCATAAAGTAGTGTATTGCATTTACTGCATTTTACTCTTATATGCTTAAAAAATTAAATATAAATGGTATCCCATGATTGTGGTTGAATAGATAAGCAAATGAAAATATCTACTGACATTAATGCTGCATATACTGTATATTGGTTTAGAAAGCAGTTATATTCTTTTCTCTTCACATAGCTGTAATCTGGTCTGAAATTACAGGTAGGCCTATATTAACAAATTTAAGGATGCAATTCTACAAAATTGCAGCTACAACATTCTGCACCATAATATTTAATTTATCACACAAAATACAATATAAATGTTTCTGAGAAATGCATGGAGCTAATTTAGTTCAGAAGCAGGCTAATGTACAGTATGTGTGTATGTTCTTTGTATGTGTATACATCATACTCTGCCCCTTCAGAATCTTGCTGTTTGTGTGAGTGTCTTTAAAGGAATCACATGACATGACGTTTTTGTTAACTTTCTTCTGTTCATTTATACTCAGAATGACATTCGCATTAACATGTAAGAAAGCTCATATTGCAGATTCAAAGCCATAAGAGGGTCTGCGTAAGAGGAATTGGTGTTACAGCTCAAATCCCTCTGAGAGCAACAAACATTTTCAAGTGTGCAGATCTCATTAGCTCTGAAAATGCAGACAGATCAATAGAGGGTGAATGAGAGTAATCACTTTCCCCTTAAAACACACACATTCCAATTAAACCCAGTGGTCAAACAGACAGTTGACATTTTGCGAGCAACTGTTGGCTGCATGGATGGTTAAATATAAACATCCAGGCTGAACCATTGATTACTTGAGACACATTTTGTGAAGTGTGGAAAGAAATTAGACCTCTAGAAGAATTATATCCATCTGATTACATTGCCAGGAATGCAGAGTCCACGACCCATCTCCTTAATATTTGCACTCATTGCAGGAAAGTTTAAAAGTGACCTACAGAGATCACCGCTCCCAAATGGCAAGTCTAAAAAGAACAACTCTGATAAATCACAGCGGGTAACATGAGCCCGGAGCTGTTGCCGAAGATTTACTGGCAGCTGTATTTTTCTAGTGTCAACTGATGTTCCAAAAGACTTAGCCAGCATCTTACATTACGCCTTACGTCTTACACACACACACACACACACACGCACACATACACGCACCTACACACACACACACATACATACATTTTTTGCGAGCCTCACATACATTAACCATTCACAATCTTTTTTTCAAGTGTACAGCACATTCACTGTCCTCTGCGGGGGGGGGGGGGGGGGGGGGGGGGGGGGGGGGGGGGGGGGGGGGGGGGGGGGGGGGGGGGGGGGGGG
>JAODUE010000019.1:2521934-2524434 GCA_027564755.1 Amblyopsis hoosieri
TATACAGTATATATTATTATATAGACTTATATTTCAACATGGCAAACTGATTATCTTTGATATAATTATAGAAGGAGAAAAAAAAATGTATTCGTAAAATAATTTGGGTGAAATACATTAAAACATCATAGCCTGGATAACAAGTGGATAGTGTCGTCTGAGAGGGGTTTGTTTTCCGGTGTGACTCCACCTCTTCCGGTGTGACTCCACCTCTTCTAGGGT
The DNA here is from genome assembly GCA_027564755.1 of Amblyopsis hoosieri. Lineage (NCBI taxonomy): Eukaryota > Metazoa > Chordata > Actinopteri > Percopsiformes > Amblyopsidae > Amblyopsis > Amblyopsis hoosieri. Next base: position 2,522,157 of record JAODUE010000019.1, read on the forward strand.
TAATTCGCAGCACTCTTGCATTGGCAAGGCTGCCAGTGTCACACCCGTGTATGGAGGCAGTACAAGCACACAAACACCTATGTACACATTCACAAAGAAACACACACACGCACACACACACACACACACACACACACACACACACATCTGAGGGCCACATTCAATATACTGTAAAAAAAAAGTAAAATATCTTTACATAAAAAAAGGAATGTAAATAACCACAAAATGTTAAAAAGAAAAACAAATGAGTCACCCAAACAGAGGAAATAAAGCTTTTGAACTCTACGGGAAAGGAAATGAATCCACACCACATCATAAGCTTTGACAGCGGGAGACATGGGCACATACAGGCTATATTGCACATGTACTGTATACAGTATATACTGTATGTGCTGGCATTAACATTGACATGAGCGTGTGTGTGTGTGTGTGTGCATGTGTGTGTGTGTAGAATCTGTGTGAAGAGCTTATAGGAAGAGATTGATGCTGTGCAGCGAGCTAAAGTAGTCCCACTCCTCTCCAGCTGCTACGTCTGAGACACTGGTGTGCTGTGTCACTAGCTGTCGGGCCCCCCCCCCCACACACACACACACACACACACACACACACACACACACACACACACCTACACACACACACACACAGAGAATTGGTCAATCCAAAATTAAAATAGGTTAATAATTTGTATTGTCTGAAATGTCTGCATTTTAGGGTGGCATCTGTCTCAAAGGATAACATATATGGTAGGTTATACATGTGTGTGTCTGCTTGTGTGTGTAGGTGTGTGTGCGTGTGCGAGTGTGTGTGTGTGTGTGTGCCTATGCATGTGCGTGCACATGTGTAAGAAAAATTAACTAATGAATTACATTATTTTATTTGTGGGCATCATCGTGCTAGCATAGTTAGTTGTCTGGGTGGAACCAATAGCATATGAGGCTGTGGTCTGAGTAGAGAGACCACATGAAAAGGCTCAGTGGACGCGTAGAAAATATGTAAAAATAACGCCAGTGTGCTCGTGGTCTGCCTTCTTATTTCTGACAAAACAAACAGAAGTCACATGTCGTCTAAAGATTCATGCCTTCATCCTAACTTCAAGCACACTCTCGACGTGTAGGTCTACAGCTGTATTTGTTTTGTATCTCTAGTTTTCATTGAATAATGAATGTAAATGGTACTCTACACATGTTGTCTTCTTATTTTAAGTATTGTAAGTCCCATTGAAGAATGGAAGAATGTAGCAAAAATATATTGTTGATGATATTATTCCAGACTCCAGTTCAATTTGTTGTAAGGGTAGTTTTTGTAATTATTTATTGTGTTATGTGTGTTATGTGTTATACAGTACTGTAATTTTTTTTTTGAAAATGCTGGGTAAAGCTGATATATTGATCAAATGCACAAACATACTATACTGTATAACATGTGTAGTTTCTGTGTGTTTACACCAGAGAAAATATAGCAAAGGCACAAACACCTGGTGTAAAACCAGCATAACAACATAAAAAATATATTGTCGTGCGAGTGTGTTTGTGTGTAATCAAGTGCTCTTAGGATGGTAGGATTATCTGATGAGTGTCACTGCTAGACTTCAAGATTGCGTGACAGTTTTGTGTTTATGTTTGTTTTATGTGAGTGCGTGTGTTTACACGTGAATTTACATTGGCACTGGAGCCAGGAATTAGACATCCAGAAAGTGAGAGAGTAAGAGTGAGCGAGCGAGCAAGGAGGAGGTAGCAAGGTAACAGATTGGCGGTGAAATATTGTGGAGTCTGCCAGTTGCTCCATGATGTATTGGGAATCACTCGCTGGCTAATTACCTTAAATTAACAGTAGAGTTGGGTGTGACAGTTCACGTAACTGTTTTTTCTGCCACTTCAGATGAATGGGCTTTTGGGTGGGGTGGATGGCATGCCAAGAAGCTGTTGACAATCGAATTCTGCTTGAAACTCGCTTTAATCAATTTCTCTATTTTCTCTATGGGAGAGATTTCAGGGAGACTGACTCCAACTGTACGGTTTAAGTAGTTTGATGACATCTTGTGTATACAATTTGCTGACTGACTTCACAGTACGTGACATATATAGCATCTTCACATGTACATCGTATAAGCATACTGAATACCTGCTGAATATCATAAAATGTTTTGCTTTGGATACACTTGTGTGTTTGCCAAGAGCTACTTTTGTATAGCTAGCTAGGCTGCATTGAGCTTGCCGCTTTGTTCTCCTTCTCCAGCAACGGGCGTCAGACACACACACACGCACGCACGTACGCACAC
>JAODUE010000019.1:2526934-2539434 GCA_027564755.1 Amblyopsis hoosieri
TGTGTGTTTTGAAACTCTTATGAGCTCATCCTCCAGGCCCCCAACTGAGAAGCAGTAGCATCAGTAACTAGTATCTTTAACAATTCTGACTCTTCTAGCCTCTCTCTATCTTTCTCATCAGTATTCTCTGCCTTACAGTACCCACCTCTTGACCTGTGACCTTGAAGTGTGGCGGATGCTTCTTGAAAGCGAAATGCAGGCAGGCTTGAAGTGTTGATTTAGTTACTTACCAAACGGTATAAAACTGCCTTTTGAGCCTAGGCTACGTATAGCACCCCTGCCCTCCCTGCCCCAACCCCCTCCACTGGACAAAGTTTACAAACCCCTGGCTATTTGTACACTCCTATTAGCGGCCATGGGAGGTGCATTAGTATCTGTCAAGTTGCCCTGCCTGATGCACTGCTCTCATTTGACCCAATTCATTCCGGTGGGTGTGTCCCCGTGGCAGTGATATATACCCCCTGTGATTTTACTGATGTATAATCGCTCAGCGCGCTCACAAGCCACAGTTATCTTTACCTCAATAAGCCGGGGGAAACAATGAGAGCCCCATACATAAGCTTTAGGAGAGGGTTGTGGCGCGAGGCGGGATCGGTCGAAGGTGGGGGGGGGTGTGGGGCGTTGGGGGGGGGGGGGGGGGGGGCGGGGCCCCCCCCCCCGCCCCGCCCCCCCCCGCCCCCCCCCCCCCCCCCCCCCCCCGCCCCCCCCCGCCGCGGGCGCGGGCGTGGCTGTGGCAGACTGTTGGGGTTTGTGGGCGTGTACGTTGGGGGATACTGCACCGTGGATGAGGACTCGTGTACTTTAACACACTTTAACAGTTAATGGCCAACGCTGGCGACGGCGATAGGCAGCACGTCAAGGAATGCACTTTTAACAACGTGTGAAACGTTTCACGGGATAGCTCAGAAGTCTGCGGATATATCAATGCTTGTTTATGGGCCCAATGCATGTTTATGGCCTGACGCTCAAGCGATACAACCGTGTTCGAAACCTTGGCCCCTTCAGGGGGAGTTGAGCTTAAGACTTGGGCTTACTGATGATGATGATGATGATGATGATGATGATGATGGTTCTACTGCAGGTGACTAAAAAGTGCCATTATGGAGCTGTATAACAAATCATTGTCTGCCTATTACATTAACAGTAGCTGCTGGCAAGGAAAGCATTTAGACTTTCAGACTCCTGTTAACAAGGTACCAATATCTAACCACAGAAATGTCAGTGGAAACTTTGGAGGACCAGAGGGTCTAAATGATGATTTAGTTAATTGATGCTAACTCCTGATTTTAGGTACATTGACACCAATAGTCTATACCAGAGGTAATAAACAGGGGGTCCTCAGAGGTACTGCAGGGGGTCCTCCAAACTATTTGAGCCCAAAACTATATTAAAATATTGTATAACATATGTGATAGGGGGTTCCTGTGACATGTTTCTATCAGCCAAGGGGTCCTTGGCCTGAGAAACGTTGAAGACTTCTGGTCTATACGCTAAAGACGGAGACCAAATAAGAGGTCCGTCATGTCAATAACTATATCATTATATTTGCTAAAGGCCATGAGAGATAAAATGAAAGTAGTTTCCATTGGTTTCTATGTACAGTATATGTCAGAGCATCTTGAGACTTGAGTCATGATGCTGTTATGGTTATTATATTAAAAAGAGAGTGAATGCTTGCATTGTGTAAGAGTAGTACTGTAAACTGCTTTGGTGATGGAACAGTAATAAAGCAGCTGCATAAATGTTACTGTTATTTAAAAAACAATCTTGGACTTTCCCGGTAATGGTTCTATTGGATTATTACTGCAAGCACAGTCTTTTCCATCAATTCAATGGGCCTGTTCTCTCTAACCACACATTTCAAATGTTCAATTAGATGCTTTGTTTATATTGGATAACAACATACAGTACAGGAAATATGTGTCTGTCCAGTACATCCAATTATATCCAATTATATCCATAATAGGATAATGTAGCAGAGTTAGGTTAGACCAGACCAGTCGTTGCTGTTAGTTCAATAGATTTAGTCCATTGTTGGATTTTCTCTTTTTTTCCAGAGCCAATGGGCAGAATGTACAGCGACATGTGTTTTCTTCCCACCATTCCCGGAAAGTTCTAACCTGGTAAGACAATTCAAGTTGTTTGCCATTAAGTTGTGATGATAATAGGTTTTAATGAAAACACAGGAAACTGGACCACCTTTAACAAACGAGAACAACAAACATCTCACTGTGATTTTCACAAAAAGCTCCTAGAAGATGATTGGGCCACCTTAAACCAGTCAGAACAAGGGCCGCATGGGAATGTATGTCGGAACACAGGCACTTATTTGCTGTCGGCACCAACTGAACTACCGACCTGGACACTGATTGAATGGCGGTTCTGTAACCCGCTGACAACAACCTGACAGTGCTTGCACCACCTCTACCAGGCTAGGAAGGCTCCCTTCACCCCTTATGTGTGGGCTTTGGGATTCACCTAGCACCCCCGAAGCCCTCAACTTCAACCCCAACAACAAAAAGGGTCTGCTTCATCTTTTGCTGTCTCTCTATTGGTCTGCATAGAATACAGTAGCATAAATCACACCAGGGCTCTACCCCCACCCCCTCTCTTTTCCATCAGCCCCGGATTCATACTCGTTTTACTCCTGTTACATTGTATTCGCAGATTTAGTGGCATTGTAAATAGGTAAACACAAGCAACATCTATCAAGACAGCACAAAGAGGGGGTCTGTAATCAGAGTGCCCGTGTAGCGGCCGGCTGGGGCTATCTCCATTTACCTTGGGATAAATCCATCCGTGTGACCACCTCCAGTGCTCCACCGGGGCCCTGACAAATCACCCCAGTCAGACCGGGGGGATGCTGGGCCTTATTGGCCTGGCCTCTAAGTGGTCTTTGCCTTCAACGGAAAGGATGGGTCTTGTCAAGCACAGCCAGATTAAAAGGCAGACTCCGAAAGAAATGATTTGTTATTAGAGAATGCCCTGTTGTGAATCGCTAAGGAGGGAAACAAGTGTGTGTTTGTGTGTATGGGGGCGGGGGGCTTGAGGTGCCTGCGTTTGCCAGCAAGCTTTGGAGCTTTTCTTTCACGTTTGTGTCGTTGCTTTGTGCCGTTTTTCACAATATGTGTACCTGTTTGAGTGTGCGCATGCGTGTGTGCGTGCGTGCGAGCACGTGTGTGTGTGTGTGTGTGTGTGTGTGTGTGAGGTCTGATCTGGGGCTTTTAGTGAAGCGAAATGTTGATAATGGTTATGGGGGGCCGATACAAAGTGGAGCAAAGACAGAAATTCTATCACAGTGGTGTTGATGGTGGGTGTGTGGATAAGGAGGGGTATATGTGCACATGCTGGCATCATCATTTATGGAACAAGATGCACACACACACACACACTAACCCATCTCTCTATTTTAAATTGGACTGTGCTTATGCTAACAAATATGACCTTTTTTTTTTACTGATGTGCACTATTAATTCATTTCAAATACTTAGAAAATGTTTAATGAATTGGAAAAGAGAGTATTATCAATGTGATTAGCATAGTGTAAAATAAAATACATTGTAAACTAACAAAACATAAGTCTTTAAATGTAGAGTTTACTGTAATATTGTTTTAAGTTTCCAGTTAAATACATGTAGAGTGTACGCCTGATGACTTGTAGAATGAAATTGATTAAAAAAACAAACAAAAAAATTCTAGAAAAGTCTACGGTATGATCACTTTCTATCGAAGGCGACAAGAAGGGATCATGTGGGAGTTTGCTTTGGGATATATGAGCTGCTGCTGCAGTGACAGCATGGTTACCAACGGAGGCTGGTTTGAGAGGAAAATAAACATTATTTCTCAGTGGTTTACCTGACGTTTGACTTTGAGCGCCGAGATTTAGTGACACTTGCTCCAAACACTCGGCGGTCACACGGCACTAAATTACTTGAAGGTTGGGGTACGCACACTGTTGTTGACAGAACATCCAAGGTGTTTTTTCATCCTTGTGGGAGTGTGTGTACTGAACGCGTGTGTGAGTGAGCGTGTGTTTGTGTGTGTGCGTGTGTGTGTCTGTGTGTGTGTGTGTATATGTTATATTGCCTGGTGTAGCCATTTCACACATCAGTGGTGTTCTGTTCTAGTACTCCTCCAATGGACAGGACGCCCGTTACTGTAAATACGTTTAATACGTTGTATTTGCATTGTTTCATTGAGGTAATCCTAAATATGTATACTACGTTAGAGCAGGCCATCTGCTCTCCAGCACTGTAGAGTAAATGGAGAGACTCTCAAAAAACCACTTATGGAAGAGAATGGCTGAAGTGGCCCAAAAGGTATGCAAATGAGCATAATACTGCTTTTACGAGCTTCGCTTCAGTTAAATGCTAAAACATTTAACGTCTCTGAAAATGATTTAATAAAATTGTTGTCTTTAATGTGCATGTCCCCAAACAGGAGAGAAATAAATGTAGCCATAATGAGGAAAAAATAACTGAAATGTTAAGACGTGGAAATAACGTGTTAACATTTACTTAAATATATTCTGCCTGAACATCCTTCCAAAGCTGGGCAAACATGGCCGTCGTATCGAGCTGTTTGCAGAAGAAATTCACAGGCCGGGTCCAGGGCAGTGATGAGAGGAGAGAGAGGGAAAGTATTTGTCATCACTGGGTTACTGTGAGGTCTGCATCAGGGAGGGAGGTCCGTGTGAGATCTACGTGCACACACACACACACACACACACATGCTGTCTCTGTACATTCCTGACATGCATCGCTTGACATACCATCACATACACATTTCACACGGTGAGATAGGGAGGATTCTGCTGTCTGAAGCGGTAAATGCAACAGGTGCATTTTCTTAGAATGTGTGTCACTCTGTTGAAGATGATATGTACTGTTTTCTTTTTTCTCTGTCATCATATCTTGTTAATTTCTTGTTCATGATCCATTACCTGGTCCATATTAGCAATGTTGTAATGTTTAGGCAATGTTTAGGGCTCTTATATGGTTCAGTATTCTGTTATACACATTTCATTATTTCACACATACATAAATAGCAATTCAATATCAGACATTTGGACTTTTGTTGCCAGTCTAATATGTTTGTGGTCAAGTGAAGCCGAGCTGTTGAATCCTACCTGAAACAAGCTGTGGGTGAAAACACACAAATATAAAGCAAGGACTGAAAAAGGCAGGATGAGAATGCCAAACTGTCTCTTGAGATTTTCCTAATGCTCTCTGAACATCTATTTCATTCGTTTTATTCCTCTCCTTTATCGCAAGGCCCATTCCCTCACATAACTATAACTACTAATATGGCTCTGCTGTGAACCACTGAAGGGAATTTAGGGGTTTGTTTCTTACAAGATGCAATCTTTAAGGGGGCTAAATACTATAATGTCTCTTTTAGCCAAGGTAGAAACCTGTGTTTGTTTGGTGAGAAAGTCCACCCTGAGTTATTTAACCAATGTTGTACTACCCAGGCACTGGGTAAATGACACAGTTCCTATACAGTATACGAATGAGGACCAGATATGTCTTGGTGGCGAGCCCCACTGCCAGCCCAATGACCAAAGACGAAGGAACAGGGCTGTAGTCAAGACCACTTTTGTCGAGTCCAAGACAAGTCCAAGACCAGATATGTCGGGTCCAAGTCCAAATGTGACTATACTTTCATCAGGGCTCAACAATAAGCATTGCCAATGATACACTACATATATCTCGGATCTGATCTGTTCAGAGCAGTGTGAACAGCACTACTTACATGCAATATGATTGGAAAACCATGCCCGTATAGCTATCAACACGATGCTGATTGGAAAGTTCAGTTGCTACTCGGACACATTCAAAATGATTCCGAGGCTTTTCAGATTGAATCTCATGGCGAAATAAAACTGAAGCTCTATAGCCTACTACTGGGTGGTCATATTTGGGGCATTACCAAACAAACTGTGAGTAGCTTCTATGTAGAAACCACTCATATAGTTATACTATATAGTAATACTAAATACTAAATTCACCAAATATCTCCATGCAGTATGCAGTCTGCTAGTTTACCATTCTATGTGCATACTTCTACACAGCCCTGGCTCCGCAAATAGGAACACAAAATGGTACAGACCGCAAACAACAACAATATCATAGCCTTCGCAGTGCATTTCCAATGTGTGGGGCGGATCTTCTAAGAGAGCTTTCTTGAAGGGAGATTTTGTTTTGATTTGAGTTCGAATTTAGCAAGCGTTCTTGAGAATTATACTGTACCTTGTAAGTATGAATAATAAAAAAAGAGGGGTTACATAGCATTACATGAAAGCGTGTTAGTGTTAGCGAGAAGATCATCCTACCATATTTACCTTGGGATTATTAGCCTATAAAATCATAATATTTGGGCCCTCTGTGTTTGTCTGATAGCATTTTCGTCCGTGTCATTTAAAATATGTGAGATGTTATGTTACACCCTATTGATTACCAGTGTTAATTAAAATTTTAATTAAAGTTTTTTCATAGTCTGTTTTCACTTGTAATAATAGTAGAGTGGGAGACACCCTCGCCTCTATAAATCTTGTTTTTATTTGCACTGGCTGGCCATCAACAAATACAACTGTGTACATAAAATTTTACTAACATTGATTTTGAAAAAATTAATATTACTTTTAACAATGCAGATGTATTATTCAATTTAGAACCGCAAAGCATAAAATCCCGGCGCTATAAGTCAGTTAATGAACAGGAAAAGTCCATTACAAACCCATCAGCAGACGTGTCATCTGATCCACATAAGTGCCTTTGATAGAAGCAGAATCATTTACTTTGAGCCGCACAGAAGACTCCTTTTTATAACAGCAAGCGATGTATTGTGAAACCACAGTCAGTGCAGATGAATTGCTGTTTCCTGTTTGCACAGAACACAGAGAACATTATTAAATGTAGCCCAATTTCATTTCACTCTTGTGTATCTGTCTCCCAGCAAACCATGAATCATCTCCCGGACACCGTGTTATCTGGGAAAACACTAATCTAGTGATGGCTCACGGTTTATCATAAGTACAGCGGAGAAATCGATGTGCCTTTTTTCTCTCTAAATACAATCTTTTATATTATAATGTGGATAATTCAGGGCCAAGTGTAATTGGTTGGTCTGATGAATGAATATGCATTTAACATTTGCAATTTGTTAGACAAACTGTTTCTCTAGATTCTACAGCAGCTTTGTTTCCTCCCACACTTTATTAAGAAGGCATTTTCTTTCATGAAATGAGGTTTAAAAAAGTTCTACTATATCCAGAGCATGTTTATTATTTTGTCCTTTTCTTATTTCTCTTTCTTTTGTGTCTGTGATACTCTAGGAAAACGCAAAGGTCTTTGTTGCAGGTGTCACATTTAAAATATGATGTGATACATTACAAAGGGACACAATATATTATTATTATTATTATTATTATTATTATTATTATTATTAATATAGTGTAAATACAGTATATCCATATGGGATAGACTTGTTTAATTACAATAACCAGTCTAATATGTACATGTTCCACAAAATAGAAAATGTCTTAAGGCCTGCCTGCTTTTCTCTTGCTGTATGCAGCTTGATAGATTCCAAGTATTCGGTAGCCTCTTGCCAACCTGGATGCCACACACTTTACAGTACAAAATGGCCCCGGACCCACATGCCCTGGCTGTAGCCAGTGTGGCACGTAACACTGTACTGAGCGCGTACTACTGTATAGCACCTTTGTGTTGGCTATTTTAGCAATCTTGCTAGCATTTACTTTGTCTGTACTAATTTGTTTTGTGGCCATGTTGCTGCTGTTACTTTAGTTTAGTTACATTTGTTTGTCAATGCCCTTAATCTTGGAAAGTTACAGTATAGGAGTGGGTGTTTTATTTGTTTATTGTGTTTGTTTATTGTGTTTGTTTATCTTTGTTTATTGTGTTGGCCTTGGCTGGCCAATTACATTCTATTTTATTGTTAACTTAAATTATTTTTTATGAGCCATTCTTACTGCACATTTAAGCCAACTGCCTAGAAAAACATCTCTGGGGTTGTTGTAACAATTACCTAAATTGCTAGCTGAAGAAAACACTGTGACATAAGGAATGAGAGGAGCGCAACCTCAAAAATGAACAGAACGGAGACAGGAAGAAAGGAAAGATGACAACAAAGGACTAAAACGAAGATGGAGCAAGGAATAAAATCCCCGGAGAGACAGTCTGTCCAGCCGTGTGTTAATTAGAGGAATGTGGGCTCAAATGAAGAGCTGAGCCGCATGGAGATGGCCTGCTACTGGGTAACACATGCTGCAGGCATATTGGGGTCTTTAACCCAGGGGGACCCGGTTTATCTCTCATCCCATCATCCTCCTCTCTTATCTGACACCTACTCACTCCCATAATACAACACTGTGTGTGTGTGTGTGTGTGTCTCTCTCTCTCTCTCTCTCTCTCTCTCTCTCTCTCTCTCTCTCTCTCTATCTATCTCTCTCCGTTCAGTTAATTTAATTTCAGGAAATGCTTTATTTGCCTGACAATTTCAGATCCTACACAACATACACAACATACAGTAAACATATAACAACAACAAAACATACAGTACATATGACGGACATATACAGTACGAATACACAATTGTTTTATCTATCTATCTACGTCTATCTACGTCTATCTACGTCTATCTCCTTATATGGTCTTTCTGGTGTTCCTCCACTGCTATCCCATTCAAAACCTTCACCTTTCTATCACAACTGTCTTTCCATAGCCATAGACAGTTTGCCTCCCCCTTGCCCCCCCCCCCGCCGGGGACCCTCCCACGCCAGCCTGGATGATGTGTCCCTCCATTGTCTTCCAAGGGGATCACCGGGGTCATTGAGTGGCATGTTGTTTTAAGGGCTAAGCTCTGACCCAATGGCTCCATTGTGCGGGCCATCGGACCTTCAGCTGCTCACTGACAAAGGGGCAAGAGCCAAACAAGGTGGACTCATTTACAAGGGCCGCAACGAGCTGATGGCCTCATTTACAACCGAGTGACTGCTGGCGAGCTTTGGTACCGATATACAAAGAAGCTTCAAATGTGCAAATGCTAACTAAGACTATGCTAGCTGATGTTGGATACATACTGTACAAACACAGCCTACCAGTTTCCTATAATTAATACAAGTTCTTATAGTTACAAAGAACTGCACCATATTAATACGACAATTATTTATAAAATAGTCCGACACATATTTATTGCAAGTATGAATGTAGTTAATGCAAATAAATTGATCAGCATTATTTCTACGTTGACTGACAACAAACCTGACACACCCGCACATATAGCGACACGTATCATAAATTCTCACATACACTTCACATGAACTGTGTCTGATCAGCGATTCCTGTGGAGGTGAGTATTGACAGGCTATGTTATTCATAGCATATTCAAGCTATTATATTTTCCCCTGCTGCCATAATGTTGCCAGCGTTGCGGAACGCATTGGTAGCTATCGCTCGCTGGCTCTTTTTAAAAAACGTCCTGAGCCGTGACATTATTACCCATGAACCATAAGGAGCCTTTTCAATGACCAAACAGGGCTGGTTATGCCTTTAATGGCCACCGTGATCTCCACGCTCTCTGGGTGAGACAGGGTTCAAAAGGGCATGGCCTCCTGCCCTCGTGACATGCCAGCGCCATATTTTTATATGTCCCTTAATCGAAAACACCGTGTATTACATCGCAGTTATGCTTTGGGCAAATTAAAGTCACTTCATTGATTTCATATTTGTCATTATAGGCAGGGCACTCGTACACTTGCAAATCATTCCGCTGGTACGGTCCCTGAAGACACCAATCCCCACTGTCCCGCTATATATCACCGCACATAGTGCACATACATTTGTGCAAGAACTGCATTTCAACTGGCTTTGTTTTGCAGTAGTGTAGCACTCTTGGCTCATGCTGAAGTCACTTTCCAATGTTTTCCCTCGGCCCAGAGAGTCACTTAGTTCTATAACGGAATCCGCTAGGGTGAGTGTTTTAAACATAGATTTGTTGTCCGGCACTTGTCAAAGGTCATCAGTGAACTAGCCCTTTGGTGGCCATTAAGCACACAGCGACCAACTCCTTGAACTCCTCTATCATCCAGCAATTAGCGATCAGGAAATATGTGTAGTCACCGGGCCCAGCCTCTCAAACTCCGGTGATTCATAACAGGGCTGAAAGGTCACATCATGTGACATGTTAGTATTTCACTTTAGCTTTGATTAAAGATTTTTGGGAAAGATGGGAAAACGACTCAATACCAGCCCGGTCCTCCCTCGTCTTTTGGCCGGGCGTGGGGTTCTATATATCCTGCAGAAATCGATAGGATGGGAACTGAAGACGCTACTGCGGAGCTCTCTCAGGAGCACAGCACTCATTCATCCATCCTCAGACCCGCCAATGCATCACGGCATTGCAGTAGCATACAAATGCAGAGAGGGCTCTCTGTACTCTCTGCCCTCTGTTTTCTACACACTTGCAAACTCGCTGTGGGTTTCAATAATGGCGGAGGATTCTGGATAAAGAATTTTTGCTTTTGTGTAATTGGATGTGTACAGCAAGCGGTCTCCCAGTAAAACGTTTTGGTACGGTGGCACAACATGAGTGTCCAGATTAACTTGTGGTAAATGCTTGAGTTGATGGCAAATGTGAAATTGTCTTTGATAGAAAGGGTGAAACAAGAGAAAATACTTTATTTACACTTTTTTACATTTGCAAAGGGCTTCTGCATTATGTAATCTGTGCACTTTAGAGATGTAAACTCTGATAGGATGATTGGAATTGAACTTATTGTTCTCTGTGCGTGCTGAAAAAATGATCCAATACACAGCCCTGGCTCCGTAAAGAGGAACATAAACTAAGTGAACACCGCTCACAGCAACAAAGCCGTAGTACTACGCTTTGCTTCACAATGCGTTTCGATGTGTGGGGTGGCGCCGCAGAAGGCATATTGTTTAGATTTGAGCTTGAAGCTTGCAAGTATTCTTGAGAAAGACTAACCCTGCCTTTAATTAGTTAATTATTTGACTACGAAAGACAAATACATTGATGTAAACCCTTGTAGGATTTAGGGCAGTACTATAGGCAGTTGTTTATTGTACTTAATATTATAACGTATTAGTCTTAACATCTTGGAAAATGCACAGCATCTGCCAACAGGGCAAAGCATCAAGCTCTTAAAGTTAAAGCAGGTCCTTGCAAGTCAGTGCAACACATGCAAACATTCATTAGGACCGTCATGCAAAAAAAAGGTAACACAATGTGTTTTAGGATATTCTCAAATAATCTCCATGTTTTATTATGCATGCCACACATGCAGATTCTCACATTTCTCATAAGGGGAAAGTCAACAACAGACACAAACCCCAAACATCAAAGCCACAGCTACAAGCCCTGTAAAGCAAGAACTCGTGGCAGTGACTCAGTCGCGTGCGCACGTGAGAGAGAGAGAGAGAGAGAGAGAGAGAGAGAGAGAGAGAGAGAGAGAGAGAGAGAGAGAGAGAGTGTATAACACACTCTCTATCTCTCTGGGGGGATTTGTGACACACGCTCATAAAATAACTATAATAAATAACAAAATGCACACTCTGGGAGTTGGTCGCTGCACGACCACAATTACCTCCAGCTCGCCGTAATGGGAAACAAATTTGCAGGATTATTGCCAGCTATCCGTCTTTATTTACAGGCCCTAATGAGGCTGTGTGATACAGTAGTATGTGTGACTGAGGCCTCGATGGGCCCGAGGGCGACTGGCAGGCAGTCGCTGGTCTCGCAGAGCCAGCCTTCACATGTGTAAAGTCTGGGACACAGCGCAGTCTAACTATAGCCCCGACTATTTGACAGGATATGCATTTTGATTGACATGTGCAGCATGACGACCAAATAGGTAACTCAATGACCAAGAAGAACATTAACCTTATACTGATTCATTTTTTTTAAACTTTAAATTAAAACTTTAAATTATAGTACTTAATAAGTGAAGTAACTTAACGACATAGATATGGCTGTTTGCAGGTGTTGTAATTGTGTTAAATAAGTAGGTTGCTGCTTAAAATAAAAAAAGCAGAGTTTAGCAAATAAAGCACTGCACTAGCTGCACGGGAATTACATATACAGACGTGAGTGAGAATGCTAACATTGATAGTGCCACTTCCCGAACCTGCTGTTGAGCTTACAGGTGTAGATGTATCAAACGCTGAGCACAGAACAGAGTTGTGCTTAACGTACTGTGTGTGTGTGTGTGTGTGTGTGTGTGTGTGTGTGTGTGTGTGTGTGTGAAAAGATGATTTTGCAAATGTAACACAGGGAAGCAGATAAAGAGAGGCATGGAAGCAAGCAGGTAGACACTGGTTAGACACATTTAGACAGACAGGGTGACCGATGGGCAGGCGGAGAAGAAGGTGTGCAGACAGACAGACTGTAGCCATGTATGCTGGCAGTATAGACAAGACGCCCCCATCACACCCCTCCCCATCTCCTCCCACCCGCAT
>JAODUE010000019.1:2544434-2548314 GCA_027564755.1 Amblyopsis hoosieri
TGGTCACCTTGGTAACATGATGGAGCTGAATAAAAGTATCTCATATTGTGGTTCATTTATTACAGTCATTTTTGTGCAAGTAGAAACAGAATATTAAAATAAATGTATTATTTTAATGTCTGTCATATGGTAGACAAAAAACTAGTAAAATACACATTACTAAAGCCAGTGACAAATAATGGCAACATGTACAAGGCAGCAGTAGCATAATTATTACTTTAGAGATAGTTTTCTATCTACAATTATTACATTTTAGCTATCCAAGGTATGTTAAAGGTTAGCACAAAAGAAAATTGTGACACTTGACACAAGCAAACAGAGTGATGGTATGCTTTTTGTTTTCCAAAAGTAACATTGTAATGTGCAGTTGATTTTGAAAGCATCATTCTCACACTGTCCTCAGACACTGGTTGGTTGTGATGAGAGCGTGGTACATGGTTTAGGGGCTGTTAGGTGGTGCAAGGTTTTTCATTAAGCTAAATGTATTATTAATACGCTGGCAGTTGATTGTTGATATTTATGGGAGGCTTAGCATGTGTGTGGATATATGTATTGTGCCAACCAGGCTATGTCCTGAGTTGGCTTAACAAATTCCACCTTTAGTTAGCTGCAATAAATAGATTTTTACATGACATGGGCACTATTTGGTCATAAACTTCTATTATATTACATTTTAAGCAGCAGGTAACCACTATTACCTTAAACCTTGAAATGCAACTTCTCAAGCCAAGCCTGGGGAGCATGTCCTTCCCTCCTCCTCTGTTGAACAAGGTCACACCCCTCAGGACACGATGCTAAGGCAACAAACACAGTTGTACTACCTAAGCTTAGCGTATGCTAAGTCTGCACAAGGAACAAAAACCACATAACAGTAATGTTTCTGTAAGGGCAGGTTTTTCCTCACATATTGGGTTTATGGTGTCTACTGGAATAGTCTTTGGGTACATTATAATTTGTTTGCATAAATAATATAAATGTGTCTATAATCCTGTTCGGTTTTGGGATCATTCATCCAAAAAAGGATATAGGATGCTCTGAAGCAGTGGTCCTCAACCTATGATATTGTATAGGCCATTGATGTATTATTCTTCATGAAGAAGACCAGTACACCTCAGGTCATCCAAGACAAGCAAACTGATAACAACATGGTCTGCTTTTTCCATCACAAACCCTGATCCTGTGTGTCTACAGCCCTGAATGGGTTGTTATCAGGCATCTGCAGATGTATAATGACCCATTCATTTGAATCAGGTGTTTTGGAGCATCTTAAACTTGCATGGCAGTAAATCTACAAGACCAGGGCTGAGGACAGCTACATATCTAAGATTCTTATGATTCTAATTTATGCAAACCATAATAGATATATAAGCTATAACTACAGTACAATCAACAATAACTCCAAAAAAGTGAGGCTTATGATATGAAGACTCCACTGATCAAATTCTGAGAAAAACAATCTTGTTAAATTAGTAAATTTCCAGACAATAATATCCAGTCAAATTAATCACATTATTACATTAAACATTAGATCTGTGCTGCTGTTCCAACCATTATTGTTTGATTAGCAACTGTAATTTGATTACGTACTGTAATTTAGAACAATAACTGCATTACAGTCAAATGTAACGTGATTACACAAAAAGTTCTAGGTACAGGTTCGACCGTAACTTCAGTGGGCCAGATAATGCGGGCTACTTTAGCTACTTTATAGTTTTGGATAGATCGAATAGCTATAGGCTTTTTAAATGAAGTAGATTACTTTAGATTTACTTTTGATAGCATGGGCTAAAATATTGGCCTAAATTATGATAAGGATTCATAACTAAACAACTTAAAACAGAATATTGCTGTAGGCTATGTTTTTCCTTAATGTGCATTGTCAACATTTGAGGTGCCTTATTGAATATATCCCTTGATTTTTTTCTACTCTGCCAACAAATTATATTGTAAATTGTAACCAAGGGGTGCAGTACCAATGCAAACTGGAGTTGAAGTTCACTACTAAGCGATGATTCACTCATGCATGAATCATACATCAATAGTTTTAGGAATGATCTATTATGATAAGATACAGAACATGTTTGCAGCTCAGCTCCCTCTGGTTCCCCTTGTAGCCTGTCTCCTGTTATCTGTATTTTTGATATAACCATTGGATTTTTGCTTTAGAAGAACACAAGTGACAAAATGCATGCATATCCACAATAACGCAGTACCTAATAAATACACACTATTCCTATAAATCCCCTTGCGCCTGAATATATTTCCAATAATAGAAATAAAAAAATGTTTGTGTGTTTTTGCTTTCAAGGTGATGCTAAATTAATTTGAGATTGTTAATTTTTATATAGCACATAGAATATATATAAATTTAGGTATGATCCAAATTAGCGACACATGGTGGAAGCCTCGGTGAAGACCCAGGCGGGACCTACGTGGTATCTTGGCCGACCCATGGTGCACCAGGGTCGGCTTGGTTCCAGCCATTGCGGCCGAATGTAGCCATTCTGGATGGATGTAGCGAATTAGCAACAAACAGAAATAGTCAAATAACGTAAAGAATATTAGTCACATAAGGTTTATTCCAAAATTGTTAGCTGTAGAAGCAAACAATAAACTGGTACATATTTTAATTAGATTAGATGCCTATTTTAGCCACTATCATGACCTTAGTCTTGTTCAGGGGCTGATGTTGTCAGACGGTGCCCAACCATCTTTGGGTGTTTCGACTCTTAACCGCAACATCCTCCGGTTGGCGGGTCAGCAGTGGTGGCCAAATCATTGCTCATCAGCCCCTGACCTCCAGCTTATCTCTCCTCCTGCTCCAAAGCCAGCAAGAGGCTCATTCTGCAGCTTCGCCCAACCTGCACACTGCTATCTTCCTCTCCTTTCCTACTCTCCCCAAGGCTGTAAGCATCCTCTACACTGACTGTGCTGGAAATCCTCGACATCCTACTTCAACTGGGAAAAGCCAGGCTTGCCACCCTTTGTCCCTACATTCATAGACCATATCTTGGTAATTGCTGGTTTTTCTTTCATTGGCCTCTTCGCACCCTTCCTCCCAAAGAATGGCCAGTTCAATCAGGATGATCTTCCTGGCCTGCAGATTACCATATATGGCCTCAGTGATGTGAATTACTTGGGGAGAGTTCAACTTACTTTGCAGATCCACCTTCAACTCCCACCCCTGTGCTCTATGGAGGATGCGGTCCATTGTCTTCCTGGTGGAATCTGGCTTCTCCCCTGCCTTAATGAATTATATGGATTGTCCTTGTGCCCCTTGGGTTCGATGTTTTTTCTGGTGCTTCTGCTCCAGGATGTCCGCCAGAACCTGGAAGACTTTGTCGTGCCGCCAACAATACCTCCCTTGGGTGAGGGCAATGTTGCACCCTGACAGAATGTGCGCCATTGTCAATTTTTTTCGCAGAGTTTGCACAGTGGATGTTCTCTCAAGCCTTATCTGTGCAGGATTTCTGGTGATGGAAGAGTGTCGTATACTGAGCGTAGAAGGAAATAAATCCGTAAGAGCTCTAGCTTCCAGAGGTCAACTCAGGAGAGCTGGTAAATCCAGGATTTGAATTTCCCGGGCAATCCTGACTTTTCTATTTTCCTAGTCCAATCTTCTACCTGCCTATTGGTGTTGGAGACATTATTCCTGTCACTAAGTGAGTCATCATACTACTTCCCTAAAGAATACCGAATAATGGGTTGGAGTCCCGGTGGGTTAGAGTTCCACCAAACACCTGGGTTGGATTCCCAGTGGGTTAGAGTCCCACCAAGCGCCTGGGTTGGAGTCCCGGTGGGTAAGAGTCCCACCAAACACCTGGGTTGGAGTCCCGGTGGGTTAGAGTCCCACCAAACGCCTGGGTTGGAGTCCCGGTGG
>JAODUE010000019.1:2560831-2583597 GCA_027564755.1 Amblyopsis hoosieri
TTTGTGTGTTTGTTTTTATCTTTTTACTATTGTTCACTTTTGTTTTTGTTACAAACCCCCTTCTCCCCCCCCCCCCCCACCCACACACACACACACACACACACACGCACACCACTCAAAATTCTGCTGACTCCACGTTTAAAGCAGGTTGATCTGCGTTTGCGACCCCCCATAAAGCCCTCCCTGTGGACCCTGCCAAGCTCCTAACACCCCTTCCACGTATACCCCCCCCCTCCCTTCCCACCCACCGTCGGTCCCGAGTATTGACCCAAGCTGTCACCCCGCTCGGCACCCCTGACCCCCCCCCCCTGGACAACAAGGGAATCCATGACGGGGCCGAGGGTTCAAATGATTTCCCTCCTTCGCCCGCCAGTGTTCCCACTGAGCTGATTGCTAATGACAACATTAGAGCGGTGCACAATGGAGTGTCCGCCAACTATTTGCATCCTGGATTTGCCAACCTAAAGCTGCAGGAGGTTTTGGGTCGGAGCGGCACATTATTATGTGGGTTGTGTGTGGGGCGTATTAAAAATGGTGTGTGTAAACTATGAACAGGAACCAACTCACTCACAAAGAAAAATGTTCTACTATTTGTAAATAAAAGGACGGATGCTATGTCATTTCATAAAACAAATGAGCAACTATTTGGTTTGCACTCATGAGTTGCAAATGGGTTTGCAAATGAAAATTTATAACATTTTACAATATTAATGCAAAACAAAACACTGTAAATATATTTACAGTAATTTTATTAAAATAACAATTATTTATTTTACGTGGTATATATTTTTTAATGCATTATGTCATGCTAAAGAACCAGTGCAGTTTGCCAGCCCGCTTGTGGGTGGCCATGTCTCTAGTCTACATTCTTGCACCATAATAGCAAACCATTTACCTGACTTTCTCTGTCCCACCTTGAATGCTTATGAACGCAAGCTCTCTCTCTGAGGCATCTCGGCATAACCAATAACACCCTGTCAAATATCCCAAAAGGATCTTCGGAACAGTGCTGATGTTCCTCCATTAGAGGCCTGATAATACCTGCCTGAGATATATGTATTTATGTGGCAGGAAATAACATTAGAGCAAATTGCCATAACAACTTTATAAATCAGCCCAGTGCGGGGCTGGCATGTTCGGAGAGAGTGAGAGAGAGCGAGAGAGAGAGAGAGAGAGAGAGAGAGAGAGAGAGAGAGAGAGAGAGAGACCAGGCAGCAGAAACATTTATGGGAGGTACCTGGGACAGCATCCATTGTCACGGCAACGCCATACATTGTCAGGGAAATGGGCTCTGCGGCATTTCGCCGCATCAGGCCCCCGGGACAATACATGAATGACACACACACACACACACACACACACACACACACACACACACACACACAGGTTTACACATAAACGCACATTCATGTTAGCTTTTGGGGGTTCCAGGCACCCCTAAATTCACACCCTAGCCCACAGATTGTGTGTCTATGACAGAGGGGGGTGTGAGGGTAATCTCCCCATTAATCAAAAGTTCCAAACAGACTTTGCCGTGTCATAACTCTGGCGACGAGCTTTCCCGTTGATTGATTCCTATACACACATACCGTCTGATTTCCATAATGTGCTCCTGTGGTAAAAAACACCAGCGGCAAGGGGCCGAGTTCGTGGGGTGGTTAGGGGGAAGAGGGGAGCGAAAAGGGGGTTGTTGGCGGTGGAGGTGTGGGAGAGGGGAAGGGTGGGGGGTGCAGGGAGGGTGTGGGAGGTTGGTAGGGAAGCAAATAACAAATGGCCCGGGCTCCACCTCATCGGGAGTGATTTCAATCCAATGCTCCATCATAGCGGTGCGGAGAGAGGCGAGCGTCTTTAGGTTTGGGCTATCCATTACAGATATGTGTAGGCAGGCAGACACTATCATTTCGCTGATTGTCACCAGTCCACCGCAGTGACACGAGGAAGTGATCCATCAGTCTATTTCCTGTGACACGCGGAGAAAGATGACATCATGGTCGCATAGCCTGGGTTCTTTAACATGCGCAGAGGTTGGATTTGTGGCGGGGGACGGGGTGGGGGGGGGGAGGGGGGGTTATAGGGAGGAAGGGCACATCCTAATGCAGACATTTAACCTCTCTCCTTCATCCATTTCTCTCGGCTGACTCGGTCCATTCATTCATTTCGACCGGCGAGCTCAGCTGATTAAACTGCCCGCACAATTTGTTCACCAACACGGGCCAAGATGCACCGTACACTGTCTGTTGCATGGTAAACACTAAATAACACCTTTCAAAACGAGTACCCAACAAGCGCTCAATATCCATCTTCCTATTAACACACGGATGACAAGGGAAAGCTGGCCATAAACACATACAAATACATTAGTGTTGCGCATTGTTATACATTACGCATTTCTAATTCATTATCATAAGAAAGTCAGTGCAGGTTTTATTTTGACAGAAATTTAGTAGAATTATTATAACAATTTACTGACGATTAGTATTGTCTGTCCAAGCTTGACTGAACACAAATGTAAAGTGTTTTTACAGGCCATTCATACAATTGTGGGCTTAGTATTTAATTATTTAGTGTGCATAATAGTTATAGAAATTAGACGAAATGTGCATTTGTACAAATACAGGGGAATGTAATTTGTAATAATGCTCACGTGCAGTATGTGTATTTACATTTTTTACTTTTTATAATAGTTAAATTCTCAGTCAAATGTATTTATTTAGTTATAGTTTATCTAACTTCCATTTAATTGTAATATATGCATGTGATGTTCATTGTCTGTGGTGGCTACCCTGCCCAGTCTCTCTCTCACGGGACGTCCTTCTCAAGATATTCCCCCTGTGCTGGCTGTAAGCACAGATGATACCGGCAGGCCAAACTTTATTCCTCTTCCTTGCAATTGCGTCTCTGAGCGGTGACTTTATCAATCTGGCGGAGGCTGAGAGGATAATCTGGTGGCTGAAGGATTCTTATCATCGGTCTCCCTGCTCCTCCACTGTGTGTGTGTGTGTGTGTGTTTGTGTGTGTGCGTGTGTGTGCGTGTGCGTCTGCGTGTGCATGCGTGAGTGTGGTGTGTATACTATATTGTCTTCCCGTATTTGTGCATGTGCATTTTTGTGTATGTGTGTGTACCAGAATGATTTTGCCAATGCAAAATTGTTTGTGTGTGTGTCAGCCAGGGCCTGATTGGTGGAATATGTAGTTCCAGGCCCTGTGCTTAACATTACACCCCCCACCCCCTTATTTGTTTGTAAACACAGTCATCCATTAGGCTCTGGTTCCACGCTTTATCCAAACAGATAGAGAAGGTGTGAGCTCTTATAATTTGCTGCTCTCATCTCAGAGTAAGAGAGAGAGAGAGAGAGAGAGAGAGAGAGAGCGAGAGAAGAGGGCAATATTAATAATAATCTCTCCTTGATGTACACTCTCCTCCTCCCCCTTATTTCTTCCAAATCTCTCTCCTTTCTCTCCACCTTTCCTTCAACCGTTTAAGAGTCAGAGCCGGTGATAATGTGCTGATGGACAGTGTGTTAATGAAGCAGCCTAATTTGACACCCCCGCCACGGTGTATTGGATTACTGTATAAGGCATGTGCTGCCATCCGGCTGCCGGCCACCAATAAAGCACGCAGGATAAATATTATAATTCCTACCTGTGATATGCGGCAAAAATATGTTGAGTGCGTCGTGTGAGAGTGAAACGGTGTGTATTTGTGAGCTTATGTTAAAATAATAATAGAATTATATCATGTCTTTGCTTATCTGTGTTTATTATTATTTGGTTGTGTGTGCAGATCCTCTCTCTCCAGACCATCATCATCATCATCATCATCATCATCAATCAGTGAGCTCAATCTTCCCATAGTCGCCAGCCTCATAATAACTGTCGCCATAAACCCGAGCAGCAGGTGTCCTGGATGCGATGAGGGCCTCCTCAGATGGTCAGCGCTTTAGTCATGCTCTCGCAAGGAGCTTTAAGCTCCCACCGCGGACGATAAGTCAGGTGGCGCTCGAAGCAAACAGTGGTAGCAGAGATGTAGCTGAGAGAGGCTGAGAGAGTTATCTAAAACAAGTTTAAGAGTTGATGCGAGACACCTGGCAAGTCGAGGAATTGAGCTGCCAGCTGTTTGTTCTGGACCATGACTATATTAGCTCGGATTCAACGTATTTAGCTTTACATATAATATTATAGCATTATATTATTATTATTATTATTATTATAGTTTTATTGGTATTGACAATACTGTGAAATATTCACTGGAACACTATCAGAAGCCTAACCTCTGCTTTAAAGTAATCAAAATAATAAAAATGTTCCCTCTAAATTATAGTACTTTATCTGTTGATATACACATACTGAAATGCCTTTGTACAGTATGTGGATACATTTTTATTAAAGTGTAACTGCACTCCAGCTGAGCCTGACTCCACCCACTACACAACTTTGAAAAATACTCAAGGAGCTTAGAGGGGAGGGGCTGAGAGGGGGACCCATATTAATGTTAACGTTAACATTTCAATTTGATGATGTACGAGAGTACTAAGTGTACTGCTGAAAACCAGCCAGGTCCATCAGGTCCATGAGGTGATATTTAATAGATATGATGTTATGATGTTCAGTTTTCAGACTATAAAATGCAGATTATTTTAAACAGGAATGTTGTCAATATTAACACCAACACTGGTGTGCAGTAGTTAGTAGTTACACTTTAATTATCATGATGCTTCTGAATTATTATGTTGAAATCTTAAAATGCAAGTTTATATTGAATTTCCTGGCTAATATATAATAGGCTACTTCCACTGGCATAAACACTTTTAGAAAATAGCCCAATAGGTATACAGCATGCAGCCTGAATAGCAAACATCCCAGCTGTACACCATTTGCAATGTAGATGTGTGCCCTCGCTCTATCGAATTGTTTTCTTAATCGTTTCCCTTTGTGCCAAGACATAAAGAAAACAGATAGTATCTGAAGACATTGGGAGTGCCAGTGACCCCTGGTCACAACAGCAACGTCAGGACTGCCAGAGCAGCAGATATAGAGAAGAGGGAGGGTCAGCCATTCTGCCTCGCTGTGATTGCTAACACCAACATTTTCTTAAAAGGACGCACATTTGCCATTGTCTGTACACACAGCCTTCAGTTTATTTATTCATGGTGATGAATAGTTAGATATTTGCCAATTTGTTAATTATTATTATTATTATTTAGGTGAGCTACACTCACAGGCATATCAGGAGATATATTTCTAACAGTTTATTTTTTTTACCTAACAGAACACATCATCTGGGGAGCAGTATAGAGGAACGCAGGCCAAGTCCATCCACTCTCAGACAAAAACGAATTTACACGTTTGAGTACATTTAACCACATTTTCACACGTTCTACAGTTACAAAACAATCCTCCAAAAAAGTCTTTCCTCTTATCTACTGCTACTGACCACAAAAGAGTTACCAGCCCTCAATAATTTTTTCAAAATTCGATCAAAATTCGACCAGACAAAATACAAATCCTTGACTGATCAAAAGGCCAAAAAACTGTGAATGACTGTAAAGAAACCTAATTGCCCTAAAGAAAAAAAACAACCTCAGTGGCACATCCCCCGTATTAATCTGCAAGTGGCTCCAAATCTCAAGCATAATGAAAATCTCTTTTATAAATATGTATGCAGTGAAGTCACAACATAATAGGGGTCGAGTGAAAAACAGGAGGTAGCGTGGCAGCTGAGAGATGAGGCAGAGGCCCTGCAGAAACTAATGTTCCCCTAGCAGAAATTGGTTTAATTAATAGGACATTTTACATAATGATTACAGTGTAATTGCACCGACTAGCAGAGTGTCATTAAATATATCCTTGCTCCTTTACAACACCCTCCAGCAAAAAATAATGAGTTACATTGGAAATCACTATGCAACAGGTTCATAAATAACATTTAAGACCATACAAGGCAAGTACTTATAAATAATAAATATTTGCCTTTTGTAATTGAAGAAAAAATGACTTTACTCCACCCCAGCACATTGCCTTGTTGTAGACGTGTAAAGGAGGTTTTTCTCATTTTTTTCCTCTCTTGTAAGTGCTGAATAATTTATTTTCTCGCTAATAGTCAACACTGTCAACACTGGTGGTTAAAATATACCTGAGTCCAGATAAATGCAGGAGCCAGCTGCAAGGCGATAATTCGCAGCTCCCAGATATTTTGTTGGATGCAGTCCCTGTACACACTGCAGTAAATCACAGACCCCAAATTACCTAGCCTCCATAAAACAAGGCTCATATTCAAATCAGTCCCCAAATAAGACACAGAGATAGGACAACTAAACCCATGCCTAAGGGGTGGGGGGGCAGGCTGTCTGTGAGAGAGGATTTGTTTCTTGTATAAGGCTTGTTCCATTTTACTGCAAAGTGGCACAGCTCCGGGCGCTTTGTAATGATGGGTGAATTTTCATTGGCTCAAAGAGCTGGCTTCCGAAATGTATTCATTAGTCCCTGTTTGGCGCAGGAGACAAAAGTTTCTTTTGAATACCATCCAAAATATGATGAAAGTGTTATACATTGTATTCCATAATCAAGTGCCACAATCGCAGAATTACCAAAGAGGTGGTAATTGTTCTCAAGGGGATGTTGTGCTCTAAGTGGATCTATCAATCATTGTTATGTGTTAGTGCTTAGCGGCGGTCTTGAGGTGGATATGGAGGCTCTGCTAAACTCCTGTCTACTCTCTGAAGATAACACTTCACCTTCATGATCTTTTTCAGGAAAAAAAAAAAAACAACAAAAAAACACAACATTATTTAATTGAGCACACAGTGTATTATTTTGTAAACATTCTGTATTAAACAGACAGCCAACACTTATCGAAATGAGAAACGTTTAGTAAGATAATAAATGCAATTACTGCATGTCTGTTATAAAATAATTGATGCCACTTGCAGATTGTCTGCAGTCTTCTGATATATTATAACACACTGCAACACACTGTATATTACAAAGTAGTTGAGGTCCTATTTTTAATATGTAAATCTACAATATGGGATATATACGGGTACAGAATAGGCTGATGACCTGGTAGGTCTTATTTCATTTTCGTATCTCTATGAACTGTCACATTTTGGTGTGTGTGTGTGTGTGTGTGTGTGTGTGTGTGTGTGTGTGTGTGTGTGTGTGCCCGCGCGCGCCCCCGTGTGCACGCCATAGAACTATATTATAACTTGTGTGTGCACGAGCACATATTTACAGTGCATGCTCAGGCTTAACCTTGTGCCTGTAAAGCACCAGAGCGACGATAAATATCTACACACGGACATTATCACCATCCCGCCATGCAGATTCCCCCATGGGATAACGGTTCACATGCGATCACGCACCGTGCGACCGTCCGGTGGATCAAATAAAGCGCTCCCGCCACTGTTCTCGCCAAAAGTCTCTCTGTCTCCCAGTGCATTAAACATACCTGCCACCCCTCCATACCTACACCCTGCCGGCAAGACGCCATCAGCAGATTGCATTTATGCAGAATGCATCAACGAACCTCTAAAACTAAGAGGCCTTGTCAGGGATCGGGAGTTGTCACAGGCGCGGGGAAACGATTCCACGCAGTGCTCATCCGAGCTGCAATCAGCCCGTAATCTGGGTATACATCAGGCCTTGGTGACATTGAAATTTCCTGCTCCTCCGCTCTCATTCTCAGAGGCAGTAATCACAGGGAGAGGCGCTCAACCCTGCCGAAAATGTATAAATAATTTTCATTCAAACATATTAACAGTCAAAATACCAGAATTCATCATGGCGGCATGGGGCGCTTCCTACAAAGCAATCATGGCCTCTGCGCATGTTCTTTGTCTTTGGCGGGCTGAGAGACAAGGCGCAGATTACTTGCATGAGCCCTGTTTTGCATAATGGCCTTCCCCCTTGGTGCTTTTAAACTTTCCTGCCGATCCATTACGTTTACCAAGCCCAGTTCCCTGCCCGTCCTTAATCTCATGCTTCCGTGGGAGAGAGCTGGACCAGGGTTAAAAGACCTTTTTATTAAGGCAGGCATGTGGGCCCCAATCCATCTTCCCTAACCACCAGACACGTTTATGTTCCATGGACAGGTTATGTCCCGCCATCTTAAAAAGTAAAAACTTGCCCTTTTTACCTCATTGGGAAAGAGGATTTTGGAGATGGGGTTATAGTTTGCAAGCTAGCAAGCCTACTGTATACGCAGACCTCACGTTTCACCTGAAAATGAAAACCAGAACATAAGACATACATTGCTGTCTGTTAGTACAAATCTATAAATTGCATTGCATTGTCAACAATAGCATTTTATATCAGTTCATCATGTAGGCTGTACAATATTTACCGAATTGAGATTCATATTAAATGTTATATCCATCCAGGTCAAACATGATACGATGGATGCCTTTACAAGCCCAGTCATCACATTGCCGTTGCACAGAAATCAATCCTATTGCTTCGCTGTGTGAGAGTGTGTATTCAGCAAATTTATGTATGCAGATATAAAAAAGGCATAATCCAACCATCCAACCGTCCCATTAAAGCACATCAAAATATGCCTTTTTTTTCATGGCAGAGGAGAAAGAGGATGTAAGCACTATTCGCAGGAGGTGAAAATTAAGGCAGTGTAAGCTCGGAAGCCACCCGAGCTTGACAGGACATGGGCTGCAGTTTTATGTCATGTCGTTTATCTGCACTTTATATTTTCTATGACCGCATTGTCTCTTTCAAGAACCTTTGGAAAATACACAGGCTGTAAAAACAGCCACCTCCTTGTCGTCGCCGTAGCGCCCAAATGCTAATGTTTTTATAACAGCGACGGCATGCTAATGATCCACAAACACATTTCCGAGCATTTCTTTCTAATTTGAGTTAAAATACCTTTTGGTGAAATTACATGAGGAGGGTCAGTGAGAGTTTAGACATTAGGACAAATAAGAGAGTAATGAAGCTAGCGGATGAGGCTATCATTATAAAAAAGCAGCAAGGCTCACACACGGTTCTTAGATTTTTAGATAGGCATAAAGAAATTGTAATTCATAATACAATAAGTACACTTGCCTGGCCAACCTGTGAATGCCCATTGCTCTTGTCCATTACTGTCCAATAGATGTTGATATCTGCACAGAAAATAATATTGGCAATGGATCCTTTTCACAAATGTGTCTGTAATATAAGTTATTAAGTATTTTTGTATGAGGTGCAACTTCTTTAATGTTTATGTTGTTGACATACAGTATGGAGAATCTAGTTTAATATACAGTCTATCATATTTTAACTGCATTTACTTTCTGCGTGGTTAGGGGGTTCTCCTCCTAGTCTCATTAAAATGTGTCATCTCTGTCATTTCTGTCATTAATAATGTAGATTTTATTTTGTACCATCTAATCAAGAACAAAAATAAACAAGTCTTGTTGTTTTATTATTTTAATAAATATACAGTATAGGTCTTTATATGCATCAGTATTTACATGCAAATCAGCAAACAGCAATCAACTGAGCATGTTCTCTTTATAAAAGTGTATCTGTTGTTGCGACCAGAGAAGTTCCAGAGGTGAAAGAACCAGTTGTTTTTTGTCTTTGTGACCTCTGAGCCCACAGCAATGACGTGCATGCACTTTTCCTGTGGTCAGTGTTGTACTGACATCACATTGCATTGCATCGCACCTCCTGATCGGGCTGTAGTAGTCCTTTGCTTGTTCCAGGACAGTCCTCTGCTCTGAGTTTAAAGATGGAACTGGATAACTCCTGCTTCTGGAGCGGGACTGTAGACAACAATGTATCAACTGTTCATGCAAGAGATGTGTGGAAATTATGCAAAATGTTATATGTCTTGCTTTCATTTAAATTCTTTGATATGAAATTGATATGATTGGATTTGGATATAATCCTAATTTGCCCCTACACCCCTCTCAAAAAGAAAATACTGTATATATATTTTTTTTTTATAAATTTGTTGTTTTCCACAATCTCCCACTGTTAACCAGCATGCATTGTTGAAAACAAAGAGCACAGAGTCTCACCTCACAGAAATGGCTGTGCACGCCTGTGCATGCCGCGGCACTGTTTATTAAATTGCAAATCGGGATAGTAGATGGGAAATAGGTTTGCACTTGTCATATTCCGTCCTCCTCCTCACCTCCTCTCTCCTCCTCCTGGCCCCGTTGACTGCGAGGGCACGGAGGAATTATAGCTCACTGAAGTGCAAAGTGGCAAAGCCCCGGAGATTCACGCGGACAGTCGAAATGATGAAGTCCGGTCCAGAAGAACTGCTACTGGTGCAATAACAGCAGGAGAGGGTCACAATAAAGTTTAGTTTAATGACAAGAACAAATAACTTTAACATTTGGCTGGGGCGCTGAACCCCTTGCTTGGGGATCACATCTGATATATCAGCAGGCAACTGGCCGTGACTGCTGGGCAATTGTGCTCACAACACCGGCGCTAGTGATACATGCAGGGTTTCGTGGCAGGTGTCCATTTTATAGAGTTATTCAGCTGGAAATAGTGAACACTGGTTGAGACTAGGGCAGAGGGGGCCCGGCTACAGTGTTGTTACTGCACAGTTGACTTCTCCCAGGCTAACAGCTGAGCGCTAAAGCGGCTTTAGCCTCTCTCTGTAGTGAAATTCAAAGTAGCTTGGAGAGGTTCCTAGAAGCAGGGCCGCTGCTCGCCTTGCTAATCGCTGCTCAAACGACAGAATGGAAGAGGAATTAGAGGTGGTCAGCTGCTGTTCAGCTCTCTCCTCTCTGTGTGCTCAAGCTGCGACTAGCTTGACTAATAGACCCACATGCAGCAGAACTCCAGCTTTTGCCCTAAATTAGATAATAAATAGAAAGGAGCAAGATTAACACTGGTGATTGTCACGGATACGTGTGAAAAGAAATATGTATATGAATATGTTTAATGTAATGTTATTATTTGATGATACAGTATTAAGGCTACTGTATGCAAACCACAAGCCTATGTATCTTTTCCCTCAGAGATTTCGTCCTACCGTGAACAGTGGTACTTTTTGTACATGTTGTTTCGTTTATGCACCTGCTGTGATTGACTCTTTATTACATTTTGTTTAAAATGCAAAATTAATTCAGAGATCCTTTCCAGCATAATTCCGCCCATTATTGTTGATAGTTATATGTTTATCATGGTTTTGTATGGAGTTATATACAATCCCTCTGAATGCAGTTAAAATTTAAAGTAACATTTATTTCCATAATTTAGCTTTTATGGGAGGGGGGTAAATATGATATTTGTCTCTGGTGCCTTCAGCTCTCATTCAACAACAGATGTGTATACATGCTGTGTTCATGGGAGAAATCTTTGGGAGATAACAATATTCAATCTGCAGTAACAGAACCTTCTGACAGGCTACTTAGCCATAGTGAGTAATGGAAGTTGAAGGCCCCGAGGTGTGGCTCATGGGTTCTGGGCAGGTGCTGGTCTCTAACTAGATCAGGGAAATCGGGCCATAAGACATATTGGACAAACCAATGGGAGAGGATGCAATCGGATGATAGTCAAATAATTAACAATTTTCCCTTACACTCGTTTGGCCACTGTTTTGTATTGAGATAGAGATGCTTTCAAACCGAATGATCAGCATACAATTAAAGTGTGAATGCAACATTAAGGGAATAATCCTTAGAGGTTCATTTCAATCCACGAACCCTGCTGGAGTCCATTACACATACACTCACCAAAACTACCCAGAAAATTGCATGTTGGTCCCACCCCAAGTCACATTTTCAGTTTACACGGGCTGAAAAGACCTCTTTCAGTCTGCCTATTGTCAAGTGCAGTCCTGCTAAGCAGATCCATTGGAAGGGGCCATTATCCGAAGAGAATACAAGAGGCAAAGTGAAGACAGGCTAGTGACTAATGATCAACCCCATAATAGGCTTTAAGACACACTTACCATGCTAACAACACGCCGCACAGAACGGACGCCGCGCCCCCCTGTCGAAAGCAAACAATGTGCTTCCACTTTATCACCGCTGATCCGTGTCACCGTTAGCTCTCCACAGCCATGTGGACATCAACATCACAATGCGCGGCGGCGGCGCCACATTAGCACGATAGATTATTATCGTAGAAAATGTGGCACGAATCTCACACGGAGCATTACAGACGGTGTGGAAAGCGGCAAACAAATAAACAGATTAATGCCGCGCTCTCTCTCCGAGGAGCTAGTATATAGGGCGCGTGGGCTGCATGAGCGCACTGGGTAGTGTGGGGTGTGTTGAATAACCTTGCAGGTGAAATGTTGTGCTAATTCGGTACAGGTTGGGCTAATGTTGGGCCCCCAGGGGCCCTGCTCTGTTGGCAAGCTGATTGGTGATTAGAGTTATAATTAAGAGCAGCTTTGACACCGCCACTGTCCTCCCACCCCTCTATAAACTCCCCCGTCACCTCCCCTACTTCCCTCCCCTCTCACCACCACCGCAGACGCAGCCGCAGCCACCCATCTCCGTAAGAAGCCCTCCAGGCCAATTCACGCCGCCGTTTATGGCGCTTCCCCCCATTATCAGACAACAAAAGGAGTCCTCGACGCGCACACGCAAAAAAACCTGCGGGAGGCCAGCTGTACGTACGCCGCGGCGGCGGCGAGGGGGAATTCGCCCGCCCCTCTCCAGTGACGATAAAAAGAAACTTGAGTTTGAACAAAAAAAGTTACACCATATTTGCTCAGACTAACTATGATGAAAGGCAATGAAGGCAAGGGGTCCTCATGCAGGCATCAATATAAATATTACTGGAAGGTCAATTAATATGTAAATGAACTCCTCCATTTAATTAGCTATTTAACTATTTTCTGAGGCATGGACATATTAAATCATGCTTAAAGACCCCTCTAACTAGCCTCGTGACAATACTGCCAGGGAGTCGCAGGCTCATAAACTACCGGCTTGACCTATAAAGGGCCCCAAGTCTGCTAATTCCATCTCAGCCTAATTTTATGACTTGCATAAAATAACCATAGTGCAGCTTTGTAGCTGTAAAGAGGATACGGGTAATAAACCAGAGCAGAGGAAAGCATCAGAAATCTCCTCTTCACTAGTGTCCTCATTTATTATTCTATTATTCTTTGCAGGGTACCGAGCCCATGTGAAAGACAAATTACCTTATTATATTAAATAATTTGTGAGGATATTAACCGTTAATCACGCATAAACAGCATTTAAAGGGTATTGATTTTCCAGCGCTCTCAACAGCTTGTTAAATTTATGTCCAATAACATGATAATAGATAATCAGCAGAATGATGCTCGTTTGATGGGGGACAAAGGAAAGGTAATGGACGGCACCTGTCTCTCTCTCTCTCTCTCCCCCTGTCTCTCTGATGACCTTCCAACAGCTATGTGACCTTAGACGGTCTGTGTCCATCTGCAGTGATTGACAGCGGGACGACCGCCGGATGACTCTTCCACAGTCCACAGTTTTCATAGCCCACAGTATGTACTTCTGCAGTATACTGTTGTAATTGTGTGTACAGTAGCTGTGGTTAATAATGCAAGCAATTGCAGCATCAACCAACACAAGTTTATATTAATCTGTTTTTCTATATCTATGAAGAAATACTGTTAAAAAATAAAATTTAATTAAATTAAATAAAAACACACATTTTCTGTAAGTAACTGACTTTATTTCAATTATACAAACGTTATCTCCATTGTATTTCTACCTTTTTTGAATGGAAAGTAATTGAAGCCATTCCCTTAAGATGAATAGATGGACTTTCACGCACAAGCACGCTGACATATCCTGGGCCATCCTGTGAGGAAACAAACTTTAAAATCAAAGAAGTTGATAGCCATGTCTGTGTTTGTGACATAGTCCTCAATACTTCATCAGTAGCATCACCTTTTGTTTGGTACTGTTGACAGCTGTATTCTGATCAGCATGATTGCTTTTTGATGCAGTATTTCCTTCCGTGTAAGTGCGAGTGTGTGTGTGTGTGTGTGTGTGTGTGTGTGTGTGTTCTTGCATGCGTGTGCGTGTGCGTCTGTCGGTTTTTGTGTCAGTGTGATGTCTAAGTGTCTCCTGACCGCCTGCAGATACCATTTAGGTTTGAAAAAGTCCTTCAAGTTGCTGTTGGGAGGGGAAGCTAGCTTGCCACAATAATAAATTTGCGGCAGGTAGCACCGAATAGCGAGTGGCATGCAAATCTGTCTTGGTGTCCCTCTGGGGCCATGCAGCTCGCAGGGGAAGAAAATGAAGCTGTGCTGCTCCCAACACTGTCTCTCTGTCTATCCTCTGCCTGAAGTTAATTCCATTGGAGGGAGCCAACAGGCCGGGCGCTGGCTGGGCTCTCCACTACAGCCGTGGAGACACGTTGTGGCTCGTACCACAGATGGATTTGTGAGAGGATAGACTCACACTTCCTACCTGACACTGGCCCGGTTGATTCATTATGACAGGCCAATCTTTTATTAGCCTTGGCTAGCTTCATATTCAAATCCTATCAAGGAGAAGAAGATGAAAAAAAAGTGAACAAGCAGAATTTTCTCTGGGTGAATACAGCAGATTTATTATGCAGCTCCGCCATTGTTGTGTTATTACCGTTGTGTTTTTGACAGATATGGTTAACAGTCTGATATCCATGTTAATACAGAGTCCTAGATTGACAGATATAAACTCACATCATTCCTGCCGGATGATTAGTTTTACAATTTACAATTTACCCATGTAAAGTTACATCAGAGGCTTCCATTTGTTAATCCAGAACTCAAAAACATCACGTAAAATTGGACAGATTTCAGAATAATAAATTAATACAAGGGTGGAGAATGAATTCAGATGTCTGGCAGTGCAGGCCTGGTTTATAGTCTGCTCTCTAGATCCAGAGTTAAAGGAACATGACAGACAATGGTTTTCCATTATTACTAGAGCGTTGTTAATAATGACCGGGCCTGCAGAGTTTATAGGCTAATGTCCACATTTGGTTTAACATGTATTTACATTGTTCTAAAAGAAATGGTGTTATTTTCATTGTTATATAGTGTGTATAGATTTTAGGATATCGCTATAATACATTATTATAATAGATTTGTATTGTAGCTTTCTATGTTAGGAGTGACACTTCTATTCGGTGTAACTAGCAGCGTGCGCTACAGTTAGCTAATCTGCTAGCTACTGCTGGGAACTAGCTGCTAGCTAGTTCCAGTATAAGATCATGGTAGTGCTGTGGTGTTGGATGTGGGAGAGGTAAACTGTATTGATCCTTATCCACTCTCATTTTTGTAAGCGCCTGGCTTTTCACGCTGTGTTTGGGAACCTTTTTTGATGGCCTCTGACAGCCACTGCTGAGGGTTGTCAGAGACTATTTGACAGGCCGGCGGGCCGGCAGGGGGAGACAAGGAGGAGGTGGAGGAGAAAGAGGAGGAGGAGGGTAGATTTTCAGCTCAGCGCCGTCTGGTGACAATCGGCTCAGCCTCGGAATCAATCCCCTCTGTTTACAGACCATTTCACAGCCCTTTACCTGCAACATCACTTGTGTCAGTCCCATAAACACCCCTAGATATATAATGGTTGAATTAGCATAATGGATAAAGCAAGTTCCCGGACTGTGAAGACAAAAGGAAATGTCAACGTGTTCTCTTCACTAAGGCAATTAGAGTCCTGCTTGGCGGCAGAATCATCAAGGTCAAATGCCATGATTTCATCAGCCCTCCAACCCCCATGAACCATGGAAATGGAAATGTTACAGTAGTAAACATCCACAGATGGGGTTCACCTCCTAGAGCCATGTGTACATTGGACTCAACAATTTATAAGAAAGGAAAAGTTTGTCACCAAATATTCAGATGTTCGTTTAGTTTACTTTGATTGGTGCCTTTACTGCACCTGTGTGCTGTTTGTTAATAAAAACATTCAGCACATTAAGTTACTGTTACACAGTTTTCACATGAAGAACATACAGATAACATTTACCATGCCGTTATGATTATGATTATGATTATTATTATGATTATGCTTTTGCACAAAACGCAGTTGTGTTCAAATAGGTGACTACAATTGAATTTGTCATAAGCCTAATGGGCAGAGTTAAATCAGGTTGCCTAGAGGCAAGGCAGGGATGCTGCTGTATCTGTGTGATTTACACTTAAAGCTGTGTGCGCATACTTCTATCGCAGTTTGTGGATTCAGCCCTTTGCGACTATATAAAAAGTGAAAGACAATAGTGCTGCTGTTAAGCAAAGGCCTTGAAAGTATTGCCACACAAAACTGCAGAGGCAAGCAAGGCCAAGAAACAAGGGTTCATGGACACATATCATCTTATATGGCCTTAAATGGTTGGCTATGCCCTGGACTAGATTAGCCAAGATCTCTGGCTCTTGGAAAAGTCACAGGGACCACCGATTTAGACGGACAGATTTCTCAGCATTAATCAAGGGCTTCACCAAGACACCATAGGTGATCATTTTGGCAGACACACAACACCGGATTGTTGTTTTAATTGTGTTTTAAGGGTTGAAATCTAAAATGTGTTAATGTTGAATATGAGCTGTATATAACCTTTAGACTGAGCAGGTCGTACACCAAAAGCGCTATGGGTAGAAAACACACCTACATAAGATACTTCTCTTTTAAAATGCATTATCTTATACTCTGCTATACACAACCACAGTATACGCGAGTCGTTGTGTATACAATACATCCTTAAAAAAAAACGTTAAGCTAAGATAACACTTTTTGTCAAAATCAGCTAATTTTCCCTCACGGTTCCGTTCTGTGTGCTCGCTGAAAGGGAACCCTGGTGTTCCTACACAGCCTGCTGTAAATGGAAAAAGGCCGCTCCACACAACACTTCATTAATACCCAGCCTTGGCAATGTGTGTCCATTGAGTGGGGGCGGAGCTTCTGAGGGGAGCACACTGTGGCACTGGAGGGAGAGGTGTTTTTGTTTTGATCGAGTTCAAATATCAACAATCTTTCTCTGACTATAGCTGACTCCACCTTTAACAAATGACCCACTGCCTGGCAGGAGACCCATCCAGCTGATAGTAGCCATACTCCACCCTTATGCATCAGGATGCAGCCCTGCCCGGCGCAGCTCAACTCAGCTCAGCTCAGCTCAGCTCAGCTCTGCGGCCAGGCCCGGATGATAAGTCACCCCGCCAGCCAGTATTGATTGGTGGTCCTGGAGGCTTATAAAGGCGAGGAAGGAGGTGACTGATTGTGTTTTACAGAGAACATTATCACTCTGCTCAGTGCGGGAGGGCCGGCGGAATTTCCTCGCCCAAGAAATGGAGACCACCAGCCGGTCAGGAGTATATGACTTGACTCAGTGAAGCGCTAAGTCCAATTTGAAAGCCAAATTGTGGGGCTTACAACAAAAGAGGGAGGGGGAAGAGAGATGACAACATTTTGCCTGGTGATTTTTCTCTCTTAAGTGTTGACCAGTCCCTACAATGCCACCTTTCTGCAGTTTTCTATAGATTCATAATAGCGGTGAAAAAACAAATTGCAAATTGCATTTTCCATTCACAAGCAGGCAAGAGAGGCCCACTCTGTCACCGCAACATCACTTCCATTCATCCCTCTTTATTTGGTTATTTTCACTGCAACGGTGGGAAACGGGTCAGCCCGCGATGACTTTGTCAAAGATACAGGCTGGAGTGGACACCACCAGGTATCGCTGCACATTTACTTAAGAGCAGCAGAAGCATAAATCTGTCCCCCATTTTACGAACATTAACTGTTTTGTTTTACAGTTTTATCTTCGTCTATGTCTTAGCGATGAGCACAGGTCCTGGAGCAGGAATGAGGGGTGGAAGGGGGCGGGGGGCGGGTGGATGGGTTATCTGATGGCGCTTGCAGATTAAATGTGGATCAGGGTTAGAGCTGGCCCTGCTCTGGTGAATGCCATAATCCACAACTGAAGATGATCTTGTCGGCTAAGAAATTGCCTTTAGCCGACACAACACAGCCGTTGAGTGAATACACGCCTTCTTTCAACCTCTCTCTCTCTCTCTCTCTCTCTCTCTCTCTCTCTCTGCCTGTCTGTCTTGGACTCTCCCCTGGTTATCGCAAACTATCTCTCCTCCCCTAGTAATCAGGCAAAGGTCTCAGACTCTAATAGACTCACAGAAGCTCCCCTATCAGCCAGGTGCAATCTGGGGCTGCCGCTTAACAAGGAATTAAACATTGTTCCATGCTGCTGCCGGCACTTTAATTGATTGATGCTAAAAGTTTGGAAAATAAAAGCCTGGTGCGTCGGGAGCCGCGCTGCTTTTTCCGGGGGGCTCCTGACGGAGCCCTCACGGAGCGGGGCCCGGGATTGGAAGTGGCAGCTCGCATTTTCGGCATCAGCCGGCGCTGTCATCTCGACACAGCCAGGGAGGTGTGTAGCCTGCGTGCGTGTGTGTGTATGTGTGTGTGCGTGCGTGTGCGTGCGTGTGCGTGCGTGCATGCCTGCCTGCCTGCCACATTCACATGGCAAGCAGCGGCTGAAAGACACATGTACTCGAAATAAGGGAATCAATAGAACACTTAATGAACAATTAGGGGAACAGCTGTAGGCCTGTCAAACACCCATCTGTACACATATCTGCCGTGAGAGAGGGAGGGAGGGAGAGGGGGAGAGAAGGAGAGAGGGAGAGAGAGAGGGGGAGAGGGGGAGAGAGGTCTGGCAGGCTACTACACTCGCTTCAGGACGTATACACGAGGCCCCCCAAAGCACCCATCTGTACACATATCTGCTGTGTGAGAGGCAGGGAGGGGGAGAGAAGGAGAGAGGGAGAGAGAGGGGGGGGGAGAGAGAGAGGGGAAGAGGGGGAGAGAGAGAGGGGTGAGGAAGGTCTGGCATGCTACTACACTCGCTCCAGGACGTATACACGAAGCCCCCCCCCCCCTTCTCCCCCCAGTTACCCACTGCCTTCCCATCAGCCACTGCTTCCCCCTCTAGCCCTTGTTTGTTACCCTCCCCTCCTCGCCGCAGTGACAGCCGGGGTCCTACTTGGCTAACCAGACGTCCATCTCCCACCAGACCTCACCCCCCATTAGTACCGCGGGCCGGTAAAGACATGTAAATGGCCAAAGCCATCCTTCACGCTCGTGTCTGAAGAGGAAAAAGGGGGGGGGGTTGTCGATAAATTTGACACTGCATGGCATTTAATTAAAATGGCCGCCGGAAGCGAGGCAGTTTGTTTTTCTGTGCGGGACCCGGCCGGCGTTTATTGCTCAAATGAATACATAAGTGTATTCATAAGCACCCCAACGCATTAGATCTACCCCGCCCCTTGGAACACAGGCGTGGAGGAGAGGTGGGGTTTCCGCTTCCAGCAGGCCAGGCCTTTCAACGTTACGGCGCTGAGCGAGCACCGCAGACAGACAAAATTAATATCTCGCCCACCCCCCTTCCCAAGTGACTTTTAACGTATTCTTGATGCATAAAGAGATATCCCTCCTCAAACAGGGCACTGACAAATGGATGTCGGCCGCAGTCAGTCCGTCGGATTTGCCCGTCTCTGACAGTGGTGACCTTATCTGCCAATCACAGGGAAAAATAGTCAACAGTAAACTTGGATGCCGAAGGAGCTCTGGGATAGATAGGTTCAGCCTTCATCTGGGCGGCTGACATTTGTACGTGTAGATCAGCGGGCTATGACTGACGTGTATTATGGTTAACTAAGCACAGATATCTGACTGAGGGCGGTATCAGAAGATGGGCAGAGTTTTATAATTGACCTTGTAAGCCTCTACGTCGTTCTTTATTAAAACTTAATTTAAAGAAGAACAACCCCTGACTCTCTCTCTCTCTCTCTCTCTCTCTCTCTCTCTCTATGTTGCTCTCCTTCTAGTCATAATGGATTAGATTGGAATCCATTATGTCTTCCACACAAGAACAAAGTAGGACCCAGGACCTGCTTAAAAATATATTTTTAGTACAGAAAATTAATGTGTTCACACAAGCCACTGAATCATTTTAAATGTTCTTTTTTAGTATATTAGGTATATGTGTTGAGAAGACCTATATTTCAACAGCACCATGGCCCAGCGATGCGAGAGTAATGGCTGTCTTAATTTATTCATGATTCTAGCTGTGTCTTTAGCAGTGTTTTTTCTTGTGGTTGTTATTTTACTGTTTTATGGTATATAACCTGTGTTAATATCATTGTTTGTTGTTATGCTGTTGTTCTGGCTATGTTTTTGCCTTTCATAGGGTGTATATGATGACAAGGGAGAGCAGTGTTATTAATACTGCTGTTCGGCCCACTAGGGGGCGAACTTCATATGGTTTAGTCAGAATGTTACATGCAACATTCTCTTAAGATACAAAAATTAAGCATTGTCAATTAAATATAGTAATCATTCTCTGCTCGGGACACAAGCACTGCACGCTATCTTTACATAGAAAATAGTAAAATATCATATACCTGTAAAATAATACAGCAGTATGGATTTAGGCAACATACGGGTAGGTTAGCTCGCCCATTTCTATGACCGTATCTTTCTGCGAATTTAGGCAACAACAGTCATTTGTCGTGGCATTTCACCACATTGTCACGACAGTTCCACTTATCTCGTCGCTCTGCTCTCCCTTCCTTATACACACACCACAGAGCTCAGTGTTGGACAATAGTCCAACGCTGAATAGTTTAAAAAAGTAAAATAAAGTAAAAACGCAGAATGATTATCATGTGTATGATTTTTTTTTTTTTGCCCATTCTAATTTCTGGAGTATTAAAAGGTGAGATTGCACCATCAGGTTGACTCTGAGCACAGGTGCTGATTAAGTTGATTCACTGAGGCAATTACGGCTGGATCCCCTTTAATTACTGTGGGTTTTATTGCGACTGCGTGATAATGACGCACGTGCCTGCAGGGGTGTCAGACAAAGTAGAGATGAGATTGCAGAATATTACACACACACACACACACACACACACACACACACACACACACACACACATCTACACATATACACACCTCTGTCTCATTCTCAATTCCCCTCGAATCATTTGAATCAATTCAGCTCAACACAGTTTATCTCCGTTCAACGAGCTTCACCGGCAATGACCTAATACTGATCATCAATAATTAATCAAATACCAATAATAATGCCTAGCCCTCCCTGAACCAGTTCAGGTTGGAAAGTGTCCCAATTAATTAAAAACCCCTTATCGGCTACATATGATATAGACATATAGTTTTATTTAGCCACATTGCAGTCTCGAAGGGCTGCAAAGGCTCAAATGGAAACAAACAACACCCCATTAATGAACCTGCTTCTCCTATGTGGGCATATATACATGTACAGTATGCCTGTCTGGCCTAGAATTAGGTACAAATGTGATACTCTCTTTTTCACACACACACACATACACGCACACACACACAGTGTTAGCATACTGTTTACGGTACAGATGAGTGAATTAGACACCCCCTCTCCAAACGAGCTGAGCCTAGTCTGGTGTGTGTGTGTGTGTGCGTGTGTGTGCGTGCACAGGATAAGGGTGTGTGCATATGATCACTGATACACACACACGCACGCACACACAAAACACACACATTTTGTTGAATTCACAAGTAGTCTGTGACACACCAACAGACACTTGCAACCATCTTGTTCACCACCAGCCCAGTGCGCGCACGCACACACACACACACGCACACACACACACCCTTGCCAGCCCACTAAAGGCGTGCAACGAGAAGCGGGTCGACAGCTACACAGCAGGTAATATCCCTGCCTTCAAACCTGCTGCTTGCTTCAGATGCATCCACTTAGCAGAAGCTGACAGAAGGCCGGCCATGCCTCAGAGGAGAGCGGAATGAGGAATTTTGGCGTTCCTCCGCATCACCCGGGGACGCCAATCTTTACCCCCCCCCCGCCCCTCCCCCTTCCAGAGGTGCTCCTGTCCCCTAAAGATTCCCCTGTCAACCGGGAAAGGAAATCAAAAGCAGAAGTGGCACACACATCCTTTATCTAAATGTTAACTCCGGCAGCATTCTGGCTGTCACAACCAGGTGAGGTTAACCGGCGCCAGGCGAGAAGCTTTGCTTTGGGCTGTTGCCATGGTAGCAGCCCCACCCATGACCAGGAAAGCTCTAATAGCAAAACACATTGCATAAAATACCAAAACTATCAACTATTATGGAGACTGACATATTAAACAAACAGTTGCCTTCCACTTATATAATATTCATTAGGTTTATAAGGTTACCGATGATAA
Source organism: Amblyopsis hoosieri (assembly GCA_027564755.1). Classification (NCBI taxonomy): domain Eukaryota; kingdom Metazoa; phylum Chordata; class Actinopteri; order Percopsiformes; family Amblyopsidae; genus Amblyopsis; species Amblyopsis hoosieri. The sequence goes on from JAODUE010000019.1 coordinate 2,583,009, forward strand.
ATAACTAAATAATGAATGTATAGCTCAAGTTTCAAGTCTTCAAGCATCTAATGGAAACTATTAGTGAAATGTGTTAATAACTGGTATAAAGTGTGTTATGTAGGCTATTATTCAAAGCAAAAATGTGCCTACAAAATTAATAATTTGTACTACACATTCAGGCATCCGGCCTCAAATACATGACAAACTATAAAAAGCTAGATGGAGAGAACATATCCTCGGATATACCTCTGAGCTTTTGCGACACATACATACATATTACATTATACATACATTTTAATATATTTTAATTACACTGGGCCGCAAGGTGAGGCCATAGTTATGAAATATGGGTTCTGGTGTGACAAACCGTAAGAGCCCTCTGACCTAGTTTGTCCAGTAGCACCGCTGAAGCCCTGTCCAGCGGGGGTTTAAGAGGCGACCATAAATCACTCCACCGACGCGACATCGCTGCTTGGCCCCCGGCTGGATCAGATGATCTGCGCGACGCAATGTGCAACGCAGCTCTTCTTCAGGAGAGGGGGGGGGGGGGGGGGGGGGGGGGGGGGGGGGGGGGGGGGGGGGGGGGGGGGGGGGGGGGGGGGGGGGG
>JAODUE010000019.1:2590141-2603678 GCA_027564755.1 Amblyopsis hoosieri
CCCCGCCCCCCCCCCCCCCCCCCCCCCCCGCCCCCCCCCCCGCCCAGAGTCAGCTCGTCTGTGTAATTTCACATTACCTGAAGAGGGAAATCGCTGGTGCTGACATCCACAAAAGACTGACAGTAATGAGGGTCCATGTAAATCAAGCTGTCATCTACAAGGACAAAACATAAGACAAGTTATTCAAAAACATCCGATTATTAGAAAAACGCGCTTCTCTCCAATTTCTATGCAGAGCAGCTCAAAGTCACCCGGCCAATCCACTGTTGGGCTTCTTTCCCTCAAATATGCCTCCCAGAAGGTTGTTGCTTTTTAATATCCACCAGGGCGGATTAAATTCCGCATAATCAGATGCGTTTGTACAAGCTCATTCTTTACACCTGCAAAAATACAAATAAAAAAAAAGGGGGGGGGGCTGTCATTTAATTTGTGTGTGGGGGAATTACTTTTACAAACACGCAATTATATTCGACCATTTGCATATGATGAATGCCGCGCTGTGCAGCGCCGTGGCAGGGAGAATGTATTGCTTGTCATTTAGGCGTCATCCGCCACTGTATTTCAAATTGGCAAAATGTAAATGCGTAAATATTGACTGCCAAGATGTACAACTGAAGGTTCCTCTCGGCCTCTGAAGGTGATGGAGAGTGGCTCACTTTGGGGGCACGGGATGAAATTTATGCATGCCTCCTATGGAAATCAATTACAGCCCACAACTTGGGGAGTTTTCTTTTTTTTTTTTTAAAGGCGTGATGAATGGGCGAGGCTTTGATGGGTCACAGGGAATAAAGTGAGCCCTGCTTCATTCGCCTTCTGTCTCCACTCCTCCTTGCTTGCCGTGCGCAAACAGGAATGCATTAACTCACTTTGTCTCTTCATACGAGGTGGGTATATTATGCAAAGTAATATGCTTGTAACACCAATTTCTCTCTCTCCCCTCGTTTGCGCAGGCAAACACTAACCTTGAAACCCTATGAAGTAGCAGGCCTGTTTTGGCTTCCCTCCGATGATGCCAATGCAGTAGTCCAGACTCAGTACGCTCTACGTTTGTGGTGACGGACAGACAGACAGCCAGCCAGACAAACACACGGAAACAAGACAGACGCAAAGCCACACAGTCATCAGACTTGAACTAGGATAGGGATATTTATTTACATGTCTCCATGTAAATGAATATGCAGCATGTTAATGTCTGTTGTATAGCGATTTACTTGTAGTGCAATATGTATTCTGAAGTAATTGATTAATGTATTGTTGATTAATTCAGGTTTACATTTACTTTTTGAGAAAAAAAAAAACTATTGTTAAAAATGTAAAACATTAAATTGTATCAAAACAAACTACATACAACCAGTATGAAGTTGAGAAACAAGTTGAAGGCAGATGAACATGGGGGTCAAAAAAAGTTAAATACCGCTTTGAAAATGATCCATAAACCATTGTCACCTTTACGAAGTTAAAGTAGTCTGGGTTGATCTTCTCCCCGCCCAGTCGCACAGGGATAAGAATGATGACAGCCTGGCTGTCCGTGGAGGCAGCTTCCTGCCTGTTTGGCCGGGGTTGGAGGCCCGTTCCCCCGGCAAAGGCCCGCCCCGCCCCCGGGGCCATATGGCTATCGATGACGTCGGCGCTGTACACTGTCAAATCAATAAACCTACGGTCAAAGAGGGGTCTGTCTCTGTGTCTGTGTGTGTGTGTGTGTGTGTTTGCTCTATTGACCCGTCAATCTGTTCCACATTACTCAGTGTGTCCGTTAACAATTTAGCCTCCCCGCCAGTGAGTCATTAAACCACTGTATGTGTCCGACAATATGAAATACAAGCATGCCTTATCAAAACCCAGGAAACTGAAGATGGAGTATGTGTATGGTAGTGATTTAGGCCACGTTTGCTGGGATGTTTGCTGCACAATAGACAGGGCAATGCCCTTCCTGTCTCTTCACCCAGGTTCCCAGCCATCTACGAGCGGTAGGAGAGCTGCTAATAACAAGCGGCCAGTTCTGGCCCCGTGCCAAGACAGCACAATCATCCGTCATACCTGTGCAGTCTTGGGAAACATAGGCAGTTATCTCCGCCAAGCCTGGATCAGATGCCTCCTCTACAGATTTCCTAAAAGGCCGCGTGATAGAGGGAGGAGAGTGTGAGCGAGAGAGAGAGAGAGAGAGAGAGAGAGAGAGAGAGAGAGAGGGAGGAAGTAAGAAATGAAGCAAATTCGAAGAAAACATGTTCTCGGAAGCTTTCAAGAGCTGCACACACAACCTAAACTGGAAAAATGGCAGATGACCTAATTTACCATCGGGGTCAGAGCATGTAGAAGACGTTGTTCACACTGACATACGAAGCGGCAAAAGTAAAACGACATCATTAAAATGTATAAACTTAATGTGGTTTGGTAATAAAATGTAAAAAGCCTCCTATAAGCTAATAACACAAAAATAACACCAGCACGAAATGGGCTAAAGCCTTCTTCATCGTGTTCTCCAGAAGTGACATACTTGAGGATGTGAGCCACCACAGCAGGCCCATACCAGTCCCCCGCTTGCTTCCCCAGCACCAGGCCCGACCGCACCAGCCTGTGGAGGCCCAGCTGGGCTGAGGGAAGGTCCCCAAACCAGGACAACAGCGTGCGGTGGTAAGCCTCTCTTAGGTGGGTGTCTGCCTCTGTGGCAGCTGCCTGGGCTTGGGCCTGGGCCTGGGCCTGGGGTTCGGGTTTGGATGGCCTAGGAGACCCCTGTAAAGACGCCTCCAGGGATGCAACTAGCCGCTTAGCTGCGCTGGTGGTCCACGTCTCTGTGTCCAAAGGCTGGAGGGTTAATGCTTCTGACCAGGTCCAGTCTGAGGGGGAAACGTCACAAACAAAGCTCAAGATTTAGAATATAGGAGGGGGAATACACTGTTATGAACATTGTTGGTCTACAAGACATCAGACTATAACTGATAACTAACAGTAAGTTAAAAAGCACGATCTTCAACTTCCAGAATGACATGTTTCCACCCAGATGGCTGATTATATTTGAAACACAACTGCAGTGCACACACAGGTGAAAATGGCGGTTGGAGAGGATGGAGGAACAGAGAACGTTGTGAGGCTACGCACACTGTAAGGGAAGAGACATTCAGGCAGCGTCAGGCAATCTCAGAGTTGCAAACCAAATAAACAATGTTTTTGTAATGCTGGTTTCAGCGATGATGGAAAAGCACATTCAATTGATAGTATGGCGAGGGTTACCTGATTGCTTATCAGAATAGGATTGGTCTGTCTCTGGAGAGAGCAGGCTGAAAAACATAAACTACATATTTGGCTTTTCTATTCTTTTTACTCTTTCTACATTTATATGATATACAGTTTAGCATACAATGTTTAGCATTCTGCTAAACATTGTTTATGATTTTGAATAGTTTGTGGACACTTTTCTTTCTTTTTTCATACAATCCTCAACACTCCCTAAGTGTATAAGTGTCTTTCAGAAATTACGGAACCTGAGTTCTTCTATATTGTGTGTCTTAACAGAGTTAACACACACAATATAGTGAGCTTCAGTGATAGAATAGGCACTTTTCTGATGTGAAATAGTGCCCTTATGAGGCCCAGAATGTCTTCAGTATTTCACTTTAACAGTCCTTTAGCCCTACAAACAGGCTGGGTGCCCGAGGTGGAGAGACTGGGAGTGTCCCTTGCCATTAGTGGAGACAGAACAGACTTTGAGGCATTAACATAATGACCTTGATCCAAAGTGAGCGACAGTGAAATTGATCAATAAATATCCTTAGGGGGCAATTAGTCATTTTAGAGAGAAATATTTCATTAATTACATATTTCGGATTTGACAGAAGAACACGTTTTAAATATTGTTTTCTCAATGACGCCATTAAACTTGCAGTCAGGGGAAATCCTCTTTGTCCCATAACTTAGGCCGATAAAATGTCCAACGACACTAGATCACATGGAGATATAGTCAACGTTACTGAACTTGTCTTTCCTAATTCTTTCAGTTCCAGGTTCGACAATGAGGATATTGAGGCAGAGCCAGGCTCACAACAACAATGCCCTTGGCTTCGCAATGCCTTTTAATGTGTGTGGCAGAGCTGTCTGGCTCAAGGATGCCTAGAGAAATCCAACTGCCTGTTATATTTGTTGTATTGTTATTTTGTCTTGTGCTCTGAATGACACATACACTTTCGGAAGATAAACGGGAAAGATAAATGGGAAAAGTATTTTTTAATTAAGTTAAGGGACATTTCACAGTTGAAGGTGTTTTCACTGTTTAAGTGCAGTAACCACACCATCTATCCCAAGTCAATGAGTAATCGCGTTAAATAATCATGATTATGATTATTTCCATAATGGACCCTATTACACGGACCTCGGCCCAGGTAGTGTAGAACGAGGGCCTGGGCCGTCATCATCTGGCCGGCCCTCAGCATACAGCCCCAGCCACAGTCCGAGGTCAGGTTGGAGCTGGGCAGGGGAGGGAAGTCCTCCCTGTATGTCAGCCACAGACGGGATGTGAAGTCCGCTCGGAAGGCCTCCACGGTGCCCAGGATGAGATCTTCATCTGAGGCTTCGTAACAAGGTTTTGTAGGGCCGTCATCGTCTGAAGAAAAAAACAACATATTGAGAACTATTGATTATTTCAATCCTCTGGCATCTGCGTGTTTCTGTATAGGCTATTACGTGACGTGTGTGTGTGTGTGTGTGTGCGTGTGCGTGCGTGCGTGCACGTGTGCGCATAGTTACCTTCAGCTTTAAAATGGTAACACTTTCCCAGAAGGAACACTGGAGAGTTTCTACTGAAGGAGGTCTTGGATTTGAGGGCCCAACCTAAAATGCCCAATAAAAATTATATTCTCCACATTCAACTTCAATTCCATGGTTTTGTGTTTCCATAAGGAAGGTTCTCTGCATTAATCATTCAATATCAGCTCAATATCATATTGCACAGTTGAATCCAAGCAGAGATAGCAGACACATAACTACTGTATTTCAGAGGCCATGCCAGAGTGGTAGATTGTATTTGCATGTCATATTATGAATAAGCATGGCAACCAGTATTGTGGCAGCTACTGCATGTGGAAAAGTCCATTTCAATTTAATACATAAACGTAATATGGCTTACTGAAATATAAAACCTGTCCGTGCAGTTCTGTAGGCTGTACTGTAGCATACAGGTAGGAAAGTCATCGAGTGTGGAACAACATAGTTCTATGGGAGCAAAACTGGGTAAAAAGTCAACTCCAGCTGTGTTCTTTGCACTTACTGTATTTAACATTATGCCACGCTGACAGGAACTTTGTCTTCAAATGTTCCACCTCCTCGTTTCCTTTATTCTCCATTCTGTCCACAAGACCATAGAACCCATCCCAACGTATAGCTCCCTGATAAAAGAACACACGAACATCCATCCCATACACGCGTGCATGTAGCCTACTGTATGTAGACACTGCCAAGTTTAGACTAATACAATATGCAATTACCTCGAGAGCTTTTCGATCCGAATGTATTTACTGAAGACCACTCTGTAACTCGAATTGTAACTGTAACCACTCTGTAATAGTAGGCTACCAACTATAAAATGAACGCATCTCAATTTAACTGAAATATAACCCGCTGATTAAGCAAAAGAGCCCACCAAATATCAATGTTGAATGTTTACATAAAGAGGAAGTACAAGATTTAGGCTTCACTCTCGCGGTGTTTCCACGATGACAGCTAGACCACTATAAAAAACGTGTTAAAGTCTTTAGATGGGTCAAACTTAATTTAACAGTAGGCGACGTTTGCGCCGTTCTTATCAATTCGTAAGTCCACATCTATGATCCAAATGTAAACCCGGTTGACCTGGGCTATCCCTTCAAATAAAGCGCATCCAAATTTGAACGACCGACATAAAACATGAGGCCCCCGAAACGGATAATTATCTATAACTTAATAATTTTCCAGAGTATTATTATTACTCGGATGACTGTATTGTATGGCACATTTCATTATCTTATTATCATTCTAATGTTTTTTCTAAATCATCATAATAAGTAATTTCAACATTTGATACACGAAATCGGAACCCCCTACGACTAGGTACGTTATTACTGCCCAGTTGCTATTGTAAAAAACAGTAATTGCATACCATAATATTACTAATTATTTCATTAGTCTCTATACCGTAATGCAGCGCGGGTATGCATGACATTTCTCAAGGGGTGTGTTCCCTGCGCGCACAATTGCAAATTACGGTAATATTTCCATTCTCCCGTTTTCCATGGGAGTAGCTATCTGGCAGATGAGTAGTGGGTGACTGGGAAACGTAGCCAGCTGCTCGGGAATCTCGTAAAAGAACACCAGCGGCCACTGCCATGGCTGAACGCCGCGCCTTCGCACAAAAGATCAGCCGGTAAGAACACACTGTTTACACAGATACGTCGAGTATGTTGCTTTTATGGGTCGCATTCTAGGCTCTCATGAGGGGGTTATCTTACTATATAAGAGGCCCAATAAGCACAGGCTAGCTGCTCCGAGCTAGCCGCTGGTTCGTTAGCAGTATGATCAAAGATGCTCAGACCCACCAAGGCATACAGACACTTCTTTAGTGGTAAATGTCTGACTCGAGCAGTTGTGATAGCGCTGTAGTCTATTGTGAGTCTATTGTGTTGCAGTGAAACACGGACTGTAGTTTTGATAGCCATTCAGCCAGAATGTTTAGTACTGTAAAGTACAGTACCGGTATGTGTTGGATAAATAAAATTGTGGCAGCCCGCTGCCCAGACTGGCTAACGATAACTAGCTTGCTGGCTGTTTTGTTTGTATACGAGTGCATTTGGTTGGGACGTAGTTGGACGTTGATGTTATTACCAGTGACAAGAGAATATGCATGTGTCATGTACAGTCGTGGGACAATATCAGCCACCACCAACAACAGTAAAACAGCCTGTATCACACCGGTATCAGGTGTCCGTGCCTCAGACATATCAAAATAATCTCTGTAACAAAGGGCTTTGTGCCGTTCTGTGGCATCATCCCACTCAGAAGTCGATTACAGTACGGTAGGCTTATTTTAGTTAGATGAATGTATGTAGTAGTCAAATCACTTCACTCAAATATCTGACAGATGTCTATATCATTCACTATATTACACAATGTGTAGCTCTAAAATCCCACTTACATTAATACACATTAAGAAATGATACACTTAAACGAAGACAGCAAAACGCATGTATCTTAACATGCACTTCATACAACACACAGGCAGCTCTCTTAACATAGTGCTGCTCAAAGACAAAAACATTTCAGCTACACCCCAAATGGCACAACATACATATCGCTTCAAGCATGAATTAACAAACCTTTGTAAATCAAATAGGAACATTATTTCAATAATTTCAATAATATTCAATACATTAGATAACTTCATAATTTTATATAGCAAAACCTTATAAAAACATCCAACACTTTTATCAAGAGCCTTGTATTTTGGATCTCTATAATAAAGATCCATAATTCTGTTCAAGTACACAAAATACTCTATTACAATTATGTCATAATGTCAAAAGGCATTTTATCTAAAGTGACTTGCAGTGTGTGCAATTAAATGTATTTTAGAAGCAGGTTATGCTATTAGCTCAAGGTAGGCAGGGCTCAAACTAACAACATTTTCTCTTGGATTTAACCACCCTAACCGTAGTCTATCCTGCCTTATTAGAGACGTAATGTTTTATGGGACATGGCAAGACAAATGTTGTTGATCTAAATGGGAGATCGATTTAGAACGGGGTGGTAGTTGTTTAGTGGTAATGTCAATGTGTTGATTCTTATCTTAAGCCTCCATTTGAAGTGGGGTTAGGTTGCTGTTCATGTTCACATTCCCTCATAGCCCTAAGTCCTTGAGCAATAGCCTACAGCCTGGCTGTTTATAAGCCAGGCTGATAGAGAGATGAGAGTGTAGCGTCACGTGTCCTATATCAAATAAGAACAATGCCTGAATAACTCATTATCTGATCTGGGTATGGCGATTCATTGGGATGGATCCTATCTCAATGCTTGTTTTCATATTTGTTAAGGTTTTTTTTTTTTTTTGATAGCCACTGAGAATTGTTTTCCTTTTGGAATGAAAACAAAGTAGGCATTTGTTTGTGCGATCATGTTATTACCTGTGTAGTAACTGTTCTGGTTGGAGCCATATAGAGAGCAACACTGGAATGGGCCTGGTAGCTTTTGTATCTCACACATCTATCTTTATAACAGAAGTACCACTAAACATGACTTTGCCAGTCCACAAGATGGTGACTAAGTTCTGGTTTCTCTGTGTGAGAACAGAAAATAGCAGATACGATTCTGTATGAGCTGTTTGTTCCTTAATGCCTCAATGTTGCCAATGCCTTACCTTGAGTCTCCAACAAACATCATGTTCTATGACTTCTTTAAACCAGTATAGTCGCTGAGAGGCTAAGCGTGGGAGTTATGAGACTTCCTTCCTAATCCATTATGCAATATATGATGTTTGAAATCCTTAAGCGTTATAAATTCAGATGCAGAATGATTGCGAAAGGTTAAATATCTGTTTTGCGGTCTACAAAAGTATGTGCTCGGGAACAGCTCACCTCTTCTCTGCGTGTCACACAACTGACCACCTCAGCTTTTGCTCAAGGCAACGGTTTCTGAATGAAGTGTGTGTTTATGTGATTTAAGGGTGGTCTGTTCTTGGGTGGCCACAGCAGTGTTTGCAGACCCTGGGGTTTATGCTGACCAATGATTCTCTCTCTAGTCTCTGTTGCTGCACTATAATATACTGTTGACCATCATGGCAGATGGGACACTGTAAGACCACAGTGAAGGGTGGCAAGTGGTAACTAACTCTGCACCAAGTTTCGACTTGATGTGTCCTTGAGCAAGACATCTAACCCAAACTGCTCCCGGTGCTCAGGTGTCTCCTTGCATGGCTGACATTGCCATCGGTGTATGAATCAGTGTGTGTGACTGGGTGAATGTGAGGCCAATAATGTAAAGCGCTTTGGATAAAGACGCTATATAAATGCAGTCTGTTTACCATTTACAGTGAATGAGCCCTCGATAGGCAGGACCCTTAACAGTAAACCATAGCTAGTTTTCCCTTCCTCTGTAGACTCTGTCCTCACAGACCATGGTGGCTTAGGCTTATCTGTACTTTATACAGTTGTAAGTACCAGGTGCTAACATAATCCTAGCATTGTGCATCACATCTTCTCTATTAGCTATTGTGAAATGTCGGTTTAATATTATAATACTGTAATGCTGTCAAAGAATACTGTGGTTATTATTATTTCACGCTTTTGCAGGACAATGGCAGCAGAGGTCAGGAAGCAGATAGCTGGCCAGTATGGAGGTTCTCCGCAGCTTCTCAAGAACCTCAATGTGGGGGCTGCCTCCAGTAACACTGTGAGTACTCCCTAAGGAGATCTGGAGGAGGATACAGCTCCTCCAGATAGACTAATGATTCATGTTGATGAGTTACTTGCAAGCGTGAAGCGAAACAATGGGGATAAGCTATCATCTGGTTTTCAATATTTGAGAAGAAACCAGCATTAACCTCACTGATGGCAAGAATCTTTAACTTTCAAAAAGACAAAATATGGTTATGGATGGTGTGGGTCGTTTAGGCACAACATATGCCTTCCTGATTTAGTCTGCATATGAATTGGTACCAACAGAAGTTGAAACACTTGAAAGGGATAATGTGCTGTTTTAGCTATAATTCCTATAGGCAGAGACAGAAAAACACAAGGATGTTATACCAGTTTATGCACACAGTAGCTAACGGGACCGCTTAACAACAATGTTGTCGAAGCCTTTACTTCAACTGTAAGACCACTCTGTGCTAATATCACAGAGGTTTCACAGAAGCTGAAACTATCCATTCCATGCTATGTTTACATTCCACAATGCCAATAAACGTCCCTGCTAAAGCTCCATGCAGAATAATAAGTTCCTTGTTTGCAGTGCAACAATAGAGGAAGTGTTCCTGTTTCCTCACTCCCTGTAATCTCTTTCTATTTCTGATACACAAAAACCCTATGATACCACCCGAACAGTGGTGTTTGGGTAATAGTGTCAGCTGGTAATATTCCCCGACATCACAGCCAGTGTTGTGTTTGAAGGATTCACTTCTCTGGTCAGAATCATGTTTGTTTTATGGGCAGAGCCAATTGACATTCAGCTAAAAGAGCCCAATGCCGGGCCCCCTCACCCTTAATTAGGCAAAGGTGTGCTTTTAATTTAACGTGGGGCGCGATGTGTTTGTGTTGCAAATTGCTCTGGAAAGGCAAACGCGTACACAAGTAATTGAAATGAATATTCCCTAAGGGGTCGTCATTTTAGTGACAGAACAGTCCCATGCACCCTGCCTCTACTGTACCACTGCGCATTGCTGAATAGTTTCTACTTGGTATAAAGGAAACCAACTTCCAGTCTTCGGAGAACATGACGATGCATTCCAAAGAAACTACTACGGAAGAGCTGAAGGAAGCTTTGTTCATCTTATTACTGTACGATGTCTTTTAGGTTCCCCTCACAGAAGCCGTGGAGCCGGTGGACTTTGAGGAGTACCTCATCACTCACCCGCCGGTTATCGAGTCGGGTCCCCTGAGAGACCTGATTGAGTTCCCCCCAGATGACATCGAGGTGATCTACACCCCCAGGGAGTGTCGCACCGTGACACCAGCCGTTCCGGAGGAAGGGTGAGAGTGCCTGGGCAGCCCACGGCTAGTTGGTGGCCAAAGAGAAACACAAAATATTCTTCAAATCACTGTGTGAAAGTGTAGCTACTGTCTCTTCACATACAGCGTTTTAATAAACCGCCACCAATGCTGCATAATGCTAAGCTAGTAGCTTAGCATAGCTAAGTAGCTGATACTTCTTTGTGCCACAGTCAGACTGTTACCTATATAACTTAATGTCAGTTCAGTTGTTTTCAAGTTCACACACGAACAGCAGGATTATAGAGTTGTATATCTTCTCAGTTGAACCAGGCTGGCACCCATGGGTCCATGTTCATTACGGTGGCTGTATCTCATCAAGGTTGACATGTATCCTCTGACATCAGCGCTAACTGGATTATACTAACCCGTTTATGACGGGCACAAAGTCTACAAAGGTGCTGCTCACCACATGTTTGATGCTCTAATTGCGCTTGATTCATAATGGAGGTTTTATTCCTCTGGTTTAGCTCTATTTGAAGAGATTTAAACTTCAAATGCCTTAGTAGAATTGCATGGTTTATGGTTCTATCAGGGTTTTATATACTTTTTTAGGCTACGGCTACTGTTCCACTCGGTTTAAATTACATGAAATTGTATACATTTCATAAAAAGTGTAAAAGAAACATACAGTATGTACAATACAATATACAACATATTGGGACAAAACCGGCAGTGGATATTTAACAATAAGCTTAAGCAATAGTATGAAAGACAAATTGAGACACTCTCCTGGAATGATGTCCCTAAGCTTTTCAGTTACATTTTCTATGGAGAATAATGTACTATACATCACCACTGTACGAGCTGTTTGTAATGTATTTGGCTTGGTATTGTGTTTTAAAATGGAAATAATTAGTCTTATTTATCACTTTGTGTGTATTGCAGGGACACAGATCGCCATGTCAGAGACTGCGTCAGATCATATACGGAGGACTGGGCCGTCGTCAACAGAAAGTAAGCTCATTTGAATTATGGATGACACAGATACAATACTGAGATCGGAAATCGGTCCGATACTGACTTGAATAGCTGGACCGGTATCGGTGACGATTGGACAGTTGTAAACGATCCATGGGGCTAATCCAATCAAATTAATTTACACAAGTCCGTCTACTGTCAAGCATCAGCCACGTGTAACCTACCCAGGCCACACTATCAGCAGCAGGTTTATAAAATGCATCTAGGTACTAAAATAGAGATTGGCTGTCATTTACTTTGCAATTGAACTTAAAACTTAATTTAACATTGAATCAGATCGGTTCTCTATATCGGCCAAAGTGCCGGTCTCTGTATCGGTATCAGGACTAAAAAAACTGGATCGTGCCATGATCCCTACTTTGAATCATAGGTCTAAAGGTGGGGTCAGCGATGGTAAGGTTACACACATTCTGTGAAACTCAGCGACTAAAAAACTCCCGTTCTGCCAGCTGCCTGTCCTGTGTGCTTACTGAAAAAAGAATTAGGTGTTTCCACACAGTCCTGGGTCTGTAAATGGGAACACAAACAAAGTGGTGCAGACCGCACCACACAACACTATTGGCCTTATTGGACGTGTCAAATGTGAGGGGGGGGCGGGTTTCTTACATGCACGCACCTGCAAGATGTTTATATGTTTTCCTTCTTCGTACTAGATATCACAAACTTGGTACGGGCTTTAACCCCAACACCCTGGACAAGCAGAAGGAGCGTCAGAAAGGCCTGCCGAAACAGGTGTTTGAGGCTGACGAGACGCCCGACAGTAGCAGTTACCAGGACGACCAGGTCAGAACTGCACTATGATTGGTTTACAACATCAAAGGAAAAATGTGTGATGTTACCGTGGTTAAGATTATGGCTGTGGTTTCGCTGGGGTCATTTTTCATATTAGATAGTGTATAAAGTATTGTTTGTAGTAAATTCAACTATTTATATAATAGCTCTACATTCTGAGCATAAACTATAGATTAATAACTTACTAAAACAGTTATGTGTGTAAAATTTTTTAACAAATACCAGTACACTAGGGACGATCTTAATGACTAATAACTCTTAAGGTTTAAACTGAAGTCTAAATTTAGACTGGTCGTCTAGTCTAAAAAATAAGAAAGCACTCTAAAAACGATCAAAATTGAGCATGATTTAATGTAAATGGTTATACATTGTCCCTGGCACAAAGTGCCACACATTTCAGCTAAATTAAAAATACGTTTTGATTATTGCATGTGATTAATGGTTTCAATCAGCTCTTACAATATAAGCAATATTTTAGTTTAGTTTTAATTGTTTAACATTGTAATACTTTCTAATTATATAAGATATGTTTAAGATACTAAACTAACATTCCCGTTGTTTTCATTGTTCGGTGCTTTCCCCCCCAGGACGAGCTGAAGCGTAGGTCCATGTCGATCGACGACACCCCGCGCGGAAGCTGGGCTTGCAGCATCTTTGACCTGAAGAACTCCCTCCCCGACCTCCTGCTGCCGCACCTGCTGGACCGCTCCCCCAATGAGGAGATCGACCGGCACAACGAGGAGCAGCGCAAGGCGCACCGCCACCGCGAGCTGTTTGCCCTGCACCCCGCCCTGGACGAGGTACCGTACGTAGCGCCACCTACTGTACAGCTCTGGAAAATATTGAGAAATATTAAGAGACTACTGCAGCATCTTCTCTGGTTTTACTATTTATGCATTTTTATTTGTTAAAATATAAATATTTATATTTCTATACTTTTTACCTTTACATTTGAATTATATTATACATCCATCCATCTTCATCCGCTTATCCAGAGTCGGGTCACAGGGGCAGCAGCTCCAGCAGGGGACCCCAAACCTCCC
>JAODUE010000019.1:2609412-2637782 GCA_027564755.1 Amblyopsis hoosieri
AGCACTAAATAACCCAATCCACGACACACCTCCCAGAACCTCCAATACTGAATCCTCGACCAGTAAACATAAAGAATTGAAAGAAAAGGAATTATCTACGTAAACCAATATGGTGTTAAATAACACACAGGGCAGGATAGTCTAGTACAGTCTGGGGGTTTGACTCCAGACGGAAGGTCGTGTGTTTGAGCCCCTTGCTCTGTATCTGACCTAATCCTGACCTTTTCTGTCCCCTTGCCCCCCCCAACAGAGTCCTACAGCCAGTGGGGTCGCCCGGGAGGCCCCCAGGGAACTGCGGTGGGGGGAAACTGTGAAGAGGCGGACGGTGATGGCAGCAGCCTGATCAGCCAGAATGTCGCCATGGCGATAGCGGGCACGTCCGCCGCCCCACCAATGTCCCGACCAAGTAGCTTCCTGCTCAACCCCCAGGTAACTCCTGGAACCCCCCCCCTTTACAAATTCAGAAGTCCTGATTACTCTTTCTTTATTTTCATGATACATTTTGTCTTTAAAATATTATTTAAAAAAATACAATTACAATGTTCTCAATTAACTTTTTTGTTTTTGTTGACACACTTATGCTTACTGTTGTATGTCGTCTGATGTACGTAGGCCTGTCTATGCTGAAGGGTGTTTAAATATGTGATGTACAGTGTGGCGTGGCAAAGGACAATTAGCTAAACTAACTAAGCTAACGTATCCAAACCCTCTTCCCACGGCGTTCCCCCTCCTGGTTTAGGCGACCCGTCAGCACGGCACCTTCTCGGCCGAGTCCAGCCGCAGCCTGCTGATCTGCCTGCTGTGGGTCCTGAAGAACGCGGACGAGCTGGTCCTGCAGAAGTGGTTTACAGACCTGTCTGTGTCCCAGCTCAACCGCCTGCTGGACCTGCTATACCTCTGTGTCTCCTGCTTCGAGTACAAGGTAGTAAGGCGCCCGGTGGTGCTGGGGTGGGAGCTGGGGTCTCGGTCAAGACACTGCATGAGTGGAGCACGGGGCCCCTTGGTGTATGCCCGCTTGGTGAATACAACTGGCGGGCGGCACACCAGCCATTTTACCAGCTTACAGAACCTGCTTTCTTAGCACTGTTAACTTCTCTGCTGCACAAGTTCTTGATTGACATGGTCGTCATCCAATGCATGAATGCAACACTGACACTGACTAACAATTATATATTTACAGTATAAGTGGAAGCCTAGTGGTTATATTGGTGTTGTTCTAAACTGAATGATTGTGCGTCTGTTAAAATTGTGTGAAGATTATCCTGCGATGTTTTAATTGATTGGCTGAGGCCTGTTGAGAAGAAATTTTCTCAAATAATGTCTTATTACGGTTATTTGAAATGTCTTCCCGTAATGTCATTTCCTGTAGGGAAACGAGGGTTCCTTTCCCTAACCCTTACATCTTCTGTGATTGATATTTTGCTTAATGGCAGTCGTCTGCTGCAGAGGTTTTCGGTGTAGAAAATGGCATGTACTCTCTTTGCTGTCTATTTAAACCTTTTCTGTTTTGTATCGCAAACTGTGCTATACCTTACAGCCTGAAAGCCCGTGTTGATCTCTTGGCTACTCTTGTCTCCATTCTTCACCATGCTGTTATTCCTCCGCTAACCTGCTGTGCTCGCCTTGCGCCGTGCTGCCAGTAACCCTCGCTGCTTGTGTTCTCTGTGCGTTGGCCCCCCATCCTCCCCCGCCGCCTCATGGAAAACAAGGCCCATGTTGTGTTCACCATGCAGGGCAAGAAGGCCTTTGAGCGCATGAACAGCCTGACCTTCAAGAAGTCCAAGGACATGAAGGCCAAGCTGGAGGAGGCCATACTGGGCAGCATCGGAGCACGGCAGGAGATGGTGCGACGCAGCCGGGGACAGCTTGGTGAGAGCTCCAGAACCGCATGCACGCACACGCACACACACACACACACGCACACGCACACGCACACACAAACGCACAGGCAGAATGAGACGTTTGTATTTTAATAACTTAACTCAAACCGTATGATTAAAGGTGATCTAAATATGGTGTTTTAAAGGTGGCGTCAGTGATTGTAAGCTAGTGAACTTTTCGTCAAATTTGGCCAATATCTCGTCACGGCCCACTAGCTGCCCGCTGGAAAATATTATCCAGTGTTTCCTATATTCCAGCCTTGGAAATGCATGTTCAATGTGGGGGGCTTCTGAGGGAGCACCCATATGGCATTGAAGGGAGAGGTGTTTTTGTTTTGATCGAGTTCAAACATTAATAATCTTTCTCCATAATGACTGACTTCACTTTTGTAATTTGTAATATAGCAGCAAACAGCTATTTTCTATGTAGCGATACTGTATAGTGGAGTAATGACATCGCATTCCCTCTGTGTGTTATGTTCTCTGTTTACATAGCTGGCCCATGGAGCATTTGTTTTAGTCAGAGATGCTGGTGTGCTTACTGTATGTGACATCTAGTGGCAGAACGTCATATAAAGGTTATTTGCCTAAACATTACAATTAGCTATTTAGCGTACACCTTCATCCAGTGATGATCAGATGATCTGGAGTTAGGTGTCTCGTTCCAGGACGCTTACATGCAGGTCAGCTCAGCTGCTCGAACCCAGGACCTTGAGAACAGCCAGAACACAAGCTGTCCCCATAGCGACAGTTGTGAGGAGCATGTGATGTGTGTGTGTGAGTGTATGTCTTATCTCCTCCCTTCAGAGAGGAGTCCCTCTGGGAGTGCCTTCGGCAGCCAGGAGAACCTCCGCTGGAGGAAGGACATGACTCACTGGAGACAGAACAGCGAGAGGATGGACAAGTATGTGGACCTGAAGCTACTGGCTTCCTGGAGCATGGATCCTTTGGTTGCCCTGAGAACAATCCTGAACGAAGCCACTTAACAATAGTTTATATAGCGATATCTACCAGCTAAAACTATTTCTATAATTATATAATTGAACTATACTGTTACTTTTTTACTGGTTTGATGTTTACATCCAGGAAAAATGCAACACTCATATTAGACCAATCTACAGTGTTAGTCCATACGGTGCATTTTTGTTCCCCCGTCTCTTTAGCTGGATTCACACAAGAACAGTCTGTATTTGAGTCTCCTATTTTGCAGGAATGTTGCTTGTCCTCGTGTGGTTGCTTCTGCTCCTGTGTAAACCCAGCCTTTTGTTTTCCATTTACTCACTTCTCCATGTGTCCTTTCATTCACTGTGTGTGTATGTAGGAGCAACCGATCAGTCAGGTATCGTATGGTCCATATCTGCGGTGTGCTCTTTTTGAGTTCCTTCCTGCTTTTTAAGTCCCTGTTCGTGGTGCGTTCACTTGCATGTCAGAACCCGGTGGGTATACTGTAATCTGACATATACATATATATATAACTAAATGGTATCAAAGAGGAAGTTCAAATAAATTATATTGACCTTGCAAAACCAGTTCTGATGCCAACCAAAACAATGCCTTAGCCACTGGAGATCTTGTAGGTTGCTTCAGCTCTCTAACAGTACAGACATGCATATGAACACACCATCGGACCGCCATGACGGTGTGTTCCGACCCCAACCCTACCCTCAACCTAGCCCTCTTCCCAGTAACGGTGCCTGTCTCAGGGTTTATTGTGGTTGCAGTTGGCCCGGTGTGCTTTTTAACCAGCGTGCTTCTCGTTTTGGGGCGGAGCTACAGCTCGGGTTTCTGATAGCTACTGACTATCACGGGTGTTGCTAAGGCACACAGTAACATGGTAACGAGCCGGGTGCGTACTAGTATCCAGTTCTAATCCAGTAATTAGCCTAATAACGTGCTGGACTTTTCCATTTTAGAACTTTTGGAGTCTAAAATGTTTTTCCACTGTAACCTACCACTGTAGAGCCACTTTGTCGTAAGTGGTCCCTCTCAGTGATATCCCTTTAAATAGCCTTGGGGACGTTAGCCCCCTTTTAACCCATACGCCTTCGCTGCCTAACCCCGAGGCAAAGACAACAGTGGGCTTGGTGTGTTAGTCGCTACACAGTACCTTGATTGTATGTGCGCATCAACGTTGCATTGTTGCTGTAGCTGGTTGTGGATCGTTTTGTGAAGGTTGAGGACTTTGCCGTCCAGATTAAGGGACAGCGTGTTGCTGCGCAACAACGAGCTCTCCCAGGAAGTTAGGTGTGTAACCGTGAAAAAATGCATAATCAGATGTTGAGTAAATGACACTGAAGAGACAACATATATATGCATTTATTTATTTGTATAATTTTTTTAAATGTTTTTTTAAGCCTTTTAATAAAAACGATTATAACCTGATGGCAAACAACAGTGATGGTAACAAAATGTTAATTAAACAGCTTTTACATGTATGTAGTGGCTTCATTATGGCTTCCAAACAGCATGCATAGATACAGTCAGCATAACTGTTGACAGACAGTTGGCGGTCAACTACGATGCATTTCTGATGGAGGTGAGGGGGCTTCCTGTATGTGTGTCATGTGTGTAGGACGAGAGCTGAGCTGGAGCACGAGGCGCTTATTGACGGGAACCTGGCCACAGAGGCCAACCTCATTATCCTCGACACTTTGGAGATCGTCGTGCAGGTGTGTGCAACAAATATGTCACACAAACAAATGTGTAGACCTTGTTGCAACGGGCGTATCTAGTCATTACATTTTTTATTTTACTTGTATTTTTATTTAATCAAATGTGTGTGTTTGCGTGCGCAGACCGTGTCCGTGACAGAGTCCAAGGAAAGTATCCTAGGTGGAGTGCTAAAGGTGCTGCTCCACAGCATGGCCTGTAACCAGAGCGCCCTCTACCTGCAGCACTGCTTCGCTACACAGAGAGCGCTGGTGTCTAAGGTGAGACTGTTTATTTTTTAGCTCCAGCCGTATCATTTCAACATTTTACTTTAAAGGTACACTCCTTGATTGGTGTGTGTCTGTGTGTGAGTGAGTATTGGCACTTTGTTGGTGCTTAACTTTTTGCAATTCCTTCCTGGTATATTAAACAACATATGTTGTACATTTCCTGGTATATTCGATAATATACTGTATGTTGTAAATGTATAACATACTGTAGTTAACCCTGCTGGCATGCTGCTGTCATTAACCTGACATAATGTTGGTTAATGATCTCTTCTTCTACTGACAAATGTACTGTTTATCAGCGTATGATGTCTTCTTATACTGACAAATGTACTGTTTATCAGCGTAAGATCTCTTCTTCTAATGACAAATGTACTGTTTATCAGCGTATTATCTCTTCTACTGACAAATGTACTGTTTATCAGCGTATGACGTCTTCTTCTACTGACAAATGTACTGTTTATCAGCCTATTATCTCTTCTACTGACAAATGTACTGTTTATCAGTGTATGATTTCTTCTTCTACTGACAAATGTACTGTTTATCAACGTATGATGTCTTCTTCTACTGACAAATGTACCGTTTATCAGCGTATGATGTCTTCTTCTACTGACAAATGTACTGTTTATCAGTGTATGATTTCTTCTTCTACTGACAAATGTACTGTTTATCAGCGTATTATCTCTTCTACTGACAAATGTACTGTTTATCAGTGTATGATTTCTTCTTCTACTGACAAATGTACCGTTTATCAGCGTATGATGTCTTCTTCTACTGACAAATGTACCGTTTATCAGTCACCTTGGACAAAAGTGTTTGCTAAATGCTGTGTGTGTGTGTGTGTGTGTGTGTGTAGTTTCCAGAGCTTCTGTTCGAGGAGGAGACAGAGCAGTGTGCCGACCTGTGTCTGCGCCTGCTGAGGAACTGCAGTAGCAGCATTAGCACCATCAGAGCCCACGCCAGCGCCTCCCTCTACCTCCTCATGAGGCAGAACTTTGAGATCGGCAACGTACGTGGCTAGCGCTCACACAATAGACGTCCAACGTCTCGGTTGTGTTTCTTTAGGGCCTGTGTCCACCAAACAACCGCATTTCAGAGCAACAACTGCATTTTGCAGTTCTGTCAAGCGCTTATAGTTGCTAGGTTACATAAAACAACCTCTTCAAGCACTTCGTTGTGAACATAAACAGTAGTAGGTTATGGCAAATAGTAAAATGATGGAAATCAATTGTTTCCTGTCATTGACAACAGAAGTTTCTCTTCCGCCATTGTTGACACTGTTGATAATCGTATGTCTTGCCCCCTCCTCGATTTTAATTGGCCGACAATAGAGATGACAATGACGAGTCCAGCGCTGTGCCAAAAGTTGCTCTGTTTACATCTGAAAGCGCTGTGGCAGCAGCGCAAAAAAATGGTGAGCGGTGAGCGTGGAACTCTTTGTATTGAAAATAGGCGCTCGCAGGACTACAAACACCTTTGATGGACACGGGTCCTTCATGCTGCTAGAACCCCACACACCACCTGGGATAATGCAGTGTTTAATCCCACCAGTACATCTCCTCGATTCACCTTACTATGCTGCCTGCTAGGCCTTTCAACCTCCACCCTGATGTAGCTAGAATTATTAATCGTCCCAATTGACCGATCACAAGCCCCGTCCCTTTAACCTGTCCAACTTGGTTACTGTAACTAGGTTGGACAAAACAGCATTGTAGGCTATAACGGTCCCTGACACAACCCAAAATATCACACATCTGAAGGACGGATACTAAATGAAGCCACTGCAACTGGTAGTGTACTTCATTCAGTGGCTAGTGTTCTCACAGAGCCAACCTTTGTGTAGCAGTAGTACATACATCTTACAGTAATTATAAACAAGCATATATTATATTAGAATGCATACTGTATGACCTTCATATTGTCAGTAATTTGTCAAAAGTATAATTAGAAGCACAAGCAGGTTGTTTGGAGATAAGAAAAGAGAGTCTTAAAGGGGTAAAAGGAGGTAATGGATCTGTGAACTGGGCAGGTTGCTCCTTTACTTGCATGAACCCTGGGACGCAGAGCTGACTAGCTGAGACTAGGGTGAAAGTGAAGTGGGTCGGCTGGCCGTGTGCTGCCCGTCTCGTGACTCCCTCTGTGTCTGGGGCCTTCAGAACTTCGCCCGGGTGAAGATGCAGGTGACAATGTCTCTGTCCTCCCTGGTGGGGACGTCGCAGAACTTCAACGAGGAGTTCCTCCGGCGTTCACTCAAGACCATCCTCACCTACGCCGAGGAGGACCTGGAGCTGAGAGAGACGACGTTTCCCGACCAGGTGCCTCATTTGGTTGCCCTGGCAGACTTTTACTTATGTTCTGCTACAGCTGTTGGTGATACAGCATCTCTGAAATAACAGCAGACGTGTGACCCACCAACACTTAGTGTTTCGTCTGTAGGTGCAAGACCTTGTGTTCAACCTGCACATGATTCTGTCTGACACGGTGAAGATGAAGGAGCATCAGGAAGACCCCGAGATGCTCATAGACCTCATGTACAGGTAGAGAGCGCACACACACAAACGCACACACATTCTTACAAAATGAAACAGGATAACACACCATCTGAATTCCCCGAGTGATATCTCCTATTTATCTGAAGTGGTGTGCTAACCAGCTTGCTTAAAGGCAGGCTTAGTCGTTCTCAAGAACGCTTGCTAACTTCAAATCAAAACAAAAACGAATCCCCCTCAGGAGCTCCGCCCCACACATTGAAACGCATTGTGAAGCCAGGCGGCTTTGTTGTTGTGAGCGGCGTTTTTCCATTAGTTTATTGACACTTTTGGTGTGGCCACAGGATCGCCAAGGGTTACCAGACGTCGCCGGACCTGCGTCTGACATGGCTCCAGAACATGGCGGGGAAGCACTCGGAGAGGACCAACCACGCCGAGGCTGCCCAGTGTCTGGTGCATAGCGCCGCCCTGGTGGCAGAATACCTCAGCATGTTGGAGGACCGCAAATACCTGCCTGTTGGCTGTGTCACCTTCCAGGTAAAGCATTCTGGGCAAAGAGCTTTGAATTATGCTTTCTCTTGGTTTTATACAGATGTGGAGCTAGTATGGAGATGAGATGATATATATGGTATGTTAATGTTAAGTGAATGAAACCTTTTGGACATTTCTTTGTCAGTACATTATTACATTAATTGTCTCTATGTGTGTGTGTGTGTGTTCCAGAACATTTCCTCCAACGTGCTGGAGGAGTCTGCGGTCTCCGATGATGTCGTTTCCCCTGACGAGGAAGGCATCTGTTCTGGAAAATACTTCACCGAGGCGGGCCTAGTGGGTCTACTGGAGCAGGCTGCTGCCTCGTTCTCTATGGTCAGAACACGTGTGCGCACACACACACACACACACACACACACACACACAGTGTATATATACATACAGTACACACACACACACACACCAATAAGTTATACACATAATATAATGAAAGATGTCTAGACTGCATACAGTTTAACTGTACTGTACCGCCGGACCATGAAATGACCCGGGTGCAAAATGCTAACGCTCTCCCCGTCACACTCTCAGGCAGGCATGTACGAGGCGGTGAACGAGGTGTACAAGGTGCTAATCCCTGTCCACGAAGCCAACAGGGACGCCAAGAAACTAGCCACCATACATGGTAAACTACAGGAAGCCTTTGGCAAAATCGTCCATCAGGTAAATCCACACGTCATCTCTAGAGTTCGGATGACGTGAGTTTCGTAGATTTTCTCTGGTTTTCACATCTTCACTGAGTCACGGGGGTTTTTAACGAGACCGAGTTAGGAGGTGATAAAATAGACCTCTGGTTAGCATGCCGTCACATTATGCACAAGAAAGACACCTGAAAAAGTGCTGTGATGCCTTTTAACAATGTCTTTTATTTAGTTGGAGGACTTGCAGTGTTGGCTGATGTCTGTGTTTAAAACGGTGCGTGGGTGTGCAGGGAACAATAACTTGTTTTGCAGAAGAGTGAGTTGACAGTTTACACACAGTGTGGTTAGTCTTGGAGGCTTCAGAGGTCACTGACGATGAATGATTCACAAATGATGTTGTTTTTTTTATTAGTTTCAACCACAAGAGAAATTCTGAAAACAAATCTACGAGTATTACTTTAACATGTACTGCTACCAACCCGGTTACACCTGTTTACTTTATTCCCCTGACTGTAACATGACTCTGTGCGTGCGTGTGTATGCGTGTGTGTGTGCCTGGGACAGTCGTTCACGTGTCCTGTATTTCCTTTGTCACACAGAGCACTGGCTGGGAGGTAGGTGGTAATCACAGATCCCTGCTTGGCCCTACATGTTCTGTTACTTCCACTGTGATGTACTCATCTTTGATTTGCTAGCCAGGGCATTCTGTTGTTGCCTGTTTATTCACTGTGTGAAACGCAACCAAAACGCCATTAACATCTGCAGACAACTCTTGACTGACTGACTGTCTGTCTGTCTGTCTGTATGTCTGTCCCATCTCCCTGCCACCCCGCCACTGCAAACGCGAGCTCTGCTGCCATCTACAGGCCGTGTTACCCCCTCTCACACGCTCCTCCACTCCTCTCACTCTCCCCGTGAGAGGAGCTTAACATGACAGTTGTTGGCAGGCCGTGCATGGGAGCCAGTGTGTGACACTAATGTCGTCACCCGCGCAATATCTCTCTCTCTCTCTCTCTCTCTCTCTCCCTTCCCCATCCATCCATCCATCCATGTGACCTTTGACACCTGTGTCGTCTCAAGCCACAGGGTTCGATTTCAGTGCGTAGTGTTTTTATGTATTTATTTATTCCACTCGTGCCTCGGTTTCAGACAAAGGTCAGACTTTCCCTGCACAATTTTAACAAAGGAGCGAGCCACCCTGGGTTGAGACACTAGACCCAAACTTTGAAGCCAGTTTACGCTTTTTAAAAGGTTTCAAGTCATGATGAAAATTACTTACTTTTTGAGTTATGAAAGGTTATTATTTTTGTTTAAGTTCCCTTACTTTCTTTTCGCCAATTAAAACTAAATCGACCCCTGGTTTGTTTTTTATAATTTCCCCCCATTCATTCTGTCTGTTAACGGATAATAACGTCTTGAGTGTTTTCTTGTGGCTTGTTGCATGGCAAGAGTGCACCTCGTTCCTCACTGGAACAGCATTGAGAGGAATGCCGTGTTTGTAGAGGTGGAGGAAATCTATTTTCCTCAACTATAGTGTCTCTTTTGTTTTCTTACTCTGTTCCCTTTGCCTTTGCATGGTCTGGACATGACATGCTGACCTTGTGCACCTTCTACAAATGAAAACTATATTTGTTTTTTGCCGTCTCTCATTTTGTGTGTTGGTTTTTGGTGATGTTTGTTTTTGTTGTTTCTCTGGAGGTTCCGGCCCTGATTAAAATTTGTTCTGTTTTTTCTCCCGTTTGATTTCCGTGGTTGCCGACCCTTCCTTCCTACTTTACTTAATTGTGTCTTGTGGTAAGTTACTAGTTTTTGAGGGTTACTTTACCTTTTTTTTTCCTCCATCATGTGAAAATCTGGAAGTATAATCAACCTTGGCCACACTTACATGAAATAAATAGTGTTGTGTGCAAACTGTTAGAGCAATATGTAGTTGACATTTTGCACTTTTACCCATCCAGAGGTAATTCCCCCACACACAGCTGTGTGGAATGCAGTACTGCTAATGGCCACCATGCTCTTGACTATTAAAGCAAAAGAAAAGCAAACAATCTTCCATGTAATTTATTTTATTCTAAAAGTGTGTATTTAGTTTAACTTGTATGTGTTGATAAAATATAAAAAAAAATTTACTTTCTGACCAATGAAAAGTCAGACAGATTTAACAGCAAATTCAGATAGGATTCTAGCCACTTGTTGACATCACACATTATTTTTATTAATACATTATATGTTGTGTTGGGCAGTAACTAGTTACTGTAACTAGTAACACAGTAACTAATAGTAGTTACTAGTTAAATTACTTTTTCCAAAACAGTAATAATATAACAATTACTAATCCAAGTAATGCTGCATTACTGCGTTACAAAAACGCCCTAGACTTCCATCTAATGAAGACGTGCCTTTATTATCTTATAATCTAAGGGTAGGCTAATTGACCCAACCTGTCCAATCATCTGGTTTGAGAGGCTGCAATGTTTT
Organism: Amblyopsis hoosieri; assembly: GCA_027564755.1. NCBI lineage: Eukaryota > Metazoa > Chordata > Actinopteri > Percopsiformes > Amblyopsidae > Amblyopsis > Amblyopsis hoosieri. Next base: position 2,620,386 of record JAODUE010000019.1, read on the forward strand.
CACTTTGGCTGATTGACTCCTAAAGTTAATTATTGTTCCAATAAAGAGGATTCAATTCTAAAATGAGCTGGCTACACAGGTTGTCATTTTTCATAAAAGGGGCAAGGCAGGTTAGTGATTGTGAAAGTAATATAGTAATGTAACGAGACAAGTAACGTAACTAATTACTTTTCAAGCCAAGTAATAAGTAAAGTAATATTATAACTATTTGAAGGAGTAATAAGTAAATAGTAACTTAATACAATTCCTGAGTAACTTGCCCAACACTGATTATATGATGGTACACACACTAGGCCCAGTTGCCTTGAACCGTGCCCGAGCACGATTGTCCCCCCACCCCACTCCCCCGCTGGCCTGCACTCACACTGCAGTAAACAATCAAGGCCAGGGCACGCTTACTCCAAAACATCACGTTGGCTACTTGGTTTCAAGACAATTCTTTTGTCCACATAATCGTTCCACTGGAATATGTCTTTGATGTCCGACGAGCTACCAGATTTACAGAGTGCATCCTGTTCAGATACTGAGCCGACACTGCTCAGTGGTTAAGTAGATAGTTATTGTGTGTTGTATCCAGCTGCTCCTGAATTCTCTCGTCTGCCCAAATTTCCAATAAACATTGCTGTCATGCTGTTGTAATGAAACAACTGTCGCATCGATGACTTCAGTTCTGTCTTCGGGCACGTTTGCGATCACACTGATGTGTACCGCGCCCAAGTCCAACCAAACCGTTCCCTAGCCGAACTCTTCCAAGTGGGCCACGGAACCCGGGCACGGTGCGGAGCGATCACACTAGTCAAACGAACCGGACTTTGGGGTGAAACGTGCTCGGGAACGATTTAACTGGGCCAAGCGTGAGTACGCCCTAAGACACCTACCTGCTCACACGACTGCATGATTGCTAAGATGAAGCTGGCTTTCCTTGAGGAACAACTGACTTGATTAAATGAAACCATTTAATGGTTTCTCAGCTCTTCTATTGTCCTCTCTTATTCTTTGACTTTGTCTCAATTGTCCTGTCTTGTGTACATGAGGTGAACTACACATACTGCATGGTTTAGTGGGACAGGAAAACTGCAGAAAAAAAATATACCGGTAGGCCTATACTACAAATAGCGTGATTTGTGAACAGTGGTTGAGAGTTGCCATGGATTTCTTTTTAACACGGTTATCAGGTCAGCTCAGCACAACATTTGTAATTTCTGGTAAACTTTTATTTAAAAAAATAACAAAAAAACATTTGCCCTACAGGGTACCTGTACTATTTCTTGTACAAATCCCATTGGATCGCAGTGTTAATATTGACACGGATCTGTTTCTTCTCTTTTCCTCCTGAACTGACTGAGCTGGTATGAGATCCTCATTAAAACTAAACTGTTGCTGCTCGCTGCGTAATATGCATTTCCCTTTTAATAAACATAAAGAAAAAAACATTATGGTTCCTAACAGGCCTTCAAATCGAGCTGTCATCGTAATGGTTATTTTGTGTTGTTTTTTTTGCTGCATTCTAACAAGTTACATTTTTTTATTTTTTGTATTAATTTATTTTCCTTTCCAGCTTGTGTGTAATACTATTTTCCTTTCACCTACAGGATGGGAAGAGAATGTTTGGTACGTACTTCAGAGTCGGATTTTACGGCACGAAACTTGGTGACCTGGATGATCAGGAGTTTGTGTACAAGGAGCCTGCCATCACGAAGCTAGCAGAGATCTCTCACCGACTCGAGGTAAACGGCGCAAATCAATTAAAAAAAGAAATGTTGAATGACATTTCATTCAACTATTTCACCGCCTTGTTTGAATTTTAGATCATGTTGCCTTGATTCTGTTATGTGCCAAAGCATGGTGATTGTAACGATGTATGTCTTCCTGTCTTCCTGTCAATTGAGACATCTGTTTGACATAACGTTTTTCCCTCAGGGTTTTTACGGTGAACGGTTTGGTGAGGACCAAGTCGAGGTCATAAAGGACTCTAATCCCGTGGACAAGTGCAAACTGGACCCAAATAAGGTCAGTTTAATGGTGAATTTGGTTGCCGGTAATGTTTATTTATTTTTTTATTTTAACTTTGCCTCAGTGAGGGATGGAAATAGAGGAAATGCATGCAGAGATTGTAATGAAATGCTCTGAAGGTGTGATTTGAAAACGTCTGCGCTGAATTTGAGCTCGCGTATGTTGCTGTGAATACACAAGGCTCCTGTGTAAATATGTCCTCACATTGTACCATCTAAAAAATGTTAAGGAACAACGCTAAACAGGGCAAGCCTCCCTCTTCTTAAAGGCTATACTGTACTGTATACCATCTTATCTGCCACTAGATGTCGCAATAAGCACCTGCATCTCAGACCAAAACAAATACTTAGTCTGCCACACAAATGCACTGTACATGGACCAGCTATGAAAACAAAGCGCAGGGAAGCTCGGGTTAAAACACACACGAAAGTAGTGCAATGTCAATCTCTGCTCAGGACGTCATTGGCCTACTATATCTTTACAAAGAACATAGTTGTATTTGTATGCCGCTATATTGATTTTTAAAAAATTGCATAAACTGTAGGATATTTTAGGTTTTGTGGAAAGTGTAAATGTAGAGGTGAATGATGTATATTATGATTTTAAAACAGGGATTTGGACTTTAATCATCTAAAACCGTCTGCTATTGACAGACTTGATAGAAGTATCTATTTTCTTGTCTCCGCCAGGCCTTCATCCAGATCACGTATGTGGAGCCGTACTTCGACACGTACGAGATGAAAGACCGCATCACTTACTTTGACAAGAACTACAACCTGCGGCGCTTCGTCTACTGCACTCCTTTCACGCTGGACGGCCGTGCTCATGGTGACCTGCACGAGCAGTTCAAGCGCAAGACCATCCTGACCACCTCCCACGCCTTCCCCTACATCAAGACACGCATCAACATCATCCACAAGGAGGAGGTGATGGGCCCGGTCAAAGATATTAGCATACAAATAAAGAGAGAGCAACATAATGCATTTATGTGGGCTCTTTAAAGGTATAAGCCACCGCAAGCTAGTTGTGAGCTAATACACGTTCTGTCAAATTCCCCAAATAGCTCCTTGCATTTCGCTAGCTTACCGTTCTCTGTGCGTGCTGAGAAAATAATTGTGGTACTTCTACACAGCCCTGGCTCTGTAAAAAGGACCATGTAAACAAAGTGGCCAACATCGCTTTGCTTCACAATTCGTTTCAATGTGTAGGGGCGGCACTGCGGAGGGATATTGTTTTATTTGAGCTCGAAGAGAGCAAGCGCTTTTGAGAACGAGCCTGCCTTTACATGGACGTGTCACCCTACGTCACTAATGTTATTTTGCGTTGACTTACATGGAGCGCTGGAAATTGGAAGGCAGCCGTGTAGTCTGCATAAAGGGGGATCTTCTGTATAACTCAGACAGTCTTTTCTGCTTCCAGAAGTCGAACGCAGAAGTTGCCATATATTGGCACCTCTTTCCTTCCATGTGTACTTTTGAAAGTTCCATTTTGCCAGTTTCCTTATTTGAAAACCAGGTGATTGTACAGTCCGATGTAATCTGCAGCCTTTAGTGACATCACACAGAGGCTGGTCAGCATTTGCCAGTCCCAGCCAATTGGAGTACAGCATTATTTCTGAAAATACAAATAAATGCTGACAGAAAAGCCTGTTCTAACAGAGGATCTGAGACATGGTGCAAATATGGCCTCCTAACGCCTCACCTCTGACCCGGCACAGATCATATCCATGCCCATTGAGGTGGCCATAGAGGACATGCAGAAGAAAACTCAGGAGCTGGCCTTTGCCACCCACCAGGACCCCGCGGATGCCAAGATGCTGCAGATGGTCCTGCAAGGCTCAGTGGGCACCACTGTCAACCAGGTACGCCATAAAGGCCACAATAGTGTTTCCCCAACTATTATTTACACCAGAGTATTCGTTAGTAGTCGTTAAGAGACAAAAAAAGTGTATTAAGTGTCATCTGTCTGTTGCCTGTGTGCAGTAGACAATACACACATACGTCGCTTTGAGTGACATATAGTTCAGAAAGTACGGTATGTCCAACATTTTTGATATTTCAGGACAGTTCTCTTATAATTTACCACAATATTAGAATCGCACACCCCAAAACAAGTGTGATTTTTTTCTGAGCAAGTGTTTGGAAGAGTGTTTATTCTCAGTCTTTGAAGATGTGATATTTCTAAGTCAAAATAGAGTGTGCCTTGAGCCTGAGATCACATGTATTGATTGATGTATTGATCAGGGCCCTCTGGAGGTGGCTCAGGTGTTCTTGTCAGAGATCCCCAGCGACCCGAAGCATTACAGACACCATAACAAGCTGCGGCTCTGCTTTAAAGACTTCACCAAGAGGTACACATTCTTAAGCAATTAAGACTTGAGGACACCTTTCACCAGTACATTGTCGCTGCAGGCCTGGTCTGTTCTGATGTAATGGACTCTCATGCTTAAAGGTGCGAAGATGCCCTGCGTAAGAACAAGAGCCTGATTGGACCAGACCAGAAGGAGTACCAGAGGGAGCTAGAGAGGAATTACCACCGCCTCAAGGAGGCTCTGCAACCTCTCATTAACAGGAAGATACCGCAGCTTTATAAACCTGTCCTGCAGGTCAATGCGCACAGGTAGGTTCCTCCTGTGTGTGGAATTAGTGTGTGAACTATGGTGTGGAGTGGACATAGTGTGTGTTGTAGAGAAACTGACGTTTGTTGGGGGAGCTGAATTGCTCAATTACATTTTTTTTTTTTTTTTTGCTTCTTTAAAATGTATGCAGCAAACGGACTTGATAAGGTAGCTTGTTTGTTTATTTTCAGTGTTAGCTTTGCTTTGAGTGTCACTTTATTTTTTATTTATTTATTATTCACGTCAAACAAGCAATTAATGCCCCCCACCCCTTCCTTGTGTCACTAGTATTTAAGATATGTTTTCTTAGTGCTGCATAGAATACTGCATGTTTTATTATGGTATTATATGAAGTTTCTGTTCTGCTAGTATTGCAATCTATGTCCTCATGCTACAGTATTCTTCATGGCTGTGTGCTATGCAGCATTACATTTTTATTTGTTATTAATTAAATCATATTTACACCTGTTGAAAATCACTTCATTGCACGCATTGATATCAATATATTTTTGTGTTTGTCCAGGGATTCCTTCAGCAGAATGAGCCTTCGCAAGCTTGACATATGAAGGAAAAGAAAGAACTGTACCATTAATTTATTCCGTAGTGTAAATATGACCATTTCTTGAAAGCCAGTAAGTGTTCCTGATCCAAATGAAAGGTTTAAAGTATTGTGGCATGGTACGTCATTCCAGTGTCTTAATTTGTTTACAGATAACCCGTTACACAATCCGTGGACCGAACAACTGAATTTTAAAGTGGTACCTTGGCATTTTGAATTATTTTATTTATTTATTTTTTTTGTCATGTTTCATGCGACCAGTTTGTAATTTGGCCCATTTTAAGCCTTAAAATGGCTTATTAGCATCGGTAGCAGTCCCTGTTTAAGGGAATTATACTTTCCAAGCTATTGATTTATTTTGGCAAACATTTTTAATGAGGTATGTTCTTTTTGTTTTGTTAATTCAAGTGCCAATACAGAAACTATTATCTTCTGTTATATGCTTAAGGTACTATTTAAAAGTTATGGTATCTGATGTGTCAAATCTGTATTCAATTTAGTGTGCACTTTTTTTTTATGGTGTAGCTTTGCATTTTTCCACTTTATATAAAAAAACAAAAACGCTAAAACATTGCACCATTATTTATCATGCTTATTGTTTTGTTCTATGCTACATTTTTAAAAGTAGGGACTTTCAACTTATGTATTCACTTTAATTTTAAATATTTTACAAAATAAATATTTTAATGTGCAAAACGTTTGTGTAATTTTATAAGAAAATGTCAGTAGGAGCAAGTTATATTTTTCTTCGAATCTAAAACCTCCCTTTAAACCTTTTCAACAATGATCACCAAAACTCCATCAGAATAGATAGTTAAAAACTTTATTGCTTAGAGTCCATCCTGTCAACATTCAAATACAGTAATTCAGCACAATGGAATGAGATACAAGTCAAAACAATACAATGCATAGGGGAAAAAAAAGTCTTGTCCCTAATGCCAATGGATAGACATCTCCCACGCTACCTGAATTGCAGGGTTAAAGTGAAGGTGACCTGACCTCATAACCCACACATGTTCAGAAGCCTGTGCAGCTAAATGTGCTGTGATGGTTTATGACCTCATATAAACTGAATATGGGCAAGCTGATGGGTATGCTGATTACTTACATTTTCAATTAGCTTGAATGTTTGCTTACTGTTTGATCTGGCAGTTCACGTTTCATAGATTCATTCTTGTTTGAACTTTGGAAATGTGATATTTAACGTTTCTCCCTTCTGCATAGATGCCATGAATTCCAGTCCTGAAAGTTGTACAAGGATGAGTACGTTCATATATTTTATGTATAAAAAAGCTTTAAGACAGACTTACTTCATCAAAAATAAATGTGTAGGTTGTTTCTCAATATCCTATACACATATAGTGGGTCTAGTTAACCAAAAAGGAAGAACAAAATATCCAAGATATTTAATCCTACCTGAATCTGAAGTGCCAAAGTGCTTTACCAATTAGGATAAACAAAAACAAATCTACTCTTACACAGGGACCTTTCATGCAATCTTCCCGCACTAAGAAAGGAATCCTCAAAGTTTTGAATAAGGGGTTTTAGACGAGACAAAAACAGGTAACGAGACAGTGTTCAGTTTACAGACAGACTCATTGGCAAGCAAGAAAATAACCTAGTTTCTTTTACTAGGTCTTAAAGTTGGAACCCAAATTGTTAAGCACAAACCTCCCTTTGGTTCCTGAGCTTAAAAGCTTCTCTGACAAATGTGAGCATCTGTCAACCAAGGTGATTTTTGGCCATGTCTCCAAAGCGTGTCCTTCGTTTAGCTTATCTGCAGTTGACAAGGCGTCAATAAAAACAAACCGGCATCCTCCTCAACACCGTGGCTCGGGCGTTCTCCTGTAGAACAGCAGGTACGGGGTGGAGGTCGAGCACGTCTCTGGAGAGCAGGCTCTCAGGAAATCCTCCTCCTGGAACAGGCGCACCTCGGAGTCGTCAAACAGCAGCCACTTGCCCTCGAACTCCAGAAGGCTGCCCAGCGCGCGCTGCTCCGCAGCCTCCTCCTCCCGAACCCGGGATGCTGCCTCCCCGGCGTCGGCCTCCTTCTTGAGGCTCCGCTCTGAGCCACCGGTGGTCGTCCTGCGCTTGGACCCCTCTGATTTAATCGCAGTCGCCTCGCCGCTGCCCGGCTTCTCCGTCTGCTTGTTGCCGCTCCCCAGGTCGTAGCTGGACACGCTCCGCTGCCCGCCGAGGAGCCCCACGCCACCCTCTGACGCCTTCTTGCCCCCCGCTTTGCTAGCCTCCCGTCTGTTGCGTTCTCTCCCCTTGAGGCTGAAAGACACCTCCCCGTCGTCGTAGTCCAGCGCCTCCTCTTTCGGCTGTCCTCCTGGGCCACGACCCTTCTCCTCTTCACCCCCCCTCTGCTCCTCATCCCCCGTCTCCCCGCCCTGTGGCCAGAGCCGGGTGCGCTGCAGGCCCGACATGCGCACATATGTGGTGTAGTGGCCGCTGCTGATGGTCACGCCGCTGTGCATCACCACGGCGAACAGCTGGTAGTGTCGGCCCTCGGCCGGGGAGGGCCGTGTGCACCACTCCTCCAGGGACAGGGTGAGGGGGGTCTGCAGGGGGGTGTTGACCTTGGAGAGGCCCGCGTATGGGTCTAGTCTGGGGGATGGATGGAGAGAGACAAGATTCATGATGCTTTTTGGCTATGTATTAAAAAGGTATAGTCAGCTATTTGTAAGCTAATACACTTTTTGTTAAATTCACCAAATATCGACTCGCATTTCCCTAGCTTATTGTTTTCTGTGCATGTTTTAACAAAAAAATGCTGTACTTCTACACAGCCCGGGCTCCGTAAATAGGAACACAATCAAAGCTGTAGTACTAACAGAGTATTACGCTTTGCTTCACAATTGTTTTAAATGTGTGGAGCGGCGCTGCAGAGGGTTATCATTTTGATTTGAGCTCGAAGTTAGCACGCTTCTTGGGAATGACCGACCCTGCCTTTAATCATCAGGCAAGCTGTTTAGCTGGTTGTCCATTGCCACTCTATACTCGTCCTGGTGACCCACTACCCTGTATGTGTTAGACTTCTCCCTGCTCCAACAAACATGATTCAAATGTGGGGGTCCTTATCAATCTCTGCAGAAGCCTGATAAGAACCCATTCATTTGAGTCAGGTGTGTTGGAACAGGGAGACATGCAGGGCAAGGGGACCCCAGTTGAGAAACACTGCCCTATATAGCATCAGGACTAATGCTGTTTACAAGAGAGCAATAAGTGATGCTAAATAACGTCTTAACAGCAGTGAGGACAACCTGGCTTGATGAGAGACACACACACACACACACACATAAAAATGGGTTATAATAGTCGCCTTACTCTAAGCCATTAGCAGAGAAGCACTTGAGGTGAATGGTGACCACTTCAGGGGTCTTGTCGAACAGAAGGCACCTCTCTGCCTCGGTGTAGTGGTGGCAGGTCTCGCAGAAGTACTTGTCCTCCCCCACGATGCGCTCCACTGAGGCAAACTGGGAGATGGCCCAGTTCAGAGTTTTCTGCTCTGGTTTGGGATCTGGAGAGACTGGGGGAAAAGACAAATGCGCATTGATAATACATATTTGGAACGAGAACACTAACAGTCGGGAATTTGAACGTGGTTTATCGTGAAACAGGTAACCGTCACATCCCTACCCTGGGCTAATAATGTGCTCGTGAAAAGAGGCTATGCTAGCCCAGGTTCAGCTCTTAGCCCCAGGAGAATGCAGTGTGAAAAGCCTCCATAAAAGGTAATGTCTTCAGACTTCCTCACCCCCTGAGATGTCATCAGGACTGCTGGGCTGGTCCTCCTGCACGGGGACGCTGATGTCCTGGAAGTCCTCCCTCCTCTCCGTGTAGCTCTCACACTCCAGACAGCGCGTCCGCAGAACCAGACGGCCCTGGAACAGGCGCTCCAGCAGGTCCAGACCCTCTAGGAGAGGGGGGGAGGGCGCCAGGAATAATAAACACCAAGTTAGCGAACCGTAAACATCGAGGTTCCTCGTGTTAAACATGTCCCATCCTCTCTACATTTAGTTAGTAGAGAGACATTTTCAGTGGTTTTAAATGTGGCCCAGGTGACCAGACACACTCCAACCGGTTGGAACTCTCTACAGAACAGCGGACTACTATACCTTCCTAAAGAACGGCTGGCTGGCCTGGTGTCGTGGCTCGTCTCCTACCTTGACTCTGCCTGTCCTGGTGGTCGCGGCGCGCTCCGTCTTGCGCTCCCCCCGTGGGCCTCTCTGCACCGCCACCGGGTGCCTGGGGGTGGTGCTGCTCCTCCGGCCTGGCCTGGCTCTTGCTGGAGCTGAGCCGTCCCATGCTGCAGAACTTGGAGAAGATGCTGGGCTGTTTCCCCGAGGGCCTCAGCCAGCCCAGCCTGGGCCTCTTCTTCTTCTTCCCCTCCGCCCCTTTGGAGGCGTCGCCGTTCCCCGCCTCCTCCTCCTCCTCCTCCTCCTCCTCATCCCCCACCACCTTCCCCCGCTCCTCTCCGCCCTCCCGGCCCTGTTCCTTCACCCCCTCCCCCTCGTCCGGGGCGGCCCCCGCCACGGCGTCGCTGCAGGACTTCCTCTTTGAGCGCGTGAAGGGCCTCGACGACCCCGCGTCCGGCTTCCTCTTGGTCCGGGCGGGCTTGGGCTTCTTCTTGGCGTTCCCCGCCTCGGTGTCGCTCTTCCTCTTGCCGCTGAGCTGGCCATCCTCCTCCTCCTCCTGGCCCTCCTCCTTCTCCGTCTTGACATCGTCCTCCCGGGGAGGTCTGGGGACTTCTCCGGTGCAGCCGCCGGGGTGCGTCGGGGCGCTCGGCTCCTCGCCCTCCTTCCTGATGGCGTCGCAGGCGTCTTGGATGTATCCCAGGATGCACTGCAGCACCTCCTGCGCGTCGTGCTGGAGGTAGCCTTCGTACATCGGGTTCAGCTGCCTGTAACGCAAACGCCACATTGCATTACTCACAGCGCGGTGGCGAGCAACACGCCTGACTCAAACTGATGGATTGTTAACGGCCCATTCATATTGAGTCAGGCGTGTTGGGAGCAGCCAGACATCTAAAACATGGGTGACCAGGACCAGGGTTGAGGACCACTGTAAAAATATAACTTAAAACTGATCAATTCTATGAAAACTAATCTAAAAATACATATATTACATGCAAGTAAACATAAATGTAGTAGTATAATTCTGAGAAACTGCTGCAGTGGTCTCTTAACTGTTTCTGCGGCTGTATATATAATTCACACTCGCTCGTGAACGAACAGCTGAAGTGTAGAAGTGCAGCTTGCAGGTGCCTCAGATTGGCCTTCTACCTGAGTGTGTGTAGTATTTTGCGCGGGGGCGTGGCCAGCTCCCCATCGCTGTATTTGTCAGGGTGGAGCAGGTAGCTGGACTGCAGCTGCTCCACGGACGCCATCAGGCTGTTGAAGCTGCCCAGCAGCTCCATGTGTGCCGCCGGGGCCTCCACCGGGGGCTCCGTCGGGGGCTCTACCGGGGGCTCCGTCGGGGCCTCTGCCTGCTGAGAACAGCAGCAACAATGGTCAGCCCATGTCTTTGGCCAGTGTTAGATTAGCTTGTGTATTAGAAATAAACCATCCATTATCATCCAATATTTTTAACTCAAAACAACAAACTATTAAAACATATATATGCAAATACTGTGTATATAATATTAATTACAATATGTTTGTTTGTTTGTATTTCTGGGCACAATACCTCTGAACTGTACTGTTCACTTTTAGCACTTTCTTCTTCTGGCTTCTCCTTCTTTTGAGACATGTTGTAGAGCTTTTTGATGCCTTCTCTGAGCCCTGGGCAGTAGTACAGCACCTACAGTAGCAAACACAAGACAAGGATTAGCATGACACATACTTTTCAAGCATACTAATCATGTTAACAGATTTAACTCTTGACAGACAAGCTGTACATGTAAAATACATTCATACTTCATATAAATTTCATTTATTTTTTTGAATGACAAATTTGAATCAATAAAATACAAATAAAAAGGATTGGATTTGTGTCTTGTATTCTGCTTGTGGTTGAAACTGGCGTTACAACATTTTGGCTTTTGTTTGATGTTTGTATGTTCCTCGCCACACCCAAGATCAGAACGACTTTACCCTGTGTTCACACAGCTTTTAAGTGATCCATGGGAGATATGCAATTGAGGAGAATACAACTAACTAACTAACTAACAAACTAAATTAATGTTTCTGTGTGTATATTTGTGGGTTCAATTCAGAGAGGAGGGGGAAGGGAGGACACAATTGTAGTGGCATTGTTTCAACTGTAGCACCATTGCCCACCTGTAGAATGCTGTTCAGATAGCATGTGTTGCCCAGGTTGTTGAGCCCTACAAACGGCACCAGGGCATCTCTCCTCACAGATCCTGGAGATGTCGGACAGCCTGGAGATGGACCAGACACCTGATCAAAGTTGCTGCACAAAAGGAATGAAAATAATGATAATGAAAAACAAGGCAGGAGAAAAAGATAATTGAAACTATTTGTGATAAGATTCATTGGACATAACAGACACACCCACCTTGTAGTAGGCTCTTCAGTTTCAACTGTTTTAGGTTCATCTACTGGAGGTTCAGAAAAATCCAGTGCTCGTTTAGCTTCTTTCTTGTGGAAGAACTTGAGGGACAGCTTGCTTTTCTTGACTGGGCTCGCATGTGCAGCCACCACATTTTCACCCTGAAGACCTGGCATCTTGGACCAGCGCCGTCAGAGTAAAACTATACAAGATAAACAGCGCACCTCCTGCGAAAAAAAGTGATTCGGCAGATATATAAAAAGTCAAGGATCACGGACACAAACATACTGAAATATATGTTTCTACAATAACCAACTAGTACTACGCGTAATGTGTCCGACCAAGGCAACATACTGCAGTACTGTAGAATACAGTACCGTACAGTACTGTAGCCGCCTACCGTACGACAATAAGGTGGCTGTCTGTACCGGTTATATACTGTCAAACACAACGCTTCTTTCATGTTATCCTTGTGTCATTTGTATCTGATGTAAGTTTCCTTAATGTTGAGAAAGTTGTATTGTGAAATATAGGATGTAGGCTGTAAGATAAATCAAACTGATCTAGTAAATCAGTAATTATAGAAAACCGTGGGGAAAAAACTAGGTCAAAGCCTTGTGGCGCGGCAAATAAGTGGGAGGAGAAAACAGACAACACGCCGTTTCCAACAGTTTGTCAATACAAAACTGAAACTCGAAGCCCGTATTTAGTGTGTATGTTTTTCTTACCTTACTGGTTCATTTCTAATGCACGTTATGTAAATCTTATTTCACGAATTTTCGATTATAAAGCCCATTTTCGAGAATTTTACAACCCGTCTACTGCAAGGAAGAAGTTGGCGCTTTTCGTACCACAAGACCCGTTGCTCTACTGCCAGCAAGAGGTCAAAATAATCATAAAACATGCTATAATAAAAGCAAGATTTTCTGTAGTAAATATCTGTAACACATTTAATAGTGCGTAAATTGTCGCGTATATTTAAATGCTTAAATAAACTAGAAAAGATATGTCACTGAGCTCAGGCTTTAAGCGAGGCATCAATTTTATATAGGACCGCGTATTCTATGTGGCACTAGGACAGAGGCCATATTTGTAAGGTAATTCGTATCATGTTTTACAGTATTTTATTTCTGATTTAATATAGTTGCTTTTAGTCACTTCACTTATCTCGTGGGCGGGTTTTCAGATATAACAACGAAAAGATTTACAATTATGGGCTAAATCGAGTTTATTACGTGTTGTTTTTCATACTGTTTATATAGGCTATATATTTGTGTTATTATTTGACGTCTCACATGCTAGCCTAGATAAATTATACCAACTTTGATTAATGCAGTCAAACTCTGTCCTTGCGATATGTAGCCTACAGCTGCATACAAACGTAATTTAAAGAGGTTAGATAGGCATATTACATCATACTTTTTTTTCGTGATGGCGTTTATGCAGAATAAGTTACAGTATTTATTTATTTATTAGGCCCATTCAATTTACCAGTTTGCCCATAGCTACGACTTGTTATAAAAATAACTTGAATGAAATAGGGCTACATTTACAATTACAAATGTCCATCGACAGGGGGCGAAATTGGACATTGTAAAATGCTTGTATGCACACCTCCATCCATCCAACAACTATGCGAGACCAGCTTCGTATGCACATTTTGGAGCACCTTATAATCTGTCAGCAAAGCCAGCCGTCTATTTACGTAACGGTAAGGCGTTTTATTGTGTTTCTGTTTTTTTTTATGTATAATGAACACAACTGAATGATTTCCTCGCTTGCCTCTTTCCATGTACTATTTTTGACCCTATACGCTATCGTAGGGAATGTTATTTAACAGCTGGCGACAAATAAGAGCCAGGTGTTTTGCTTTTCCTCAAAGGTGTCGCATGTCTTTTCTCGCAGGCTTAGTCAATATGATGATATGCAGGTCAGACCGTAGGCTACTGCTGTGGACTGACTGACTGCTTGCTCAGCAGCATAGGACGAGCATATGGGTGTATCGATGTATTGTAACCTGTTCTAGCTCGTTTAAACCGATACATTCAGCTAGAATCAGTTGTAGCCTACTCTAGTCGGTCATAATGGTAATATGACCGACCTAATGTTTGCGGCTTTATCTGTGTGTGAATGCAACTCTGTAACTGGAACATCAACATGACTCTGGTGGCAATACAGTACCAGTGAGCTGCTAAGTTTACTAAGTGATAATGATTCAATATCTGTTCGTAATTCATAATATTCCATATATTATTATTTCATTTAATTGTATGCACGTCATTGCCAGGTTGTCTTACAGACAGGGAGTGCTATCTCTTTTCCCATGTAAAATATATCCAGGAGTTGCATTATGCAAAGCATTACAGTGGCTTACAGTGGATTACAGCATCCACCTTCTTTATAGCACCTATTGGCTCCTGAGATTAAAACGGCCAGGTCCGCTGACCAAATCATATGCCATACACAAGGCAAGTATGTGAACAGTCTGCCTTTATAATCTCCAGTTGACAAGGCAGTGAAAAACGTAATAAATCAGGATTTACATGCCATTTGCTTTTAAATTATACAAATGCAAAGATACTAAATGCAAAATCACATATGCTGTGGGAATCTCTGAAGAGGCCTTTGTCCCAGAGGAGGAATACAGGTCCCATGGGCTAGAGCAGTGTGGGTGGCATGGCAGCCCCCGTTCCCCATTCCAACCTACCCATGAGAAAATTAAGGCATGCTGTGCGACAGGCTATGCTGCACACTAAGAATGACAAGCATGTCCTGTATATCCACCAATCTACCTATCTACCAGTAATCAGATACACACACACGCGGTATCTTCTTAATTAAACTGTGCTGTATTTTATAACACACGGTGTCATTGTGCGGTCACACGCACGCACGCACGCACGCACGCACGCACGCACGCACGCACACACACACACACACACACCCTTGTCTCATCAAGGGTGTTTAGACTACAGACTGCAAGTCGTCTGTCTTTGCTTGTCTGTTACATCATCTATTCTATTTGTTTTCAATGGAGACACTGGCAGGCCTATCTCCACCAGAGCTTGAGTGGAACTTCAGGCAGGGTTGGTTTTAAATGTAATCCGTTACAGTTACTAGTTACCATCCTAAAATTTCAATCGGACGTAATTTTTTGGATTACCTACATTTAGTAACATAATCTGATTACTTCAAGACTAAACATTGTTCTTTGAAATTCCATTTAAAAATGCAAAAACATTTTCTCTGTTGGCCGTGCCAAATCTTTCTATTTTTGTGACCGTTCATGTTGCTCAGGAAATCATATTAAAGTATGATTTAATTTAAATTATTGGTTGACGACGTTAATGAAAGGTTAATAAGTGAACAGCTGACTGTTTTATGCATTTCTCTTCAGCAAACTTCCCTTTCACCGCTAACTCTGAGGCCATGGTTCTCAGTAGGAAACCGATGGAGTGCCTACTCCGTGTAGGGAATGTGTCCTTACCCCAAGTGAAGGAGTTCAAGTACCTCGGGGTCTAGTTCGCGAGTGAGGGGACTATGGAGCGGGAGATTGGCCGGAGAATCGGAGCAGTGGGAACGGGATTGCCATCGCTTTACCGCACCATAACCGCATCAAAAAGAGAGCTGAGCCGGAAGGCAAAGCTCTCGATCTACCGGGCAATGACGGTCCTATGGTCATTAAGGGTGGGTCATGGCCAAAAGAACTAGATCATGGGTACAATCGGCCGAAATGGGTTTTCTCCCGTACCACCTCAACTGGCTCCTTTCGACGTGAAGGAGCAGCTGCTCTACTCCAAGTCTTTCAGATATTAACAACAATTATGGGCTAAATAGAGTATATTACGTGTTGTTTTTCATACTGTTTACTAGGCTATATTTGTGTTATTCTTTGATGTCTCACATGCTAGCCTAGATAAATTATACCAACTTTGATTAATGCAGTCAAAATCTCTATCCTTGCGATATGTAGCCTACAGCTGCATAAAAACTTAATTTAAAGAGGTTAGATGGGCATATTACATCATACTTTTTTTTCCCCATGATGGCGTTTATGGAGAATAAGGCTTAGTTAGATAATGTGGCTCGGGAAAGAGAAGTTTGGGGTCCCATGCTGGAGCTGCTGCCCCCGCGACCCGACTACGGATAATGAATGGATGAATGGATGAAACTTCCCTTTTAAATTTGAAAGTAGTCCTAGAAGGAATCATCTAATAATAAAAAACATATATGTAATCTGATTCCACTATTTTAGCTGGTAACTGTAATGAATTACAGTAACTGTGTGTGAATTACAGTGCGTGTGAATTACAGTTACTGTTTTGTTGTAATCATTTACAAGTAACTGAGACACTGGTAGGCCTGTGTGTGTGTGTGTGCGTGCGCGTGCGTGTGTTGCGTGTGCGCGTGCGTGTGTGCGCGTGCGTGTGCGTGCGTGCGCCTATAGCCAGACAGACAGATCTTAGGACGGCCCCCTCGTTTCCCGTGTGATGTTAGAGAGAGCAGTAACTCTCGTCCTACTCAGTCTGCCGGCTCACACGCTGGCTGCTAACTCCGCTCCCTGCCTCTGCACATAGTCTCTAGAACACACACAGACACACACACACACACACACACGCTCCCTTACAAGCGTACGCACAGACTCATCGCCCGTCTGCCGGTGGAAAATAAATGAGTTGGTTGAGGGAGACCCTATAAAAGAAAAAGGGGAGTTGTGTTGTGTGTCTCTGCTGGCGTTTGCATCTGTCTGAGGGTGACACCTGGAGACAAGGAGGTAAGATTGGATCTTTCTCTCCATTCGATCACTTCTTTGGTCTTTAGAACAAAATTTCGGGGGGAGTTGGGGTGGTCATTTTTTGTTATGCAGCTATTACGTTATAGGCATCATCTTACTGTTTACTGAACATTCATCCTCTCTGTGTCTGTCTGTCTCTCTCTATCACTGTCTCTCTCTCTCTCTCTGTCTAGCTGATATCATAATTTTCTACTCTGAGTATGATGCGCTGGGCTCCTGGGTGTTGGCGTGGTAATAGGATGCCACTGGGCACGGCACGCACGTGCAGAGGTTTACTGCTCTCTCTCTCTCTCTCTCTCTCTCTCTCTCTCTCTCTCTCTCTCTCTCTCGATATACTGTATCTATCGCTCTCTCTCTCTAACTCTCTCTGTCAATATGACACAGTGTTAAAGAGCCACTACTCTGTGTCTTTGTGTCTATATGACTCTGTATGTCTCTAGAGCCCATACAACCCCCTTCATCCAGCATGCACTTGGCCCGGCTTACTGTCCTGCTGGCCTGACCAAGGTCTTTCAGCTGGAGCTCTGCATGTATGTCACAGACACACGGTCACAGACACGAAGCACGCATCCTCGCGAACAGCCTGCTTTAAGCCAACAAAGTTGATATGACAGGCAGCGACAGGGTGATCAGAATAGCGCGTGTTTGTGTGTGTGTGTGTGTGTGTGTGTGTGTGTGTGTGTGTGATGGAGAGACAGTGTTGCTGGCTAGTGAGAGCAACAGGGTATTTGTTGTGTCCATGCAATGCACTTCCATTTGCTCGGCTGCTCCATTTGAGGTCTGTGCACATTCATAGTAAATCTGTTGGCTCTCTCATCCCCTCTCTCTCTCTCTCTCTCTCTCTCTCTCTCTCTCTCTCTCTCTCTCTCTCTCTCTCTCTCTCTCTCTGTCTGTTTC
>JAODUE010000019.1:2637882-2649425 GCA_027564755.1 Amblyopsis hoosieri
GAAGCACTTTGTGTTACATGAATTTGTATGAAAAGTGCTATATAAATAAAGATTGATTGATTGATTGATTGAAGAGACAGAAACAGGGCTGCAACTGTATGAAATATAATATTGTCTCAATTGGGGAAAATCATAAATTGTAATGAAGTAAATGTGTTCTTAGTACACATGATGCGACAGTCAAACCATATTAACCTGTTGAACACAACAACAACAGTACAGCTTTAGATGAGAAAGAGATAAAAAATGAAAGTCAAAAGTGAGAGAATTTAGGATATAGTCTACACACATGCCGCACACACACACACACTCCTATTTGCTATGAACACATGCTCTGCTACTTATCCTTCTGTGTGACAAGTGTCGTGCCGGGAAAACAAAATGGCATATTAATCTTTCATGGACGAAGGCGCTGAGCAGATGAACAAGCTGTTTGCGTTTCCCTCTAGTGCCTCAGCTTGCAATTTTAAAGTAAAAATTGTTTTAGAATTTGGCAGCTTCTCTCAACAGGAATTAATGTTCAGTTATTTTGTGGACAGTTGTAGATAGGCATCATGGTGTTGGTAAAGAGACAAGATTAAAATGGTTGTTGGTTTTCCACAGGAAATTTGGTGTTGGCGAGTGTTGCTATGGATACACAGTTGTGTTCTACATGAGTCCATACATTGCAGGTCCCACTGACCTACATTATAAGGTTTCCTTACTTGTTACATGCAAGTTAGCATAGAAAACATGTCACTCATTTGCCCTGAGTGCTTTGAGTGACATGTTTTCTATGCTATCTTGCATGTAACAAAATGCTTAATTTACCTACTTAGTGATCTCATAATTGATAAAGAACAGTGTTAGTGGGAATATGTGGCTTTGACAAAACCGTTAAGGTTGCAACATATGTAATCATAGACCGTGGTAGGGCAGAAAATGGAAAACGCAATTTATTTTTATCACAGGGAAAATGGCTTAGATCCAGAATTCCATATATGGGCACGGAGGCGAGGTACAGTATACTGTACTAGTAATAGGCTACAATTCAACACATGGAGTAGCCTACAGTTTCAGAAAAGCAAAGGTATCTCCAATCTAGTAGTTTCATATTCGTCAAATAGGTCAGGATACTATTAAACATTCTGTAAACACCCTTCAAGAAACTGCATGTGTACAATAAAATGGCTTTATTTATCTGCATAAAATACTTACTTCAAGAGTGAGGGGGAGAACTATAGTTTGATCCCAGTTGGATTGACAATTTTAAGTACGACCAAAGACCTTATATAGTGTCTCTGGTACTACATTATACGCAGGTGCAAATCAGTAAACATACGGTGCATACGCACAAACCTGGATATGTTGCGCTGGTGACACACACACACAGTAGTCTACATACTATACTTCCAACATCTTTCTTTTTTTATAGGTCAGGGGAACGGAGATGTAAATTGCTGAGCAACCGGAATTCCTTGCTAACAGGTATAGAGCAACATCGGCTGGTAGAGCAGAGGGTTCAGAGAGAGAGGTATCTCCCACATCCTGACAGAGATCTTTTTTTTAATCTGACAGAAATTCCTTCAACTGTCAGTTTTCCTGTTTATAGCCTATGCTGTTTTGTCCAATCTAGTTACAGTAACTATGTTTGACAGGTCAAAGGGGCGGGACAGATTATTAACACTTAGTACTGGGCTCTTTACCTTGTAGGTTAGTGCATCCTGTCACACAACAGCTTTTAGAAAAGGTTGCAGTTTTTTTCTAGAAGTCAGAAATAACGTTATCTTAGCTAAACGCAATGCAAAGTCAATCAACGGCCAATAACGGACCCCCCCCCCCCCCGCCCGGTGGGAGTGGTTTTCAGAGTATGACGCATGGCGCTCTGTCTATAATTCCCTTGAACACCACAGTGACCCCCCCCCTCCTCTCCATGCCTCATACCATAGCACATCTGCAGTGGGAGCACGGCGGACAAGCCACAGAGACGTCCTGCTTTTTCTAATACTCAGCAATATGACAGCAGCAGGCGTGGGGCAGCATGCTCAATGAACAGCAACAACGGACAGGGTTGCTGCTTGGCCCACTCATCCATCAAGACATGGGCGAACTGTCACGCTCACCTGCTCTCTCCCCTCCCCCCAAAGATGAGGTTGACCCCATACCGGGGTCACACTCATCTTCTGCCTGGGCTCCCTCTCTCTCACTCGCCGTGTCACTTTAAACACTTCATTCTCCCTCTCTCTCTGGAGACACAGATGAACTATAAGTGCAGGGGGTTTAGTCGCTCTCAGCCAGTAACAATAAACCAAACTAATATGTTTCCATGGTAACTTCATAATAACGGGTGAAGGGTGTGGCTATCTGGAACCTGGGGAAAAACAACACAAAACAAAAAACATCCACAAAAGTTTTTATAAATTTAATATATCAATATATAGAGATATTTATCAACAGTTTGATTTCATAGAAATGTGAGTGAGACCATTTTGGCATACAGTACAGATATTCCATGTAAGAACTGAAGTCGGTACATTTTTAAGCTCCGCCTCCTTCAATCACCTTCAGTGCCAAACTATCCTCCACAACTCCAGTGGACACATAAAACACACAAAACAATAAAATAAAAATAACCGTAACTCAGTAAAAGTATACAAGAGCACAAAATAACAAGGCACCAATAAATTAAAATAACCCTTCTAAAAAGAAGAAAATACATCTATTTTACAGAATTAAATACTGTATGAACACTAACAATCTCAAATGCCTTACTGTTAAAAGACCAAAAATATTATAATTAAAATAAAGAAAAAGAAAAACTTTGGCAGATTATTAATTTTTAGTTACAATCAAGTAGTAAAGAAATTCAGTGCTCTTGTTTACCAATAGTCTACACTCCTGACCCCCAATGGTTTATGTACATTTCTTTTTTTTAGTTTTTACAGAGACATTTAAAACATTATCAAAAGGTTTTCGTTGTGAAAATGTATTTACAAGTCATGATTCAAAACCATTGAACTGTACTATTTGATCGGCCCAACGTCGGACGTACCTCTTTACACAGTGCAGAAGGCTTCTTGAAAAGTTTTGTGCAACAAACAGCGTAGAAAATGCCTGTGACCCATGGATGTGGAATGGACCGAACCCAGATATTTACTTTAGTTGATGAAAAATCTGCAACATTTCGGCAGACTTTGATTTTATTACACGTATCTGCAAATGTACCTCACTAAATGTTGCCTCTGTGACACCCTTCTATTATTATCCCCACCAAAACACCCCAAAGTAGAAGTTTCATAGACATGGGTGGCACCCCTCCCCCCACCCGCTCGCTCACATATCCTTCATTTTTATAATGACTGGTAGAAAATGAAAAAAGTTGGATCCTGAACTTTGTCCTTCAAGTAATTACACATAAGGTAGGTCCGAAATGAACCCAGGAATGGTTTAGTCAGGAGAGGAAGAAGCGCGACAAGTGACAAACTCTCAGACTTACAGTCCAAAAAAAACCCACATGGTTGTAGAAGGAACCAGATGGTTAGGGAAAGTCACTATAGGTCTACAAGATTCATGGCATGTAGAGTTAATGAAGACTCCTTCCACAGTCCCAAAAGCATATATCCAGTAGGGAACGTTTGTTCACTGCTTTACAGTGGGGAGGGGTTATTCAGCAAACAAGTTCCTTAGTTGGGGGCCATCAGTGCTTTCACTCCAGTGTTGAATTCTTCCAGCCAGTTGGTCTGACACCCTACCCATTCAAAGATAAGGACAGCCCTTGCCAAAGCCAAGATGTCATTGATGGAGATGAAGATGTGAGAATGAAAAAATGCACTGAGAAAGGCAAAACTAGTGACACTGCTTTCATTACCCATTGTTCTAGGTAAATCCGCCAAAAACATTTTGAGAACCAAATATACATTTGTGATGCTAGTGTTGCCGTTGCTCAGCACATGAGGAATTGTGTTGAAAAGATGTTAGAGATGTAAAATATGTTAGACAGGATTGAGTAAATGGAAAAAATCAGCATCAGATACCAGTAGAAAATGCATAGAGAGAAATAGGATGATATTTGATGACCAAACTATTGTCAAGAACAGGGAGCACAAATAAACAACATTAATTAAGGCATATGTCACGTCAATTTTGAAATTACGATTTTGAATTTAGTCTGGTTTGTTAAAGCTAGCCTATGTTAATAGGTATTACGTTTCAAAAACTTTAATTGTATTGCACAAATAAGTAATAAAACACTACGGGAGTTTAATAGATGACAGACATAATGACCATATAGAAAGATATATTAGAAAAAATATACATGGCTTATTCTACATGCAGTATGTGGGAGTTACCAATATGTTCAAGTCCAACAAATAAATTCCAACTCGTCCAAAACTTCAAGCATTCGTCAGACACGGACCTGCACAGCTTAAAATGTACATTGCTGCCTTAATAGCTAGTGTGCTATCTCTTGGAGTAAGATACTGTAACTGTAATGGACTTGTGGACAGACACTCAAAAGAGTGGTTTACTGCCTGCCATTAAACCTTGCGATGACAACTGTCAAAGTGATTTAGAAGTATAGTATAGTGTTTCTACCGTATTGCAACCTCCAAATGGTGCATGTAACCTGTATTTCATCTAGAATACAGGATCACAATGCCCTCTACAGTGTTCTGCAATAACTACAGTATATGTAATAAATAATGACCACAGAGCTTCTGCTGTTTGTTTTGAGTCTACAAAAGGTTTTCTTTCGATGGCAATGACCGTTTTCAAGGTCATTGCCATCGAAGTGAACGAAGAACTCTAGATTAACACTGCAATGCAAACGTTTCTACAAAGCCATGCTCAGTTACCTCCACAAATGGGCAATTCTTTCTTCTAACAAAAACCCTTCGGTGTGTAACTCCATGAAACCTGGCCACTGTAGCGATCTCGCCATTCAATTTATGATGTTGAATTCTCTATTAATATTCACCATTAATATATGTACACTAAAAATCTGTTGCATTTTATTGTCCCCAGAACTCAAGAGCCAAAGCTCCACAAAACTGCCAAACTGCCAAAACTCCACAAATGTGGCTGTTGGGGGAAGGGTAGTGAAAGTTGTGGGCGTCTAGGTACCCTGTGTAAACTAAAATAACGGTTTCGCAACTGGTTGGTTTAAACTACTTTAAATTAGACTTTTAGTGGGATGAACTACAAGACAACCAAAGTTGTGTTTCTTCTTCAATGTATAACGTAGAGAACATTAACATGAACTGCCTCAAGTCACTACAGATACAAGCACTGCCATTCAGGTGACATGCTGTTCGGTGCCTATAGCAAAACCCGTCAGTGTTGCGCATCTAATTTCCCTGCATCTGCGGCAAAGTATTTAAGAGGATGATGTGGAATAGTATGTCCCTGTGTTGGCTGTAATTGCTAAACAGCTTCCTGTTTGTAGTACCTACATACAGGTAGTATGGAAAATAAATGCTTAGAATATGGAGAACCATGGTCTAAATGCCTCCTCCCACAATGCACTGCTTGGTGCCAAGTGGAGAAAGATAGTGTCATCCTAGTGAACACAGAGGGAGGAGAATGCCTGGCACATTAACGCTGCATACTGTCACTCGAAGTCCATCAGGATAAATGACCCCCATGCATCTCACATGCACGACTACAGTATGTTCCTGGACAGTATGGTGTAATCGTGGATCGTAGCCACTCGTCCCTGCCTTATCGCTCGTCTCCTTATCTCTGTATGTGTCTTACTGTGTGGCCCGGCCCCCGTTTCCCACAGTGAAAAGAGAGGGCTGTGATTGACTTATATATATATATATGTATATATATATATATGTATAATTCATTAAGATCTATGTCTCGAGTTGTCTTGGTTTACAACGCAGCTCCTTCGCTTTTGCTACAGCAAATGCAGCTTACTTTCATAATCCTATCAACAATAATGCATATTACTATTGTATGCACAATCGGCAACCAATATAACCCAGAAAATATATCCAGTGAGTGAGTGCAATGACCTTTGTTCACCGGTTATAAACCTTTTTTTGACAACGCAGACTAAAATAAAAGTACAGTAGTTTGACTATAATACAGCATAACAGTGAGTTGATAACCTGTCCAATCCATAGTCCTGTGCCAATACACACTGTTCCATTTTCCATTTGCGTTACTCAAAACGTCCTTTCCGTGAAAAAGAAGGTTTGTCTGTGCTCATTATAGAGGTAAGGAAGAAAACCTCTTTATACTGTAACAGTCAACAACGAAGGACTTCTAGTGCAAGCTTCCTTTCAACCTTCAAACCCTCTAAAACGCACAAACACACACGCACACAACACATCCGTGTGTGTAACAAAACAAAAAAAAAACATGTCCGACGAGGCTGGAAGTGTGTGCTAATTAAAACATACACATGTGCACATCAAGTTTATTATTGAACCACTACATGCCCCTGACGCCGGCAGAGAGGATTATCCATAATCCTTTGTATTTACTCCCTCGCGGTTCTCAGTCTAAAAACACCCTGTAAAATCACCTCCACCTGTACGCCGCCTGGCTTGCCCTTGGATATATATATAGTTACGCCAGCCTCAGGGGGAATTTGAGTGATGATTTCAACACGGACGACAAGTCCCCTTCATAACAGAAAGTTTTAATGCGTCCTTCGTGTTATCTAATGATTTGAGGGGATACTGTATGCCCAGAGGAGTCCACCTAGCTCAACCATCGCTAAATGCTGTGTGTACCGTACATGGAGAAATACTTATCATACATCTGCTTTGTGCATTTACAACAGTAAACATACAAATAAAACAAAAATAAATAAAAGTAAATCGGGAATTAATTAACAATTCGTTGGCCCGTTTAGAATGTACGACGGGGCTCCCGTATTTTAAATTTACAAAGTGCACTGAGACACCCATATGAGGTTAGTTCACACAGCAACAAAAAAAAAAATTTAAATAAAAAGTTTGAAGCAGCATATTATGCACCACTACCGCTACGAATAAACGTACGACGAAAAAGACAAAGAAGAAGGGAGCAGAGGCTACTAGCCGCTTTACGGCTAGTACTAGCAGGTAGCTCTAGCGGAAGTAGTGGTTAGCTAGCAGTGATAGCGAGAGGAGTGCTAGTCAGAGAGGGAGAGAAAGAGTCACCCTTGTTCTTTAAAAATGACAGCGGGGAGGGAAGGGAGCACCATACAGACCTTCCCACAGCCCCCATTGCCTGTCATCCCCTTTGTCTCCACCAGGGGAGTGTAGAGGCCTCGGGCCGTGGCTTAGTGGGGGGGAAGGAGGGGTGGGTGCTGGGATGGCATTGAGTGGGTGAGTTGTTATCCTCCTACACACACACACCGCCCCACTTCAGGGGTAGCCATCATCCTCCAGGCTTAGAGCCACGCGCTGCAAACGGCAGATAAAAACACCGTTACCACACGGACTGCTGGAAGAGTCACAGGAAGAGAGAGAGGGAGAGAAAGAGAGAGAGAAAGAGAGGTAGAGAGAGAGAGAGGGGGGGGTGTATAGAGAGAGACAAAGAGGGAGAGAGAGAGAGAGAGAGAGAGGGAAAGAGGTAAAGCGGGAGAGAGCGAATGAAGAGTGAGAAAAAGGGAGAAAGCGAGAAGGAGAGAGAAAGCGGAGAAGAGAGGGAGAGAGCAACGGAGACATCGAGAGAGAGTCTAGGCTGTGTAACAAAACTGATACAGCGTGACAGAGCAGCGAGCAAGCAAAGCAGAAATGAGAGAGGAGAAACAGGTCTAGTCCAGAGGCCACCCGGGACCTCTCTCCCTCTCTCTCCATTGAGCCTTTACCTCCTTTAATACACTCCATCACCTCCTGTCCCTTAACCCCCCCCCCCCCACCTTAAGGAGATATAAGTGGATGAAGGAGAGGAACCAAAGATGGAACATTAGAAAAGAGAATGAAACGGAGAGTTGTGCTTCTCCAGCTCCCTGATGAATCAGTGCCTGTGACCTTGAATCCTAAATGTGTGTGTGTTTGAGTGTTTGTGTACACCATTGCCGCCTGAACGTGTCCTCTGTAGAGATCTATTTTCCTCCTATCTCAACACATAGAGTAGAAGCATGCTGCCATGCCAACCGTCGAGCCATACAACCCCCATTAACCCGCGGGCGTATCATCAACACACGGAACAAATAAATGGCATTATAGCCCTTTCTAAAACTTTCATCTTCAGGTTTACTATTTTACTGAATCTAAATGATGTTGTAATTCCATAAATGTAGACACCGACTGATTTCGCAAAGGCAGTAAAGATAGAATATAAATGTTAAATGTAAATGTTTTAGCTCTAGTCTTATCTGAGTCAAAGTACTGCAGTGCTGATCTGTTTGTTCTTCATGCTTCTATGCCAAGGGAGTCTAATATTGTCCTATAAGCAAGCATTTAGGATAAATAATAGAATAAACACAATACACGATACCACTCAATTCAGAATACCATAACTACAGTACCAAACTAGACATAGTTTAGAGTAAGCATATCTAATGTAAAACACATCTAATGTATCATGTTTGAAATACTATACCCTGTACCCAATCCCATCCTATACATTACTGGCATATGGAACGTGCTCCTTGACATGCTCTCGAGTCATAAACAAATTCTCTCGGCTTATTACTTAAACAAAATGCGAGCAAAGCTTCGTCTCCGTCTAAAGATCTCTTGCCGGATGATGAAAGCAATTGTGTCTCCCGTTAACCGCCCCCACAGCAACACAAACACACGATGAACCCAGACTCATGTGGCGTGACGAGACAACAATCGAGCGACGATGTCGTGAGGAAAACACAAATATGCGGTGGACATGAATGGCTTTGCGTGCGTGACGTACAGTGAACACTAGCTGAAGGGCTCACACGTCTGAATGATGAGTCACCATAACACCATTGTGCGTGTCGCGACCTGCGCTTTCCGACAGGCCGTTACGGTAACCCCCGAAAACGGCGCACCCACCCTCGTATATATCCCGAGCCCATCCCACCCAACCCCCCATTCCCCCACCCCCCAACCTTCTCATTTGCCGCTGGAGAGCATCGGCGCCCCCGAGTACCAGTGCGAATTGCTGTCTGTGACGCCGCCCCCTAGTGGCAGCGCTATGAAGGGCTGGCTGTGTCCGCCACCACCACCAACACCACCACTCACGGCAGGGTAGACGTGGCCGACGGCGTCGCTGTGGCGACCGATGTGGATCTCGTCGTCGTCGTCCTCCGTGGTCTTGCGGTACACGGGGTTGTCGAAGTTCATGCTCTTGGTGTTCCTGCGGCGCCAGTTGCGCCACACCAGGAACCCGGAGGTGCACAGCAGGCCGACGACCACTGTGGCAAGGATAGGAACTGCATGTGTTTAACACACACACACACACACACACACACACACGCGCACGCACGCACGCACACACAACAGCACACGGGCGGGGTGTTAACACAGCCCGGGGCGACACGGAGCGGCGCTGTAAGCACGCACGAGCAGCAACGCACAACGACACACAGTGACAACAACACACCAACACCGACTCTCACACACACACTGCATGTACAGGTATTGTCAGAAATATACCATTTCCGACAAAATCACACGGAGACTATGCAAGTGTACAAGGGGCGATGAATGGGCCCCGATCAAATCAGACACGCACGCTCGCACAACACGCGCACACATTAATGCACAAGAACACCCAGCACTGACTCTCAGTTGTACACCCCCCCTTCCCCTCCACACACACACACTGCATGTACAGGTATATATTGTCAGAAATATACCATTTCCGACAAAATCACATGGAGACTATGCAAGTGTTGATGAATGGCCCGCAATCATCAGACACGCACGTGTATTCACACGCACGCACGCACACACACACACAACCACACTAGACTTTGAATCTATTCCCTGTCTGGATGTTCACGATGCAGCTCGTGCCGTGGTGGGTTTCTGGTAGGTACGGTGGCCCTACAGGGACACTCGACGGCCATCGCACAACTCCATCTCCAACTAGAGAGGAGACTATTGCACCCCTCTGGATTGTAAAATGCTACTGTAGGTACAGGCTATCCCGGATTCCTTGTCTTCTTCTGTGGTGTTTATGATGCGGCTACTGGAGGGAAATGACCGAGGGAGAAATAGAGATAAGCTCCGTCTGTGCTGGGCAGCTCTCCAGGTCCTCATTACCATATCAGCATGACTGGCTGCCATGTGGGCCCGTGTGTGTGTGTGTGTGTGTGTGTACGCGCGCGCGCGTGCGTCTCTTTCCATGCCAAGGCCCCTGTTAAAACCCCATATAAACCCTGAAACATTTCTCATTAAAAGCCCCATTGGTAAAAATCAGCTATTGTTTTTTTTGAGGATATCCTCTCCAATTGGAGAGCTTCTTTTGCTATACATACCCCATATGCACTAACATGTGAAATTCCCTTCCCCTTGCAAAACTGTGGGTGGTATGCGAAGAAAATTAGGGTGCCAAAAATGTGGTCTACAAAGACCTCCAACTGTAATAAATCCCATAAATCCCCCGAAAATATAGAGCAACAGTGCTCCAATAAACCAATAAAATATGGAAAGAGGGGAAAAGGGGAAATGATTAATAGCCCCCCAGTATTATTTTAATGAGCAGATAATAACAAATGTTTCAATGGGCTCCTATAACTTATCATACTATACAAGTTTATGGATAAAACAGTATGCTACGAGTACAAATTCATTTATGCACCAATATAAGATGACTTCATGTCTAGTATATTATATATGTATAGACTTGAAAGAACAATATTTCCATATAGGCTCCTATTACTGTATTACTGGTGTACAGGGTTGGGAAGTAACTGATTACATGTAATCAATTACTTGTAATCATATTATGAAAAAACTAACTGTAATTCACTACAGTTACCACCTTAAATAGTGGAATCAGATTACAGGTAATTAAAAAAAAAATGTATTATTACTTCTAGGACTACTTTCAAATATAAAAAGGAAGTTTGCTAAAGAAAAATGCGTCCAATTGCATCCAATTGCATACAATTGGATGTTCTCTTATAAACCTTTCATTAACGTCAATCAATAATTGAAATAAAGTTCTACCTTAATCTGATCTCCTGCGCAACATATACGATCACACAAATAGAAAGATTTGGCGTGCCAATGCCAATCCAAAAATGATTGATGACTGATTTTAGTCTGGTAAACTAGTAACTGTAATGGATTACATTTGAAAAGTAACCTACCCAACCCTGCTGGTGGATTATCTACTGACGATTGGCACATTTCCTCCATAGAAAATGTAATAGTTCATATTTTGTTCCGTTCTTACACAATAGTAAAATATGGCACTAGTATTGTCCATCAAAATCTAATGAATCGATTTCATGAGCACGCATAAACACTGCCTCCATTTACATTAGTGCGCACACACACACACACACACACGTGCGCTCACACAGGACTGCGGGCAGAAGCGTAAATAGCAAAGGGGGGGGGGGGGGGGGGGGGTTGGGGGTGCAGAAAACACAACAAAACAAAACCAACAAACAAAACAGGCAACCA
>JAODUE010000019.1:2649525-2668008 GCA_027564755.1 Amblyopsis hoosieri
CCCCCCCCCCCCCCCCCCCCCCCCCCCCCCCCCCCCCCCCCCCCCCCCCCCCCCCCCCCCCCCCCCCCCCCCGAGGCTGTACCTTTGGGCTGTCTCTGCTCATGGAAAACAATTAGGTCCAGAGGGTTGTTCAGGTGCTCCGCTATCTTCAGAACGTCATGCCCAGTCAGGCGGTTGGTACTGTAGATCGCCTCGTCCTCCAGGTCGGTCCAGTACACGCGGTCCTGGTGAAGGCAGGGAGGGAGGCGGTGAGAATGGGTATGGCTTGGTGGTGGGTGCTTGTGGCAGAGTGTAAACATCTTACCTGAACATACATTTAATTGTCTATTTCATGTATTAGCACACACAGAATGAAATAGGTGTTATATAGCATATAAGCTATAGCATCTTTGGCTATTAAAATGTGTTAAGGGGCTGTTAAAGGTCAATGGTTACAGTAAATACACTACTAGTATAAAATAAATAACCGTCCAAGTTTACAAGACTTGTGTGTGGGTTAGTCCTGGGTCGAAACACCACCCCACCGTCATGGAATGATTTTGGATGTTGCAAACAAAACAGTTGGAATACCACTGCCACATATTTGAACAGTACTGCATTTAGAAAGGCAAGATAAAAGTGACAGTGAGCTCTGGCCTTCTGTTCAGCTGAACGCATGTTGGCTCCCAGCCTGCCAAACTGCTTGGAAAGTGAACCTGGCAACGCTACACTAGTTGTACTTCGCACCACGACATGACAACATAATTAGCACCGTGAAGACTGCTACTCTTACTAGTACTTAATTACTTCTGTTCTGAAGTCATAAAACATGCTAAGATTAGATGGAAAGATGCACAGGATTGAGATGCAACAGGAATGGGAATACAATATTTAAAAACACAGCACTAGTAAACCTGTGCGACAAAAGCAAAAAAATATATGTTGACATGCTGTTAAAGACGATTTTTTTCTCTAGTAACGCTGTAACCCTGTACACAGGCCCAGTAGTGCTTGCACTTTGTTGTCACGACAACCCTGGATTTGTGTTTCAGCACAGATGGAGGCCAATTAAGAGAAAATTCACAACAAAGAAAAATGTTTGTGTGCGCACGCCCGTGTGCATGCATGTGTGTGAGAGAGAAATCACTGAGCCATGTTGGCCTGCAGTACAGCCAGACAGCTAAAGTTTTGTTTACAGATTTTTTGTTTTTTTTTGGGTCAAGGAACAGTCTGGGTCCCAACAAAGGCTGTTGTTTGCGAGTGTAGTTGAAGTAGTTGTGTTGCCTTGTCAACGTTTGGTTATCTGTGGACTCTATTTCCGTCCTCCCCTCTCACCCAACCACAGATTCAGATATACAACACGAGCGCAAAAATAAAAAAAGAATGCCAAAGTTGACAAAACAAAGTGGCTCTCTTCTGTCGTCAATCTCTCTCTGTGTGCCATTCCATCTTCCTCTTCTCTCTATCCATCTAAACTGTCAAATGTTCAACCTGTTACTTCCTCCGTTAACAGCCAGCCAGCGGGCCACAGCCCACAGCTGCGAGATCAATGGAAGTCTTTTCATGTGCCGAAGCTTTGCCCGAGCCACACACAGCCAGACACCATCTCTCCAGA
This sequence comes from Amblyopsis hoosieri, assembly GCA_027564755.1. Taxonomy (NCBI): domain Eukaryota; kingdom Metazoa; phylum Chordata; class Actinopteri; order Percopsiformes; family Amblyopsidae; genus Amblyopsis; species Amblyopsis hoosieri. Next base: position 2,651,120 of record JAODUE010000019.1, read on the forward strand.
ACACACAGCGCTGCATCGCAGGTTTCACCTGGAGAGGCAGGCATGAAGTCTTACTTGTCTGAATGTGAGTTGAGAGTGGAAGCACACTTGTTTTTCAGTTACAAATACCTGCACCTGTTTTCAGGTTCATCACAATTTGGCCCTGGTGCAGCAGTCACTGACTTTATGAAGGCCAGACTTGAAGGCAGGTCCATTCTCACGAACGCCTGCTAACTTCGAGCTCAAATCAAAACAATATCACTAATAGCCCGACACATTGAAACATGTGTAGCAAATCGTAGTACGACGTCTTTTGTTGTGAGCGGTGTTCGCCGCTTTTTTTACATTCCTATTTACAGAGCCAGGGCTATGCAGAAGTATCGGATTAAATTTTCAACCTGCAGAGAAAATGAGCGAAATGCGCGGAGATATTCTGTGAATTTGACAAAAAGTGTATTAGCTTACAATTAGCTTGCAATAGCTGACTATACCTTTAAATCCTTCCACTCTATCGCTGAAGTCTAAATCGTTTTTCCCTCTTCCATGACAGTAATTGAGCCAATTTAAAGTCTGGATAAAATGACCTGCTCTATGCGTTATTTCCTGGTGACACAGGACATTAAGCCTGGATGTAATATACAGTACAACAGCAGTGGGTGCACATAAGCCACCCACACACCAACTGAATATAGTACACTCCTTAAGATGAGTCATCAGTACTTCCCCAAGAAGCATCTCATCAGATAAAGTAACGCCTGTGTGGATGTAAGGGCACTTAAATGGGTTGAATTAGACTTGCACAATGTATATGAGTATCCCAAACGTGTATTGTGTGTGTGTGTGTGTGTGTGTGTGTGTGTGTGTATATATATATATATCTCCAAGCCTACATCACCAGGTGCAATGCAAAGCGTCGGATGCAGTGGTGTAAAGCACGCCGCCATTGGACACTAGAGCAGTGGAGACGTGTTTGAGTCTGGGTTTGGCGGTTGCCAGGAAAACAGTACTTGCCTGACTGCATTGTGCCAGTAAAGTTTGTTGGAGTGGGGATTATGGTGCGGGGTTGTTTTTCAGGGGTTGGTCTTGGCCCCTTAGTTCCAGTGAAAGCAACTGCTAATGCTTCAGCATATAAAGACATTTTGGATAATTTCATGCTCCAATCTTTGTGGAAACAGTTTGGGGATGGCCCCTTCCTGTTCCAACATGACTGTGCACCAGTGCACAAAGCAAAGTCCATAAAGACATAGATGAGTGAGTTTGGTGTGGAGGAACTTGACTGGCCTGCACAGTCCTGACCTCAACAGGCCTTCTCGTCCAGCATTTGTGCTTGACTTCACGCACTTCTAGAAGAAGGGTAAAAAATTCCCATGAACATACTCTTAAACCTTGTGGACAGCCTTCCCAGAAGAGTTGAAGATGTTATAGCTGCAAAGGGTGGGCCAACTCCATATTAAATCCTACGGATTAAGAATGGGATGTCATTAACCTTCATGTTCATGTAAAGGCAGGCGTCCCAAAACTTTTGGCAATACATATACTGTATAAACATACACACGTAGCTTTTCTTCTCCAGAAAAGCTACCATCAGCAGCGCAGGAACATAGTAAAGTCCATGGAACCCCCCCACAGGTGCTATGTCTCGATGTACGTGGAGGTTAGTGTGTCCATGTCAAGTCAGGGCCCCTCCATATCCATTCCCAACACGTCCCCCCATCTCCTGCCATCTTCTGCAGACAAGCAGCGGGGCATACATGAATGTTCTCTGCTTGGCTTTTCCCTCCATATCTCCTAAGGGCCTACTGTCCAGGCAGCGGGTGAGCAGCACAAACTTACTGTGTGTGTGTGTGTCAGGCTTTGATGCACGAGCCTCCACTCACCACAGTGTAATAAATGCAATGCTCTGATGTGGAGTTTGCGGAGCACTTGTTCTTTTTCTAACTATGGAGATCACCCTTTGTGACTGTGTACGTTATATTTACACTTTGTCATTAAGAAGATGCTTTTATCCAAAGTAGCTTACTATAAGTACATTTGTCAATAATATAATAGGTATACTATACTGTTGTTGCAGGTACCTTGATTTGCACGGCAGTAATCCATAATCTGATAATTATGTTCAAGATTTTTCTGCTAAAGACAGTCTTATATTACATAATTAATACAATGAAAGAACATAATACACTAATAAACATATTTCTTTGTTATTTTTTAGTCAAATCCTTGACCGTATAGCTAGCTAATCCTAACAAAAACAATCCTCATATTTAAATAAATGTGTTAAATTAATTACATGTGCTGCATGGTAGCCTACTGTAAGCATTAATTAAGGTAAGGCAGCATCAATATTATTTTGACACAAGTGACATATTTTTACGATTAACGGAATGCCCCATATGACTTCAATATATTTTCACTTTTCTTACACACACAATACAATTTTCAAGAGCAACAGTTATTTTTACCCTACAGCTACTATACTCAATCCAAAATCAAATAGATTAATCAATAGCTTACTTGTTTTTGCTGAGCAGCCTTAAAACACCCAGGGTAGCCTGCCTGCTGTACTGTAAAAGGTTCAGTAATTTGTTCTGGGCTCTGGCTAGCACACAACACGCACCACAAGAGCCATTAATCTGTGTGCCTTCTCTCTCCCTCACCACACGTGCACGCACACGCACACACACACACACACACACGCACACTACACACTATGGTGATATGACCAGAGGAGGGCTATGAGATGGAGAATCCATCATGTCCTGCTGTTTGTGAGCGTGTGTGAGCGTGTGCGTGTGTGTGAGCGTGTGCGTGGTGCGTGCGTGTGCGTGGTGCGAGCGTGTGAGCGTGAAAGCAGTGGGAGAGAAGGAAAGAGGGCGCACAGATCAAGAGCAGAATGGTAAGTGGCACTTCCCACTGATCCCATTTCTACACTATTCCTCCTCCATCAACCTCCATACTCTTCAGTCTCTCTCATCCACACACACACACACACACACACACCTAACAGTATGTGTTCAGCAAACAGTACACACACCGCAACTAGAAATATGACCAGATTAATCATACATTGTGTCACACAAGCCTAGATACTTTATCTAGCTACTTTCATTACTTCAATGATATCTTTCTAAAATTCAGTGCCATTGCGTACAGTGCCAGTCAAAAGTTTGGACACACCTTCCTCATTCAATGTTTTTTCTTTATTTGCATCATCTTCTGCAGTGAATATTGTTATTGAAGACATTAAAACACATACATGTCTTAAAGTCATGATGGCGTGTGGTTTCTCTTGACTTAGTTTAGTGTTTCTTGCCATAATATTGATTAGAACAGTAGTAGAACAGGGCTGTTCACTTTATAGGACTGTCAAACACATTAGGAAGGCACGCAATGACACTGAATAACTCTTGATAACTTCATAAGGCATATCTGGTCATTGAAAACCATTCCAGGTGACGACCTCATGAAGCTGATTGAGAGAATGCCAAGAGCTGCAAAGCTGTCATCAAAGCAAAAGGTGGCTACTTTGAAAAATATAAAATATAAAACATTTGGGTTTATTTCACATTGTTTTGTTTACTAAACAATTCCATGTATTCCTTCATATTTTTGATGTCTTCAAAAATAATCTACACTGCAGAAAATTATGCAAATAAAGAAAAAACATTGAATGGGAAGGTGTGTCCAAACTCTTGACTGGTATTGTAATAACCTTTCCTCCAGAAACATAAATGCTCAACACTCCTCATTTTGTGTTTTCGAAAAGGTACACGCTGGATATTGTCTTTCGAAATACAGTAGTAGAAACTACTTGTACTTGTAACTCAGTGCATTCCCACTTCACAGCAGAATGCTGAGTGGCTTGTAATTCCTCTCTATACCCTCGACTTTCAGTGTCCTTAAGAATGTTAAATCACCTCTGTTGCAGTAAGTCATTCATTTCCTAAGGCAACCTTTCAGTAAGAGGGAGTGATGGCTGGTGTTGCTATAGAGAACCTCTCCATGTAATTCCTTATGAGGATAAGAGTAATCATAATAGAACAATCATAACAACATATATAACAACATTTGAATGAATACTACACTTGTTATAGTGTGTTTGATAATATTACACAAGATATTATGATAAGTGCATAATAAAAATACATATAAAGTTGTTTTCACAACCCTGCACATGGCACATTTTGCGACCCACTTCACTCCACTTGTGTGGAAATGTGGGAAAACAAAACAACAACACTGATTGATTGAATCCAGCGAGAGCACAACCTCCTCTCACACCTACAAGGTTCTCATGTTCTCACAGCTCTCTTCCCAAATAAGTTGGCTCTTTGGCAAGCGGGGCGCTGCATGCAGCACCCTAGTCGATCAAGTCCCACCCCTGACCGGAGGCGCCAGATGTTTGTCTGTTACACACAACCAATCTGGGAAGCCGTCCACTCGAAACTGTCCAGAAAAGGGGCGGGCGCTTTCAAAACACACCTGGCAGGTGATTGGCTGGAACGCGCGGGGCTCGTCTATCAGTCGGATACCGTCGCACCTAAACTACAGCCGCGATTCGGCCCGGAAGTCAACCCGGAACTGACCAGATCTGGATGGTATCGCCGTGACAACAACCCCCCCCCCTTACCTCGAAGACGGTGAGGGCGAAGGGGTGTCCCAGGTGGTGGTGGGAGGACAGCAGGACCTTGCGGTTGTCCCCATTCAGGTCCACGCTGGAGAGCAGGTGCAGCTTGGAGTCCACCCAGTACAGACGCCTGTTGGACAGGTCTGAGAGAGGGGGAGATATGGAGGGAGATGTAGGAAAGGAGGGGGATGAGATGGAAAAAGATGGAGAGAGAGAGTGTTAGATAGAGGAGAGAGAAAGGCAGAGATGGAGGGAGAGAGAGGTTGGGACGGAGGGCCGAAATAAAGAGGGAGAAAGAGAGGGAACAAGATAAATTGGAGTGAGAGAGATTTGGCAAGAGAGAAAATAGGGAGCCACGCAGAGGGAGAATGAGATGGATGGTGAGAGAGAGAGAGAGAGAGAGAGAGAGGTCATTGAAAGAACAGGCCTATAAGGTGAGGCTGTGTGAGTGTAATGGGCTGCTAGTTACACCATCAATCTTCTGCGACGTGACAGCTGAAGTCCCAGCATCAAAAAGAAACAATGATTTTGAACATTGACTCTTGACTTTCCCCACCAGGGAAAAAATAAATAAATAAATGACAAGGTCAACGTACCCTTGAGCAAGTCAATTAGCCTGGCGGAGTTCATTTCAATATCGGGTTATGGCCAGAAACATTCAATCTTTTGACCCACAACGCAGCACTTTAGATGGTTTTCGAAACATATATTAATTCACAGCTTGCCGCCTCAGACAATCAACGGTTCTGCTCTCCGTGAAATCAATGACCAGTGGAAAATAACACCCCATCTCAGGCTGGCAGAGTTTCACGCACACACACACACACTCGCTTGACCTGAACTGGGATGGGGGGTTGTTTTCATAGAGATATCATTTTATTCAGTTTTCATCCAGGCTCCTCAATTCCATCTGGAGTGGACAAGGTCCCCACCTGTCGAAAGTGGAAAGGGATTGTTTGGGCGCTTGCGGTGGGGCTCAAAGGGGATGATGGGATGAACGGAGGGCTTATTAATTCAGAGTCGTGTTGACGGATGAGAGGGAGATACGAGCTGAGCTGCAGCAATAAGCCCCTTCTCGGGTGGTACAAGACCGCCGCCGCACACTTTTACACCACCATATTTCCATGCCTACGTCTGCTCTCCCTGTTGTCACTGTCTTTCAAGATGCTGTCAGAAAGGGATAGATTTTTATCATTAGCGCATCCTTCAGCGCAGATATGTTCCAGTTTGTGGAAACAACACAATGTGGCCGATTGTGTTTTGGCATTTTCATGGTCAGATTAAGTGATTTGTTTATATGTGTGTGCGTGCGTGTGTGCGTGTGCGTGCGTGTCGGGGAAGGTCATTCCTTCGTCTTACCCAGGGTGATTCCATTGGGCCACTCAATGCGTTCCGACACCAGAACTTGGCGGTCGACTCCGTTCATCCCAGCCTTTTCTATTTTGGCCTGTCCCCCCCAGTCCGACCAGTACATAAACCTGGAGATGATAGACATACAGTACACAAGCATTTTAGGACAGTAAAGACTTTTACTACTAAACAGGATACTAATAGTAGTAGCTTAGTAATAATTATTGTAGCTCAATCTACACTTCAAAATGAGCAGTATGGCAACAAACTGCTTGTTGTGTGTGTGTGTTCGGTCTTCCAAGTTGTTTTTATGTCTCTATATGAACCATTACCCTTGGCGCGGGTCCACAGCGATGGCTCTCGGCTCGCTCAGCTCCGTGGCAATCAACACCTTTCGTTTCCTGCCATCTCCCGTGGCAACGGAGATGCTCTTGCGGCCCGAGTCCGTCCAGTAGATGTTCTTGTGGACCCAGTCGACCGCCAGCCCCTCGGGAGAGTGGAGCTCCGAATCGATCAGCGTCAGCTGCTGTGAGGAGTCGCTGGCTTTGTTGATGTACACGCTGAGACAGGAGAATGCCACAAGACACCAGCTACTAAATGGTATACATGGACTGCATATATTTCAACCTACCGGCTATTCAAAGCCCTATATAGGATTGCCTCACATTTACCCATACGCACGCACGCTCGCACCGAACCAGTGACTTTCTGATCAGCCTGCTATAACCACTGGGCTGGTGTGGTTGCCTCTTGTCCACATGTATATTATATACATAGACATTCACATGCACAGTCGTACAAAGAAATCCAAGACAGACAGAAGTTAAATCATCACAATATACCAAGTAGAAAAAACTATTTATGTTAATAAGTAGTGAAACCAAGTCACAAGGTAATAAAAACTGAATAAAGAAATAAATGGCAAGCTTTGAAACAGAAAGATGAGTCTGTGTGCTTATGGTTATTTAGTTATTTCTTAAATTTTTTTGTTTTGCTTTGCCACAGTGCTCATTAACTTTGACTACTTGATGTTTGTTTCTCATCTTTCTTTCATTTTGAGAAATGTGCAGGGGTCTAACAAGCAGTGTAAACCATATAAATCAACTACAGCCACAGTGGAACAACCGTACAGTAAACCACGCGGTATTAGCGAGCTAGCGATGACGTCACATACGCTACTGAACCATTGATAAAAATACAATAAAATAAAAAACAAAAAAACACTTCAAGCCCTAATACCTCAGATACAGAGATTGGGGAACTGCCGGGGCTGTTAACAGCCTGTCGGGGTTATCATGACCCAATGCCATGGTAACCATCTCAGCTCTCCCACTGAGCACAATGAGCCTGCTGTCTCCTTTCATTAGCAGCATCACAAAGCAATCTCTCTCCCCCCCCTCCCCGCCACTCTTCACCGTACCTCTTCACCTGTCTCGCTCGCCCTTCCCTTCTCTCCCCCTGGCCTCCACCAGAGTACGTAGCGGCAGAAAAGCCCCCATCTGCACGCTGGCAGGCTTTAAGGCAACACAGTACGAGGCAGCCCGGATGGAGAAAGACGCAATGCCACAATTAACACCCCACCACGTTGCACATTGGGAAGGTGTTCTGGGAAAGGTGGGAATGCCAAGAAATACGTTTTCCAAGGCGCTTGGAGTGAGGGATGAGACAGATGGATGAATACGGCGTCCGGGGAAGCCCGATGTATTGTTAAAGGGACACGCCTCAATTATTTGAAAGAAATATTTCTGCATAGGAAGGAGACGACAGAGAGATTGGTCCTGTGTTGTAGTTTCATATCGATCATCATACGATGAAGCCGACATGTCCGCGACCCATAATTACAACGCTTACTGGCAGCAATTAGCGTGGGGAAGAAGAGCGGCAAGATGCGTTCACTGACAAATACGTGTCACCACATTTGAAGCAGGTCTAACTAAAGACTGTTTCCTGAGAGAGATCGGAAGGTGGCGAGAAGCTTTTAGAGAGTCAATTGAACACATACAGTGCTTGTCAACTGGCTGGTGGACAAAGTTGAGTATCTCAAGAAGGTGATTGGAGGCCTGTGTCATATGAGAAGATATCTAGAGTAGGTATCATATCAACTCCTTCAACACAGCCTGCCTGTAATCCCACAACACCGAAGAGTTGTCTACCACAACCCAAGCATGAAACAAACAAGAATAAAGGCAGGGTTAGTCAGTCACGAAAGGTCAGCCCCACACATTGCAAAGCTTAGGGCACTGATGTTGTGAGCAGTGTTCGGATGCCACTCCTGTCAGCTAAGAACAGGAAACTGGGGCTACAAAAGGAAGTCCAACCGGTACTATTAGCAAGGTATAACTAATAAAGTGGCCGGTGAGTGTATATAGTTGCAGGTTAATACTTATTTTTATTTGGCCTCCACAAATATTATTAACTGTAAAATAAGATGCGTACATGGAGACAACAGGGCTATCTGAGGTACGTGTACTGTGCATATAGATGTGTGTGTGTGCGTGTGCGTGCCCCCCACCCCCACTGCAAAAGTTAATCATTGAAAATGCATTTCTCCTGCCTGTTACAATCCCTGTAGGTGTCCGTGCAGATGCCTGTGTTGCTGAGTGTGTAGTGTGTATGTACAGTATGCACACGCGTCTGTTTGATAAAGACACGAATAATGACGTTGATTCCTGAGGCAGTAAAATTAGAAACGAGCGTATGGCTCCAATGGGATGATGAAACGCTCCACCCGCTGCCTGCCAGTCATCAAGGTGACACACACAAATATATGTTTGTGTGTACAGTGCGCTTGTGTATCGTCACGCAGTATCTGTATCTGTAATTCTGCATGTAGTGCTTATCTTAATGTGTGAGCCTGTGTGAGCCTGTGTGTGTGTGTGTGTGTGTACGCTTGAAGGGCAAACAAGAAGTCAACCTTCCACCGCTCGACAAATGATGCAGTCTTTACACCCAAGCCTCCCAGCTGTGTCTTGTTAACAGATGGCGCGACAAGTGGAGGCAGTCAGGATGGATACAGACAGAGATGGAACTATATACAGTACTGTATACTACCCACCTTTCATATCATCTAGTTAAAAAGGTATAGTCTGCTATTGTAAGCTAATTGTAATCTAATACACCTTTTGTCAAATTCACCAAATATCTCCTTGCATTTCGCCATCTTACCGTTCTCTGTGCATGCAAAAAAAAAAAAATCTGATACTTCTACACAGCCCTGGCTCCGTAAATAGGAACATAAACAACATGGCAAACACAGCTCACAACAATACCCTTGGCTTCGCAATGCATTTCAGTGTGTGGTGCAGAGCTTCTAAGGGAGTTTGTTTTGATTCGAGCTCGAAGTTAGCATGCATTCTCGAGAATGACCCTTTTGTTTAATGAACAGGTTTGTTGGCTTCATTAGCCTTTGCAAGATGGCCGTACCTGTAGATTTTATGGTGGAAGAGGTCACACCAGAACATCTTGTTGGTGGACACATCTACGTCAAGGGCGACGGCGTTCTTCAGCATTGGGACCACCTGTGTGTATTCGCTCTTCAGCAGGTCGATGCGACGAATCTCATGGCGGTTGGTGAACATCAGGTATGGACTTTTACCTGGTGGGAACGACAGGCTACATCAGGCTACTGTCAAGTTAGGTGTTGTTATGCAAGTTCTGAGGAGCTTTAACCTTTAACTGTAATGCATGACGAGAAATATGAGACAGAAATAAATGAATAATACACGTTCTAAACACGACAAAACAAGAAATATATGCATTGAGTTGTTTCCACAAGATATATAAGACATAAGATATTTGCATATATAATATTAATCCAAACCTACTGTAGAGATTGTACAGAGGGAAAGCTCTACCCACACCCAACAACAAAAATAATCACTTTGGGCATCTATAACAAAGAAGTAATGCTGGAGCAGCTATTTGTAGGGAAGTGGCAGAAGTAAAAAAGAAAAAAAAAAAAAAAGATGGCAAGACATTTAAAGGTGAACAAAGGAAAAGGCTTCTTTTAACAGGGAACAAGCGAGAAACCGCACTCAGCATGTCTTCTTGGCCTGTGTGTTTGTCTGCTGTTGTTTCCACTATGCAAGCAAAGGTGCTTTCTTTTAAGAGGAGATGTTTCACCTTAAAACAGACATGCACTTTCCCCTACAGTAAGTCTTTCCTTACATCTTCTCCAATGTTTTTTTCACAAAATTATTTTTCCCTCAACCCTCCCATTAATGTATGGAAAAAGTGGCACTTGACATTCTGCGCTCCTGATGCAGAATGCGGCATTAGCAATATGACGTCGATTATTACATACCATGCCATTATGGAGCACACTGCAATGTAATTACACTTAGAACGGGCACAAGCGTGTTAGTACATCTGCCCCCCGAAGGTGTGCGACGTCAAAGACAGCAGTGCTTATGTCTTCTGATTTGAGAGCAGCAGCTGAATTGGGAAATCAGCCATGTACGCGTTATGATTAATGCATATATCACCTTTGTCCCTGTGCCATAGAATATTCACACCGACTTATACAGCATAGCAAGTATTACCATGTCGTGCTATTAAGGTATTGTATCAAGCAAGTGCATTTAATGACCTCTGAGAAGATCACCAAATAACAAATCAATATTGGCTGGGAGGCTACGCGATCTCGCTCCTGTGACCTTCATATCCTACTCCGGTCTGAACAAGGGCAAAAAATGGTTCAATGTACAGGTGTCGCATTTGCACAAAAGGAATAAAGCTGTTGCGACAATATAGGCCCATTACTGACATTTTGCTAATTTCTAGAAGGTCCAGTTGATTTAGCACAGTTAAAAACAGATTAAGATGAAACAGTGACATTTCTATAAACAGTGGTACAGTCACGACATTCATGAGTAGCTGCCAAAGGCTAAACAATAGATAAACAGTGATATTTAGAATGGAAACTGACAGTATACAGGTTTATGATCTATGTAAAAAATAACAGTTTTGATGTTTCCAAGGAGAGAAATTGTATTTATGTGGCATGTAAACCAATTCAGAAGTTATTTTGTAAGAAAATTGACAATTACCATGCCCACACATCTCCCATGACATTACACAAAAAACTGTAAATAAGATAACTTTCCCAGGCTGGAATAATTGTTCTGTTACTATTGGGAACCCTGATAATAACGTGCAGTGCACTCAGAATATACACTTTTGTGAGAATAGTTCCTTTGATAATATGTCATACTTTACATATTGCTACAAACATGGATTAAATTGTAGAATGTGAAATGTACAAATAGTCTGGTAGAACTGGAAATTCCCAGCCTGACCAGGCTAAGGTAACTTTCTCCTGGTTTCTCCTGGCTAAGTTAATGTTAGCTGTCATTAACAGCCAAAACCAATTACATTTGAGTTAGCTAGTGTTTGTTTGTTTCTTAACCAAACTAATTCATCACACCACACGCTGGCATGTAATGCTGTGTTGAAACACATGGGTACTTTCTACTGTAGATCCACTCTTAAGGCTGCTGCCTATATTTGTTTCTGCGTGTGTGCATTTTCCAGTGTCTAAAATAGACTAGTGCAGGTGGATAAAGTAGCCCAGGGACTCATTTCAACACTGTCCTATTTTTAAGGCAGGGACGAGTCACAAGTGTGTTTCAGGGTTGTTTCTGCCCTGTGCTCTGCTTTGGCACAGTTAAGTTACCTAAGACTGAAGTGGGCATGACTCTCATCTATGAGCCTACACAATTACACAGACATACACACACAAACACTACTGTCTTGGTACTGTATAGCACATGTTACTGATACTACTGTAGGACAACAGCTACTCATACTAATACTATTACAGCTACAGTACTACAACTTATTTTCAACAGTTGGATTGCCAAGTGATTGACACATGCCCCGTATACTCCTCACCCCGACTGTTACTAAATGTTTTTATTTACTAAGCTAATACAGTACACTTTCATCAAATACATTACACTGCAAAAAATGGCTCTTCAAAAATAAGTAAAATATTTGCTCATAATAAGTAAATAAATCTGCCAATGGAACAAGTGAATATTTGCTTGGTAAGATTTCTTGAAATAAGACATTATATCTGGCTAGATCTTGATAGGTGATTGTGTCTTAAATTAAGTGTAGTTAGATATTTTTACTGGAAATTAGAGAAATATACTTGGTAAGATTTAGATTTTTTATAGTGTAACTCACTGTTTGCTAGCTGCCCATTCCATGTGCATAGTAGGGCTGGACCAGAATATTCGATTATTTGGGTATTCGTTGATGTGTAGGTATTTGAGATTCATTCTGGGATTCTTCATTTTGGGATTCAAATATTCTATTATAATAGTAATTTTAGCTTTTTGCATGAAAAAAAAAAAATCTGTGTGTTCGTTTTTCCATTGGTTAAGCCTACACACTGACACGTTGTTGACCAGTCCAACTATGTGGGATGGGGTGTAGCTTCAACACGGACTGCCATTGGCTATTGAAGATTTAGCAGGGCTCCTATTTGTTCAATTAAAGTGTCAATCAGACTGCAGTGGTTATTTTCATGTCCCAACAAGCCCCGCTAACATGCAAACGAGTGACAGAATTGAAGGTTAGTCTGCAGGTTAATATGAAATTACTGCAACAGCAGTCAGTGCAGACAAAATGTCTTAATCTAATAATGCATTTTAGACTAAATATTTGACTGGATTGGACATTTGCCAATGTAACAGGATTGTTTTGGACTGTTATCGAATGGTGGATTAAGTGGTGGATAGATACACAAAGTGTGTGTCTGAATAGGAGCTCATGCGACACGCCCCCCCCCCTTCAAAATTCAAACGAAGCTTTGTCTATTCGCTAGTGATTACTACGGAAGCTTCGAAGTTCAAAAAACGACATTCGGGCCAGCTCCAGTGCATAGTGATAAAATATTCCAGTGTTTCTACCGCCCTGGTACTGTTAATAGTAACACAAACAAAGTGGTGTAGTTTAACCGACTAGTATGTTCCCAGCATTTAACCGTTTAACCAACTAATCGCGCGCATCCCTAATAGCAACCTGACATTTGATGTTTCTGTGAAGCTTGTATGTTGGATAATGGAGGTGTAGTTAGGTGAGAAGAATTTGAATAATAATTACGAGTAAGAAGAAAGTGAGCTAGCCCACAAAAAGGACGTACAATAAAGATATTGTGCGTGTCCTCATTAACGCATTTGGTGTGAGCATGATCGGAAATGTGAGTGTGCAATACACATGCAAACACATTTGTTGCACTTAAAGAAGTTCCTTTCAACTGAGCAATTGGAGGTAAAACAATAACACTGTTAAGAATGCGGCTGTTTACCTTCCTACGCCTTTGGCTTTTCTGCCGTTCCTTTCTTCTGGGGACTATGTACAACTGTCAAAATGAAAATTGCAACTAGAATGGAATTTTAGCAGTTTATTGAGTCAAAAAACATCCTGAGTGACTATATTTAAATTTTAGTATGAAAAATCAAGCATACTGAAGATACGTAATTAAGCTACAGAAAAATGTCAAAATGTCTGTATGGCTTTAACAACACTGCATTTCTTTTAAAAAGTAATCACTTTTAGAGCATCTCCTCCACTCATGGCTGTCCTCATTTCCCTACTCTCTAGAGTCTAGACCCTCTCTTTGTTTTGTCCATTCAGCTCCCGCACAAACAAAATGAAGGCAATGCTTTTTCTGAGTGGCACTGCATCCACTAGGTTGTAAACACCCAAAATAAATAACACTATTAGTGTAGAACAACACTTTATTCAGGGAACGCTAAATATGCTTAAATGTACTAAAAACGAAAATAAGACACACACACACACACACTCACGGACGCACACGCACGCACACACAGTATATACCGCTTTGAACACTGAATGCAACGTTACTTCAACCTTGGATTTTTACGTGGCATCGTTGGCTCCACAACTGTGAGTTAGCTTGAAATATGAATCCACAGAGCCTCAAACTACACTTGTTACAGCTACAATAAAACTTTAAAGAGAGCAGAAGTGTTAAACCACTTAGTTTTCAGTCAGCTGACATTTATCCCCCAATTCTCAACCAGCAGAAAACTGAGAAACCGATACAAGAATAGAGCTATATATGGCCTTGTGTTTATCATGGTACCTAACAACAGGAATCCTAAAGGGCAAATTAAACATGGAAATACCCTGGCCTGGCTGGAATATATCTTAGCAAAAAAGGTACTGTTCGCATGAACCATAAGCTGTCACTTCTCATTGTAAACGGGACAACTAAGATGACCAATCACAAGGCATTTTTGAGGATGATGGGTGATGCATGCATATAAAAAGAGTATATGGGATCCAACCACCAATATGGATTCATTAAATTCACATTACCGTAGGCTCACAAAGCAGACAAAACATTATTTACGATCCTGTCCTGTTTTAAGGCTCTGAGTAAATAAACGGCATTGTTAATAATAATAATAACAATCCCCCTTCTTATTTTATTCCTCACCATTTGTCTTTCTGCTGCAGCATGAGCAACAATATATCTCCATCACTTAAACAGGCATAAAGTTATTCTTTAGCACACCACCATGCCCTCTAATAAATGTCTCTGCTCCTGACTGGGCCTATTCGCTATGTCTCAGTAATAAAGATTCACACAGAGGACGACGGAGCAATCAATGATGTTTTTTACGCCACTTAACTTAAGCGCCTTTCTCCCTGCTTTAAACTCATTCATTACCCACCAGTTTGCCCCGTAATGACTAAACCTAGACATTATATGGTGCTAATCACGCTAATCACTGCAAACACCTCTCCTGTCTGCCTCTCTATGTGGGGTGGTGGCAGTTGTCGCTAAAGTTACCAGGAACCAGTAGCTTGATATTCATTCACACCCATGCTTTGAGTGTTTACCGAGGGAAAGTATGAACCCTACATTTGTTCCTACAGTGACCTGCAAGCTCTTCTCTCTATCCTCTAGCTCCCCCACCTCCCAGCCCCCTGGTACAGAGGAAGAAGGACAGCTGACTGAGGTTTTCATCAACGAGGGCTACAGAAAGAAGTTGGCAAATATGTACCTTTGTACAGATTGCTGTGCAGCGTATGCATACAAAGGAAGCCTCTCCTTTCACATGGACCCATGGGTGGGTGGAAGGGGGTGACTACACAAAGCTGCTGCGTGGCCAAGAAATATCGTTTGTGTGTGTGTGTGTGTGTGTGTGTGTGTGAGTGTACGTGCACGACAAACCACTTACCCACGGCCTTGCAGGTTCTGGAGACTGGGTCCATCTCGTAGCCTTCGTAGCACTCACATTTAAAGTCACCTTTGTAGTTGATGCAGATCTGACTACAGGTGTCCGGGTTCTCACACTCATCTATGTCTGGGGACATGGCACGCGCACGCACACACACACACACACACACGCACACGCACACACACACACACACACACACACACGTAAGCAACACAGCCTACGCACAAACCCAGCCATCAATGTGTAAGTAATAGTCCTCAAAGAGTTTGTACAGTTTGTTTGTTGGCATAGACATAGTTGTCTAAACATAGTTGTTGACAGTGTTATGCCAAAAATGACCATCTCCTTAATACTTAATTATGCAGTTGTAGTCCCTGTAAATCACTTTGGATTAAGCTGCTAAATGACCTAGAGAAATCGTAAGTGAGTGGATTCTTGCATGAGGGTGTAACGGTCTGGGCCGCCCGCCCTCGGTTTCCAGACGTGCACTGCCCCAGCGCTCCTTGTCTCACGGGTGTGAGCACTGATTGTGTATTGTTTGCACCTGGGGGTTTGCCTTAGTATTTAGGATGGGGTTTCTGTTTGTTTCGGTGTCGGTTATTGTTTCATGTATGGTGTGTGTCTGCGTGTGACCATTAAATATTATTGTTTACTGCTAAACCTGCGCCTGATTCCTGCCTCGCCAGCTCCCGCCGTTACAGAGGGGGACATGGACACAGGCACACCACCCCAATTTTCATGGCCCTCTCCACATTAGGAATGAACACTTAATTTTTTAGAACAAATCTATTTCTATTTGACAGTGTTGCCAGTGCATGTACAGTGTGCTAGGGTAACCCCCCAAAAGGATCCCACCCATCAACAATACAAATATATCCCACATAATTGAGAGTTGAACCCAGGGCTAGAGCACCATAAGGTGACTCCATATACAGTATTGTAAACTCCCCAATAATGCTTTTTTCCCCCCTCACCTCCACATGTCTTTTTGTCCAGGAGTTTGTACCCGAGGGGACAGTCACACTCGTAACCGAACCTCCGGTCCTTGCAGATGTGGGAACAGCCGCCATTGTTGTCCACACACTCATTCACACCTGCCGAGAGAAGGAAGAGAGGAGAGATGAAGGACACAGGGCAGGAGGGAGGAGAGAATGGAGATGAATATTAATGAAACATCTCCCAGCGGGATACTAGACAGAACAATGCATTCTGGGTAAACCACAAAGAGCAAATGCTCCAAAAAAAAAAAACAAAGAAAAAAATAAAAACCACATTATAAATATGTGTATACCCAGTATGTTTCCCCTAAAAGGTTTGTGACAACTTAAGGAGCAAGTAAGGCGGTAAAGCAAAGTCATATTTTGTGCGTCTGTGTGTGCGTCTACAGCTTGTAGGCATTATCTTGACTAAACCCACCTGGAACCAATCCTTTGTACAGCGGGGTGGCCACTCTGGCCTCTTAGCTACAGTTGTGTTGAAGTCACCTTTACTTTACTCACACCTTCTCAACATTACTTGCGTCTGTATATCATGAGAACAGATGGCACACCCCTCCCGTCCACTCAATATCTCTCCTGCCATTTACTCCCTTGTCGTCAAGGGGGGGCGAGGAATGGCACTGCGAGCTAAAGCTGGCCCTTCATTACCGGTTTACATTAAAGATTTAAGCCACAGGGAGACTGTGATAGAGCTAGAGTTATATATATATA
>JAODUE010000019.1:2672590-2697590 GCA_027564755.1 Amblyopsis hoosieri
TGCATTTGTTCTATTTAAAATATTGTTTGCTTATAATTGCTGGTATACGACCTGTCCAACTACTGACAAATGTACTATGTAAGTCGCTTTGGATAAAAGCGTCTGCCAAATGCCGTAAATGTAAATGTAAATGGTCTGTGTGCTACATTATCCGTGCCGCATAGTGAAGAGAAGCCATTTTACCATTATATAGTTCTATGCATTTTACACACAAATCTAATTTAAAACGATTTCACTCCTCCCCTCTCTAGTATCTACTCAGAAGATTTGCGGTCAGCTCACTGGTCAGTGAGTTAACTTGATCCCCGAGGCGTCTCTAACCATGCTGCCCGTGATCCTCTTGGTTAATGCATAGCCACTAAGTGGCTTTAACTTATTACTGGTAAGTATTTGTAAGACCAGTAACAGGCTGAACACAAGTCCACCCCCCCCTCCCCCCACCCCTTCTAGACAGACACAGTCACAGACTCTCTTTCTCACTCACCTCACTCACTCTCTCTCTCTCTGTAATAATTGGATTCAGTAATGTGTGTGTGTGTGTGAGTGTGCCTGCGGTGCGTGCCTGCATGTGTGCCTGCGTGTATGTATGTGTGGTTTGGTAAGTGTCTTGTGCTATTAGTTTGACTATCTGTCTTCCCGTGCTCCAGAAAACCAGGTCTTTGGGGAGCACAAATGAAATGGCCTCCTTGCCTCTTACCAAGATAGAAAAATGTAGTGAGTGCATTTTAAAATGGACAGCTAAATCAATAGTAATTGACCATCAGAGAATAACTTTTTATTCAGGAGCCAATGTGTGTGAGTGACAACAGGCATATCTGAACAGACGAAAAAAAAAAAAAACGACGCTTTTCAGATTTTAATTGTTGCATTGTTTTACAGTAATCATCCATGCAAACAATCCAAGTCAAAATTATCTTGGAAAATTGGTCATTTGTTGGTGTAAGTCTCCCTCTCCTGGATAAAATGTAGTATTACAGTTTGACATATACAATGTGGTTCCAGGCATGCATGAACCTTGAAACCCTGAGATACTGTATGTGTGCATCAAAGAGCAGATACAGGTAGCAGGCATGTTTGTTGGAGGGAGGGGGGTTACTGATACATTATAGTTTAATTTTATTCCTGTGCTCCATAGAACCAGGCCTGGTTGGGGAGCAGAAATGAAATGGCCTCCTTGCCTCTTACCAAGATTGAAAAATGGAGTGAGCGCATTTAAAAACAGACAGCTAAATCAATACCAATTGACCATTAAAGAAGAAGCTTTGACTTTATATTCAGGATGACAATATTCAGGAAGAATGCATAGCTGAACAGACAAAAACACTCTATGGTACATCAATTTAAAATGTCAATTAAATATCATTTAAATGTTGATATTGTCTTAATAACAGAGGTGTCAAAAGTACACAAAGTCATTTCTTAAGTAGAAGTACATATACTTGTGTAAAACACGACAAAGGTAAAATTAAAAGTAATGATTCTACTTCTTTACTCAAGTAAAAGTAAAAAAGTACAGGCTCTAACATGTATTGAAAAGTGAAAAGTAAAAAATAGAAATATACGTACAACATGAACCTCGATTCATGTTTTAATGAAATTGAATAAAAATAATGTTATCATAAAATATCCTGATAAAGTTTTGTTCAATTGCAAGGACCCAAAACACTTCACATTGTGAACTCAACAGCAGTATATGTGGGTTAAACTGAATTATCTTTCATTGCTTTGACACAAAATGGATTCAATGTAGGCCCTACATCTTCCTTTCTCTCAGACATAGCCACAACCAAAACTATGTACTGTAGTCTACCTACAGGACAATAAGCAAGTTTACATATTCTTTTCAAAACTGTTAATCTGTATTTCAAACCATAACACTAAATACAAACATATTGCAATTGCATATCTGGAAAACTGTATTATAAATCTGAATTGTTTTCAAATATTATTTTGAACAATTAGACCAATCACAGCTGCTTCCCATTGCATCATATTGCCAGGGATGGATCAGACATGCCAAAATAATATTGTGTATTGCCCAACATGACATACAATGTGATGTGATGTAGATGATAACGTGTGGCCTAAATGCAGAATATAGAGTTGAGTAGCATTGCCACTAAATCTGTAGATGATTTATAGTCGCCAGATTTGCCACTCATTTTTCCATCTCTCATTTATAATAGTCTATGGTAAATCTAAATAGACAAACAATTCCTCTCAATTGATTTCAAACACATTAACACTAATGTAACTAGCCTGTTTTGAAAATGTAATGAGTAGAATGTACATATTCTACTCCGCTTAATCTTTTTAAGACTCTCCTGTCAAATGTAAAGAGTAAAAGTAAAAAGTTATTTTACTTATTTTTTTGTACTTAAGAACTGTACTTTGTTACTTCCCAGCTCTTCTTATTAATAATAACCACATCAATGCAAACAATCCAAGTCAAAACTGTCTTAATTTGTGGTCACAGGTAATTTGTGGTGTACGTCTCCCTCTCCTGGGACAAATACAGTATTACAGCTTGACATCTTCAATGTGGTTCCATGTATGTACAGGCAGTATATAATGGTGTGACATTTGATAACGCCCTATAATTTGAATCACACATCAAATCCATCACCCGGGCATCCTTCTTCCACCTCCGAAACATATCCAGACTCCGCCCTTTTCGTTCTTACTCAAGCACTGAAACTCTCATCCACACCTTTGTCACTTATAACCTGGATTACTGCAACTCTCTTCTCTCTGGCATTCCAAGCAAATTCATCAATCAACTCCAATTAGTTCAGAACTCTGCTGCCAGAATCCTCACAAATACAAAGTCAACAGATCACATCACTCCAATTTGGAATAAACTGCGTTGGCTTCCTGTAAAATTCCGCTTAATCTTTTTAAGACTCTCCTCCTCACATACAAGGCCCTTCAAAATCTGGCTCCCTTTTACCTCTCTGACCTCCTTGCATATACTCCCTCCCGATCTCTCCGCTCCTCCTGTACAGGGCTTCTGGTCACCCCCCCATTCCTCCTCTCTACCATGGGAGCTCGTGCCTTCAGCTGATCAAATGTTTATTACCATAGTATGTGTATTTTAGCCAACTGTTTTATATCTATGTATTTGCTATGTAAGATGTCCTTGAGTGTTTAGAAAGGCGTCCAAAATACAAAGTATTATTATTATTATTATTACTACTAATATATACCTTCAAACCTTGAGATACTGTGCATCAAAGAGAATATACACTATAGGTAGCAATCCGTTGTTGACACTGTCCTCTAGTTCCTCAGCAGGAGATCCTTCTGCTGCTGCCACCAGTCCTCATGTTGTCCTGTGTGTGTGTGTGTGTGTGTGTGTGTGTGTGTGTGCGTGCGTGTGTGTGTGTGTGTGTGCGGCTGACTGGGTAGTATTAGGTTTCCTAAGCATCTACTAATTCCCATCCTGACCTCCTTAGTCTCTGACCCACGGAAACAGAAAAGAGGCTGCTCTTGATCCAGTCCACTGGACTTGGTCACGGGTGATCAAGTGTGTGTGTGTGTGTGTGTGTGTGTGTGTGTGTGTGTGTGTGTGCGCGTGCGTGTGTTCCTTATTTCTTAGTGCACCGGAATTGCCTTTATAAATAATCAATGTCCTTTGCAGAGAAGGGATGAGAAAGATCAAATACTGCAGGCCGAGTTTTCCATACTGTATGTGCAATACTCCAAATAACTTTATATTAATAGTGGCTTTAATATACTGGCATAAAGAAGAAGATAATAACGAACAGCGGAGGGCGTAGTGAGCCAACAATAATATATTTGTATTATTATATTTTTCTAATGGACCTTCAGTCACATTGTTTCCAAAAAGAGTATGTTCACAATGGCAATTCATTTAAATTCACAGTCGGGCACGTACCATTAAAGGACACAGGCCAACATACCGGGTATGCAATCTCATGTGATTGGCGTCCAGGGGGCATCCTTACCAGATGCCCGTACCACCTCAACTTGCTCCTTTTGATGCAAAGGAGCAGCAGCTCTACTCCAAGTTTCTCACAGATAGCTGAGCTTCTCACCCTATCTCTAAGGGAGACGCCAGTCACCCTCCTGAGAAAACCCATTTCGGCCGCTTGTACCAGTGATTTTGTTCTTTCGGTCATGACCCACCCTTCATGACCATAGGTGAGGGTAGGAATGAAAATTGCCCGGTAGATCGAGAGCTTTGCCTTCCGGCTCTCTTTTCGTCACAACGGTGCGGTAAAGTGATTGTAATACCGCTCCCGCTGCTCCTATTCTCCGGCCAATGGGAGGCTCCAATGTCCCCTCACTCCCAAACAAGACTTCAAGGTACTTGAACTCCTTCACTTGGCGTAAGGACTCATTCCCTACCCAGAGTAGGCACTCCATCGGATTCCTGCTGAGAACCATGGCCTCAGATTTAGTGGTGTACACTATGGCCAATGTGAGGAATGATAGCAGCAACAGAAAGTTCTCCTTCTTATGAACCAGAGGAAACTGTCAGCAACATGCATGGAAGTGAGCTTCTTCTTCTGCATTATCCTGAGCTGCTCTTTTGAACTTCTCCAAGTCAGTAATGTGGCAGACCAAAACACTTAATTCCAGGGCCCATCTCCAGTTGTGATTGGCGGACTTTCATCTGCCGGTTATCTCTTCTTGTAGAGGTTACTGGATGTGTTCTTCTTCTGTGGACTATTGGGTCTCTCATTTTGCAGGTTATTAAGCCTCTTCTTCTTCTTTTTCTGTGGGTTATTGGATCTCTTTATTGTGTTTAGTCTCATCTCCGCTGAGGCCAGCTGGTGTTAAAGCCTCCTGGAGTTTTGTATGTGAGTGATTTGGCACTTCGTTTGCTTATCCTTGATCTGAAGCTCCTCTGAATTTTCATTTTCCTGGAGTAGGTCCTCCTATTTTTTGGAAGGCATTCCTGGGCTTAACTGGGATAGAGAAAGTATAGAGACAGCTATAGCTTGGCCTACACTACTGTACAGATCTTCTTTGTCATGGGTGAAGAGGTAATTATCACTATTTGTCTTTCTTCTGGAGCTTAGGATGTTCTGCCTAAAGTCATTAGTAATTTTCATGCCACTGTGCGGGAAAGGGTTTCCGCAATATTAAGCCATATTTAGCTATATTTAGCTTTCTTACAGTATTTAAGAATGCTGTACACATACTAAAATGAATAGGTGCTGTTGAACAGCAAGTATGTTATGTTATTAGGAAGGAGTATGATAAAGAAAAAAATGCATGCATTTCAGAAAATAAGTGTGTGTGTAAATTGTATGCATTTTTGTGACAACACCTGCATGCGTGTGTGTGTGTGTGTGTGTGTGTGAGTGTGTGTGTGTGTGTGTGTGTGTGTGTGTGTGTGTGTGTGTGCGTGTGTGCTTGTGTGTGCTGTACACTGCTACTAACATTGACCTTAGCTGACCTTGGACTTTCAGGCCCCTATCCACTCTCTTATAGCCACTAGCTGGGACAAGGGCAGATTAACATCTCTCTATGTTCAGACATGCTTAGAAGCATCTGGCTCAGAGGGATTACTTTGGGTTAAATCGTTGCCATTTAGACAGCTAGTCCTGTGAATGTTAGACAACAAATACCGTCTGGTTACAGTGGAGGATAAAAGAACTGGAGCCCTTTTTGTCAAGGACTAAATAGTTCCTTTTATTGTTTAAAAAAAATATATATATATTTGGACTGAGATTACGGTACAAATCCATTTTTCGTTTCATGTGACAGACTGCCTATTTCATGTATGTAACTGTACACCCAAATAAAAGGTGACATTTGATATTGATGAAGCAGATTAGATGTTTCCAGCCAAATCAAAGTCTATTGCTCAGAAATACCTGTGGATTTCCCATTGCACGTTCCAATCTGTGTAATGACAACACGTGTTATCAGGTCTTCACACATAGGACTGATTGATGGTGGGCCAGTTACAACAACCTGTTTTGGAATGGCGATACCCATAGGCGATACCAAGGGATGATGCAACAGAGTCACAGGTGTGCGTGTGACTGTGTTATCAGAAAACCCCCATGTTTGAACTCTCTTGTGGGATTGTGCAAGCCTAAAATAAGACTTGTTTGTGTGTGTGTGTGTGTGTGTGTGTGTGTGTGTGTGTGTGTGTGCCTGTGTGTGTGAGTGTGTGTGTGTGCCCAACTGCCCGTCATGTATGTACTGTATGCATGTGAGAATGTCATATCTCATAGCTCTGCTGTTTGTTGTCATTTGTATTTTAAATTCTGCCATGCTTGGTATATTTCTAACTTATAGATAGAGCACTTTGTTATTTTATATCTGTGACAAGGTGCTATACAAATCAACTGACTTACTTGCATACTCCGTCTATCAACTAAAAACACTGACTTGTAATATCACATGCAAGCACATCACAGCAGCCATGTCAACCTGCAGAGTAAATAGCAGTATAGTGTGCCAATATAGTGTGTTTTAGCATCCTGTGCAGCCCTGGGGCAGGAGAGCTTTATGCCTATCAGCGCTCATAAGCCTCCTAATAGCTTGCCATGTTTAAATGACAGGCCTTTCATCTGTCTGTCTGCCCTCTTCTACAACACGACTTTAATGGCCCTGACATCATGTAAGCCGAGGCAGCTGCCTCTGTGAGGGTTTGTGTGTTTGCGTGGGTGTAGGTGTAAGTTTGTGTGTGTGTGTGTGTGTGTGTGTGTGCGTGCAGGGAGTTGTCGCTACCTGCATAGCAGTGTGGCTGTAATCCATGTTTGTTCTGCTTCACCCCCAGGAGAGAATGTCCAACACATGCAAACGCACTCGCACACGCGCACACGCACACACATACAAAGATACAGCCTCCGTACAATATAACCTACAGTATTTGCATGTCTGTCCCATTTTCTAATAATGCCTAACAATGGGTACAATTAAAGGTAGTCAAGCATTATTGATATTTGAACTTGATCTAAACATCAGTGCTATAGGGTGCTCCTTCAGAAGCTCTGCCCCCATATTGGACACGCATTGCCAAGGCTAGCATAATGCTACTATTATAATTTTCAATGCTCACAAAGAACGGCCAGCTAGGCGACCATGAGGAGATATTTACTCCCTATGTGTATTAAGTAAGTGTATTACTGTAGTGTAGATTACAATCGCTGACTCCACATTTAAACCCAGGTATAGTCCAACACTATAGGCCCATAATAGTGTATACTGGGTTAGTGCATCTGCCTGATTTGCAATGCTCAATGCATGCTGTAGGCTGACTGGCCAAGAACTGAGCACATACCACGAGACCACCAGTGTAGCTGCAAGATCTCTCTCTGCCTGTGTGTGTGTGTGTGTGTGTGTGTGTGTGTGTGTGTGTGTGTGTGTGTGTGTGTGCGTGTGTGTGCGTGTGTTATTGTAGAGCTTTGAAATGAGTTGAGGCAGAACTGGAAAGATCGATGCACGCTTTGTTTCGCAAAACGCTCTTATCTGTGCCGATGGAGGTGTGCTGCTGCCGCTTCTACAATAGTGTGTGTGTGTGTGTGTGTGTGTGTTTGCGTGCGCGTGCTCGTGCTCGTGCTCATGTGAGTGAGAGAGAGAGAGAGAGAGAGAGAGAGAGAGAGAGAGAGAGACAGGAGCAGTGTACAAACATGAAACGTTTGAATAACATGGAGCCCATGAGTAAGGTGACCATGGATGAGACAGGGCTTGAGAGAGACGACCACAGTGGAATAAAGTGGAGAAACACACAGGCGAGTCGAGAGAGAGACTTCTCCGTCTGCTACAAACGGAGTCAAGTGTGTGAGCAGAGACCAACAGGCCGCCGGCATGTTTACATGAAGCCTCTATCGCTTCCAGACCAAACAATTCTCCCCCTCCCTCCCAACCCTCATCGCGGGGCAGGGCACCACGCCACCAAAGGTCCGTGGCTATCAAAGACATAGATAACAGGAGTAGAAAAGGAAACGGGGACTTTGAAAACACCTGTGTGTGTATGTGGGCACATGTGACTGCGCGTGCGTGCGTGTGTGTGCACGTGTTGGTGTGAGGCATGCCTTCCACGGGCAAGCCTTTCAGTGATCTCGGGCCTTAATGTAAATATTATGGTCTGCGTAGGATTGACTCCCTGGGGGAACCCATCTGAGAGCCAGAGAGAGAGGGGGAATATTGTAGAGCTACGGTGAGGGGACTTGTTGAGGCTGCGACAGGGCTGGATTAAGAGTGGGAATGAAAGGGTGTTCTCCTTGGAGACTGAAGGGTCTGAGGAGAGGTTATGGCTGGCTAGATACCACTGGGCCAGAATATGACGTGAGTGCATTGAATAGCAGGATGGTAGAGAGAGTCAGGTTGCATAGATAAGGACTATAGGGTCAAATGTTTTATATTTAGCGTCATAATTTGCACATAAATATAACTAAATGTAAAGTAATGCATACTGTATATCAATTGTTCAAAAGTTGGTCTTTAGGGCATTTGACTATTGAGTCACATTACCGTATCTAGGAGGCCACTCCACAGAAATTAAACAACACTGCCAATTCATTCAAACACCACTAGATGGCTCTACATACCAAGTATTAGGCAGAAGAGCAGCGGTTGTCCCAAAACAAAGTTCAGGAGTGCCTGCCTATCTGCGGTCAACGAAATTATTCCAATCAACACCATCTTCAGTTATCTAGGGAAAACTTAGATACTCAAAAAATGTAGTATGCAGTCTAGTGTAATGAGTTTTATTTCACTTCACTCAATTTGCTAAATGCAATTTTATATATATATATATATATATATAATTTGTGTTAAATTTGTTTTATATTTTAAAGTATATAACATATACAAATACAAATAAAATACTTTCACTATTGCTTATTGCACTATTGCACTATTACTTTCACTATTCATATGTTTGTGAAGAGGTACCTATCTGTACTTATTGTATAGAAATATAAGAGTTAACCTAAACTAGCCTACACAGGAAGAGGTGGTTCTGTATTCTGTATACAATATATGAGACAGTGTGTGCTTTGTTGCAGTGACTGACTGGAAGCTAAGCACCACACTGTTGCTAGCCTTGCAGGAAAGGAACTCTCTCTCTCTCTCTCTCTCTCTCTGTTTGCTCATTAATCACAGCTGAGCAGTCGAAAGAGCTTGGAAAAACTTGGAAGGGACCGCCACATCATAACACCCTCCCGCAGCGAAAACGCCTGAATATTGTAAATACACCTCTTTTGTGTGCGTGTGTGTGTGTGTGTGTGTGTGTGTGCGTGCGTGTGTGTGTGTGTGTGTGTGTGTCTGTGTGTGTGCTTGTGTGAGAGTGTGAGTGCGACATTGTACACTCCTGGAGGCCCACAGAGGTCATGGAGGCTGTGCTAAATTCATCTCTATGCCCCAAAAGGACATTTACTACCCATAATGCATTGTAAAGTATGCGCACACTGATCTCTCCACTATTTTCCCCAGTATATTTTTTATTTTCCTCAAAGTGTACAGGCTCAATATGGAGAACCTAAATGGAGACACGGTAGTAATAATCTTGTAAATGTTTTTTCAATAGTAACTTTTAACATGATCGACTTACAGTGATACTGGTCATGAGCTACTGTAAATTAATTGAATCCATTGTGTAGTTGTCCCTTAATAATGGGTCCAGGCATTGTGGAATACATAGCGCTAAATGTGTGATTAAAAACACAGCCGAGAGGTTTCTGGATTGATAAAGCCTTGCAGCTGTTGAGAGGCAGATCTGACGGGTAGACCTCTGAAGTACTCACAGGATGAGAGACAAACGCGTTGATCCAGACATGGCCGTTATTAAGGAAGTAGAGATGTCCTCCCTTATTGTCATTGTCTGTCTGTCAGCCTTGTCTTTCCCCACGCACGTTTGTCTTTCTCTGTGGTGCTACGGTCAATGGGAGAGCATGATGAATATGAGGGTAGTGTGTGTGTGTGTGTGTGTGTGTGCGTGTGTGTGTGTGTGTGTGTGTGTGTGTGTGTGTGTGTCCTTACCAGAGTCCAACAGTCCACTCCAATGCATGAGAGGCTTGGAGGTTAGCCAGCGTGTAAAACCTAGCAACAAGATTTGACTTGGCCCTTGTAAGAGAAAAGGGCTGGAAGGAGGGAGGGGGTGGGGGGGTGAAGGAGTTGGCACACGCACAGTTTGGACATATGGATCTTTGTTCGTCTGTTTTGGAACATTTAGTCATTCTGACACTCCAACTGGACTACTTAGTGGATTGGTGGTTCTGTGTTACACACACACGTGCACGCACACACTCACACACGTGCACACACATTTGTGTAGCTACAGATGCACACTGACACAGAAACACAATTTGAAACAAACAAGTTCTTTCTCTCTCTCTCTCTCTCTCTCTCTCTCTCGCTCTCTCGCTCTCTCTCACACACACACACACACACACACACACACACACACACACACACACACACACACACACACATGCAGAGGTGCCTATAGAGCCAAGGTTTGACTTTGTTGCTTTTCAGATGTCCTGAATGAAATACAGTGCGTGGGATCTTTTCCAATTAATCTTTTTTAGGCAACGGGGGCTCAATGCCAGTTCAGGTCAGTCCATGGCCTTAGGGGATGTGCTTCTCTGTCCACGGTCCCCAAAGCTACATTGTTTTACACTGGAGGACCGTTAACCATCTACTGCATGCTGCAGTTGTCATATTGACAAGTAATTTACAGTGTTACAGTCAATGTTAGCTAGAATAATTACAATTTGTTGCAATGTAAATTGTCTTACAGAGGATAGGTTAGGTGTTTTTCCACTTAATTTAAGGGGGATTTATGGCAACTTTTGATGGCTTAATCTACTTATAAACCAATGAAAGTGTGAACTGAGCTAATAAAAGTCTCAGTACACACAACTAAGATGAGAAATTACATTTTCTGGGTTGACAAATACACAACATATGCTTTAAAGGGGTAGCCCACCCAAGTATCTAAATTGAGTTCAATATAAGTAGTTCCTCTTAAAGGAAAATGCAGCGAAGCACAAATTACTCAAGATACAATATGATGAAAAACACATCAAATTGTTGACTGGGTCCATTGCAGGTCCCCATGTAAATACTGTTTTCGTGTGCTAGGATGTAGAGTTAAAGCAATGTCTAAGCATTATGAATGCCCAGGCTACAGAATATTTTGTGTAAACTAAACAAAAAACAAAATGTTCAATCCATTAAGGTAAAGTCATTCTGAAGAAAGGTTGTTGATATTTGAACTCGATCAAAACAAAAGCAAATCTCCCTTCAATGCTATAGGGTGCTCTCTCAGAAGCTCCGCCCCACAAATTGGAAACACATGGCCAAGGCTGTGCTATTGTAGTGAGGTGCGGTCTGCACCACTTTGAGCTTGTAGGAAGAGGAAGTGCCACTCTCAGTGTTTATATGGGGCAACAGTGGCGCAGTGGGTAGAGCGGGGCAACAGGTGATCCAGAACCTGGTTCCATCCCGGCTAACTCCTCACCAAGTGTCGAGATGCCCTTGAGCAAGACACCTAACCCTAACTGCTCCTGGTGGTTGGTCGTGCCTTGCAGCAATCGCCATGAATGTGTGTGTGGGAAATAAAATGCTATATAAATGTAGTTTAGAGATGACTTCTGCTGCCTGGCATGGTGGCTGTCCACCCATCAGTAATGACACAAGGTTACCATACTCCACTTTTAATGGAAACCACTTGTTGGGGTGTCACTCAATTGACATGGCAACTCGTCAAACACTCCCTGCGGGTTTCTGTTTCTCCGTAGCCAGCCAGGCTCAAACCTACGGAAGAATTAAAGCATTTTCAAATTAGCCCCAGTTCAGAAATAGACCCTCTAAATCTGTCATGCTCTAACACGGTGTCACATTCACTAAGATTACCATCATTACAGTAATTAAAGCTTTAATTTCTGGTGATAGTTTGAAATGAAACGCAAAGTGCTGTGATTTTAATGTAATATGGGACTAATGTAGCATGGAACATTTGGTAATCTGGCTCCCGCGTGATCTTGGTGCTGCAAAAAATAGACGGTGTTTTATCTGCCTGAAACAATGAGCCACAGTTGGTTAAGGGGACATTAACTTTGTGCATGGAAAAAAAAAATTATAATTTATATGACATCAGTAGTAAGTGAACAAGTGAGGGCAAGATGAAATATATAGGAGTAGGAGAGAGGTTAATGGATAAGGGGAGAAAAAATATGTAGTTTCAATCCACATCTAATGATGATCAGTTTGTAATATGTAAACGTCTCTCCCAGAGCCATGGAAATAACAGAGTTACGCCAACTGAGATTCAAAATTGTCAACGGTCACATGGTTCATGGAGAGACAAAACCTATGGCAAAATAGTTCCCTGAAGTGCTCGGTGTGCAATTTGAATATATATATATATATATATATATATATATATATATATACACACAGATATATAACTTCATTTTTTGGTAATTAGTAGTCAATACATGCACCGATTTACATTTGAAATAGAATTTATAGTGTACTTTTAGAATTTATAGTGTACTTTTAGACTAACTTCCGGGAACTATTTTGATGTTTCATTGCTGTGAAAATTGTGCCCATTGGAGTGAACAGAGATGACGCAACTCTCTCTTTACATGGCTTTGGTCTCTCCATGCTGAAATCTAATTCTGTGCTACATACTGGTAATGCAAATCTACATGTAAAATGAATAATAATAAAATGTGGTGGAGAAATAACACGATTAAAATGTATACTTGTGCTTATAGCCATGTGGAATATTTCACACATATTGCCAAACATATGCTTATGCAGACATGCAGACACACACACATACACATATTTCTTATTCTTGTTTCTGTAAAATGGGATATCGTATCTTAGACTACTGTATACATTTCACTATGTTTCTTTCTATGAATGGCCCTGTACTACTAAAAACACAATTCAGCCGCAAAGCTCTAGCTGTGACCCTCAGAGTGACTTGCTGTAAACATATTATTATACCAGGGTCTGGTGACAGGTCTATTACTGGTGTTCCGCTGTTTACTACACCGGTACGTGCTCTAATGCATCCTTTGGGTTCTTGTTGTGTTACCAATAGTATGATAACTATATAGCTACTGTAGTGTAACAGATTAAGGAAATGTTTCTTCACAATTAAATTAGCTCAAATAATCCTGCAATGGTCGGAAAAGCCAACTGTGGCCTATTTCAAGGACTGATATGTGCACTGTGTACTCTGGGGGCTTGTGTGTGTGTGTGTGTGTGTGTGTGTTGTTGCATGTACAGTACTGAGAGATGAAAGAGGTGATACCTGCCTCACACTCTCCAGTTTCACAGGTGGAGCCTGGTCACACACACACACACACACACACGCACACACCCCTGTGCACACACACACACACACACACACACACACACACACACACACACACACACTTAATGTTACTGTAACGTGTATGTTAATATAATCCGTCAATTATTATAATTCTAGGATGTTTTGGATTGCGTAAAGACGCAATGTATCATTTCTAAATGTCTAACAGCGATTACAACCCAACTGTAATACTGTAATACTGTAATACTGTATTTCTGTAATACTGTAAACACAAGTGTACGTTGAGTTATCCACCAATCAGAAGAGATCAGAGAGTCAGACTCTCACTATTTGAAGCAGTCGTGTTTTGTGGAGACGTTTGTGGAGATTGGTGGTACTACAGCACAAGGAAGAACTGAAGCACAGAATAGATGATGACGTTATGTAAACACTAAACATTAAACTAACAATTATATAATTATAATCCTCAACAGTGGATCCACACAGTGGATCTACAGCATGTCAAACTACAGTATACAGCAGTCTGGTCCGTGGCTTCTACGGTAGCATCTCTGATGGTGGCCATTTTGATTCTTTGCTACAATTGGTTGTTTTGGTGAATGTGATAGATTTTTGTCTTTGTCTTGGTTTAAGGGAGGGGGTACTACTGTCTGTTCTAACACTAAAGGAATATGAGTGTGCGTGTGTATGTGTGTGTGTGTGTGCGTGTGTGTGTTTGTGTGTATTTCAGTGGCTAAACTGTCCCGGGTGCAAATGGTATTCCCTGTACAAGCCCCTCAGATTACACAGTTCAATGATGCATCTCACTCATTAGCATCACACACACAACACTACCTGCTACTGTGCTAATCTCTTCGTCATGTGAAATGCTCTGGAATGTTTGCCAGATGAAATATAGGCCTGAAGCAACTATTTGTGAATGAGGCATTACATCTAAACATGATATCTGATGCATCCGTAACTATTCATTGATTTATTAACCAAAACAAATAATCAGTTTTCTCTGTCTGACAAAGGGTAGGAAAATAACATAAAGTAGTGGGCTCACATCAAACTGCTGCTTGGCCTTCAGGTTATCACCCACACATTTATTTCAATAATTGGTTTATCGTTCTAAGATTGTAGTTTTACTTCTAACAAATAACCTGTTTGGCATATGCAGTTTATGCTAATTCAGGGAGTGTTTTCTTTTCACCTCATGACAAGAGTACTAGTAAAGTCAAGGCCATGGCATTCATCAAAAAAAAGTGCTACGGCTCTAAAAGCAAATTCCATTATACTCACTTTGATGGGGGAGACAAATCCAAACAAATAAGAAACCGCTAATTACAGAGAAAGAAGATGATTTACTGTATAACTTAATTAACCTGGTATTTTATTCATTCTAATATTCTCTTTGTAATTGAAAGAGAAGAGACATAATGTTAATACATTTGAGCTCCTTTAGAAATAACCTGTGACACTTCACATGGGAAGCACATAAACAC
Source organism: Amblyopsis hoosieri (assembly GCA_027564755.1). NCBI lineage: Eukaryota > Metazoa > Chordata > Actinopteri > Percopsiformes > Amblyopsidae > Amblyopsis > Amblyopsis hoosieri. Next base: position 2,687,369 of record JAODUE010000019.1, read on the forward strand.
ATTTGCCATTGTTGACCAGTTTTAGGCTAGGGTGCATAACATCTCTGCCCAAGTTTGTTTGCCAAATACAGTATGTGCTAGTATATTATGACCTACTTCCCATATACTATCTGCTTTTCTGTTACATATTTGATACAATTCAGTGTTTGTTTGTTTAGTAATGTATTTATTATACAGTATAAAATATAATCCCATCTCGATCTATCTCATCTGACAACGTGTTTTTTACTAAAACTCCATTATTTTAACGCTGTGTCCAGTTCTCACGCATTACATTATTTGTGCAGGCACACGCGCACACATACACGCATGCGCACGCGCACACGCACACACACACGCACCCACACATACACGCACACACACACACACACACACACACACACACACACACATATACCAGAAGCCTGATTAATGGTATCTAATTAGCAATGGTAATGACCAGGTGCCTGAGAGCCAGCCAGCTTCTTCCAGCAGACAAGAGAGAGCAAGGGGGTAGGGAGGGATATTATGTGGTGTGTGTGTGTGTGTGTGTGTGTGTGTGTGTGTGTGTGTGTGTGTGTGTGTGCGCGTGTGTGTGCGTGCGTGCGTGCGTGCGTGCGTGCGTAAGAGAAAGAGAGAGGGAGAGAGAGAGAGATGGCATGGTGGGTGTTTTGTGTTCTCAGTTCCCAGAGAATCCATTCCCAAAGACTATGTCTTTATTTTGTATCTTTCTTTTATTTTTATTTTTAAATGTATTCTATTACAATATGACAACATGAAACATATTTGTATTTGGTGTAGGTGTAATGCTGAATTTTTTATTTATTTTTTGGTATTTAAAGTTGATAAAAGTTTTAATCTGCTATTGGCTGAGATGCATTTGGACAAACATTTTTTTCGACAGCTATATTAATTTATCTTGAATCATTGCATTTTATTGATATTTTTTCAATCTGCACAACTAGAAACTGCAGAAACTAAATGTGTTGATTTCACTGCAGTCCTTTTGTACAAACATTTATAGTGGTTGAAGACTTTAGGAAACATGTATGCTTGCTTAGTCAATGTAATGTTATTTATTGTTCCATATTAATCTACTTCTGTATATGTTTGTTTAGAAAAATGAAAACACACATATTGCTGGACACTTGCCTTTGTATTTCAAAGAACATTACAGAAATGTGCAGTATTGCATTGCTACTGATCATCACTTAAGTCTTTTGAAATATTCAGTTTGATGGAAGTACTACAGATCAACTCCATAACAATTACTTCAGCAGATCAGTAAATGGCAGGATAATGTGCAAGATTTCCAGTTAAAGTTATTTTATTTTATTTATTTCATGTCCTGTTGCGGGTTGTGAAATATCTCTCTTACTGTAATCTCTCATCATGATAATTTCCTTTTCAATCAGGTTATTCAAACATACATATAAGTGAATACACAGACCCACCCACCCACACCCCACACACACACACCTCCTGCAGTGTTGTGCTTGGTGATAACCAGTGTTGGGTAGACAGGTGAGAGGGTCATATAGCAGCAGTGGGAAAGGCTGTTATCAACCTACCCTGTTCCCACACACACACGCACACACACACGCACACACACACACACGCAAACACACACACACAGGTTTATCACCCTCTACCGTTCCCACACACTCACCTTACATCATTACCTGGCTACTAGAGCCAATCAGCCAATCACGTCTTGAGGCCACGGTCAGGTGACCTGAACATGGAAACCCTAGCATGGAGATGAGGTTACATGCAGCCCTCCTCTGATAACAGCTCTCTGTCTATCCCTCTCTCCCTCTCACCTTATCCCTCTCTCTCTCTCTCTCTCTCTCTCTCTCTCTCCCTTTTCCTTGCTCTGCAATTTACAGATTCAGTTTCACCTTTGCTTTCATGCTAAGCTGTTGGATCCCAAAGGTTGATGAGTCTGTGTGTGTGTGTGTGTGTGTGTGTGTGTGTGTGGGTGTGTGTGTGTGTGCATGCGCGTGTGTGTGTGCGTGTGCGCTGTGTTCCGTGAACTCATGTGTGTTGGGGTTAAACATTTAATCATACTGAAACCACTTCTTAGAACAAGCTACTAAATCAGACCAATTAACATTTAATCAGTACATTTTCCTCATTAATGTTCTAATTTGTTTACCATCTGGAGCCTTAAGTATAAATACAGTTGTTTTCTATTTGTTTTTAATGAAATGCACTGTGTATGTGTGCGTTAACAATGTTTGTTAGTGTGTATGCATGTGTATCAACAGAATAGGCGTTCTAAAATGTGGAATGATGCTTTGACACAAACTACTGTACCAGAAGGCAATTAAATGACTTGGCTGTTAAGGACAACCCTCAGGCCATTAAGAAGGACATGTGACTATATAGAAAGTTTAAGGTCAGGTCGCCTGTTCAATGTCCTTCAACAACAAAATGGAGAATAAGTAAATAAGTAAGTAAAGTTTATTTATATAGCGCTTTACTCAGACAATTGTCGCAAAGTGCTTCACAATTGCAATATAGAAAACAGTGGAGAAACATATCCAACGGGCAATAAGAAAAGGTTCAATAATACACAATAAAATACATAATAATAATAATAAAATAAACACTTAAAGGACACAATAAAACAGATTAGCCATGCTTCTTTCAAAAAAAAAATTGCATTAATCTCTCAGATCTACAGGTATATCCATGAAGACTTTAGAGGTCATTAAGATACTGCTAAGGTTTGTGTAATGTTGTTGTTCTGATTTGAATTAGTTTAGAATGCTGCGCTAGTTCCACTGAGGAACATGTTATATACAGTACAACTACAGTAATAGCATTTACCGGAATGTAATCTGGCCTATGTCGTTTGATATTAGTTCACCTAAAATAACAAGCTTCTTCTAGATTATCTAGAGTACCAGCTAACACCAGAGGGAGACAGAGATTTGGCATTGTGGGCTATTTGTTTTGGAGTCTGCTACTTGCGCAGCATAATTGATGTGTTCAGCACTGACTAATGTCATACCATTGACATACAACGCATACAACACAATACTACTGTACATCAAGACTCTGCAGTGCAACAGCTGTACACATAATACTTATTTGTTATAGTATAGTATATAGTAATATTTATTTATTAAGTAAGTTAATTAAGTTAACCTTTGTTAAAAAATGGTTTTAAATATTTTCCATACAGCTGTACTGGACATGCACTTAGATTTTCTGAATTTCCCTGAATCAATCTGATATGTCATGTGCCATACCACAAATAGTGGCTGTTACGTTTTTGTAATAGAGGCTATAAAAGCTGCAAATTCCTACTTCATGTGCAGGTGCCCTTGACGTATAGATTTTCTCATGTCTCTTCACGCAAAAAGGTAAATATCCCCCACACACACCTAAAATGTGTTCATTGCTTATGTGTATTTAGCAGTAATTAGGCACAATGTATTTGAATACTATGTGGTTATTTTAATATAACCTGGTTGCCCAAGAACCTGAATAAAACAAAGATGTCTTATCATAAGTCAATGTTTTAGCCACAATTCACACAAGGGACAACTTGGTATCTCAATATTGCTGAAATACTTGTGTTTGAATGGACAGATCTGCTGCACGCAGAGGTCTCATTGCAGTTGAGGTGACGGTGACAGCTCAGTGCTGTGATCTGCTGACAGTGAGTGACAAGAGTCCTCTCCTGTCTCCTCTTATGTAACATGACCCCTGTACCGCTACCTAGCTCTGACCCAACGACCTCTGACCCCACCTGCCAGGTCATTCTCATGCCACCCTGACCTACCTTGAAATCAGAGAGAACCATGGGAAACTGAAAGCTTGCCATCAAACAAGCCTGGGGGTCTCATTTATTCCTTCGAAACATTAATTTGATCAAGTTGGGACACGTCTGGACAAGTTCATTTTTAATACAATGGCAAGTTCTTAGAAAGTTTGACCATTATACAATGCATGTTACAGATAGTGTGGCAAATTAGTTTAAAGAAAAATAGCTAGAATTGTATCCCTGAACATTCATGTCAAACTACATACATGAAAATAAACGATCATTCACCCTCCCATCTGACATTCAAGTGGGTCCATGCAGGTGCATGTGCTACACTCTGCAACTAATCTAAATGCATGTATTGTGTAAGGCAACAGAGTCATGTTGTTTTAGGCACTAGCTTGTTTTTATACAGGTCGTGGTTCATCGATCTCACATTTGCGAGATCCATGAAGAATTGTTCATTTGAATAAAGAGAGGGAGAAGTATATGTATTTGACCAAATTCCTAATGGCTGTAGATCTAACATTGTCATCCTCAAGGCAAATGAATCTCTTTGTGAGAAGGTCGATCTACAGTACGCACCAAATTTCATATCATAACTGGGGTAAGCAACATGGCCTTTCAAATATTTATATTTAAATTGATTACACTGTATACTGTAGCATTGACTCTATAAACTTATCAATATGTCTTGACATAATTTATGAGGTAAAATAAAAATGGAAGGAAAGAAAAGGGAGACAGGAATATCATATTTGCTGAATATGTGTCAGCTGACACATTGTGTTAGCGCAAAGAACGACACAGCCCACCTTCATCAAGGCTACATGTCTACATGTTTGTCCAGGCAGCAAGCCACCTCTGAATGCAGCTGTTGCCTTGATACTCAATGGCGTCCGAGAGAGACGGCACTTTCTCTACATCGTTTCAGTGAAAGTAGAGCCTGAGGCTTGCACTTCATGCGTGCACGTACGTGCGTGTGCGTGTGTGTACATGCGTGGGTAAGATAGAAAGCGATCTTTCAAGGATTTTCTCTCTTAAGGCTTACAACCTTGATTGCGAAAGTTCCTAAAAGTTTAATTAGCACTGACAGACTGTCTTGACAAAAACACATGTACACACGCATACACACACAAAGTTTTCCATAGCTTTTCTATTTCCAAACGTTTCTCTATCAATGTGGCATGGCATAAAATCATTAATTTAACATAAATAAAAAAGCTGAATAATCAGTGTTACAGTGTATATAGTAGATAATACAGCAACACAAACTACTGTAAAATAAAAAATAAAACATGAATTTATATAAACATGTTTTAACAGTGTGCGTAGAACAAAACAGAACGAGCAGTATCGGTATTCATACAAATCTTTCACAAAGCTACTAGCTACTACTAGCTAGCTACTGCAGGTTAAGTACTTTATCTTGCGTTTGTGACTGTTGTACAGTAGCTTCGCGAGACCATCCTGATCTTGCCAGCTTCAGTTTGACTTTGTTTGGAGAGCTTGGAAATCGTTGTTTTTCAGGTTGAGGTCGGTCAACCTAGTGTGTTGCCAGTCAGCGTCGTACTGTTAGTTACGGCCGTGGTTTAGGTGTGACTAAAGGGACTTACAGAGGGTAATAACATAGTAGCCTAGATGATCATATAGCATCAGTTTTATTATAATTTATTAGAAGAGCCTGAAACTTTTCTCAATGTAAAATATATTTTCACTCTTCTCCCACCTTTTCTACTGCAAGAGTGGATAACAACAGACTGTGCTGGTTCACAGGTTTGTCCAGTTACATGCCAAGTATTTTTTTTAAACAGTTTTTAAAACAGTTTAAATGGATGGCTCCCCAGATGGATGTGCCTTTACAGACACATATCTGGCATGTCATTTTAGCTGCACAGTGGCTTGGCTTGGTACTCTTCTGGTCTGGTTGGGCCTAGCCTGTTTGGGTCCCTACAGGATTGTTAAAATGGGACAGGAACTAGACAAGACGAGAGCTCACCTCCCATCAGGCCCATCTCTCTCTCTCTCTCCGTCTCCCTCTCTCTCTCTCTCTCTCTCTCTCTCTCTCTCTCTCTCTCTCTCTCTCTCTTTCCTGGAGCTGGTGGAACAGGAGTAGAAGGAAATGGAAAAGGAGGTGACGTTTTTAGGCTGTTGTCATGACACAAGGTTCCAGTCTGTTCTTATTTCTGTCTCCTGGGGTTGGGTGGAGGAGGGTAGGTAGACCTAACACACTTCTGCTCTTTCCTCTGGGAGAGTCAGGGAGGATGGGGGCCTTACAGAGATGAGGTTATGGTTTTCGAGGAAACTGTATCTGTGCACCTGTTAGAAGTCAATACACACCTGTGAGAACAATATAACAACACACAGGCGCGTGCGTTTGTGGTTCGGGGCAAATTCGAAAGGCATCTTTACTAGTCAATCTTTACTGTAGCACTATCACAAAAACATTACAGGAGGACTGTGTGTGTGTGTTTCTGTCTGTGACACGCCACAAGGGTGTTCCTGTTCCAATGAACCCATGCAGTGGAAGAATACCTTGGTGTTAACATGGCTGCTTCTCTCTCTCTCTCTTTCTCACTCTCTCTCTCCCTCTCTCTCTCTATCCCTCCCTCTGTCCCATGGCTTCCGTTTGTCCCATCCTCCTTTTGTCCCTCTGTAACTAATATGACACATAAAAGGCCGGGGACAATAGGAATCGCTGCTAACGCCGAACCAGGCTACAACCTGATCCCCAGGCATTACCCATGTGGCTTTGGGTGTGTGTGGGTGATTTTTAGTGGGTCGGGGGTGGGGGTGGTTTTAGGGAGGGAATGAGAGGTGAGAAGGGAGGAGGTAATCACAACGTATTTATCGCTTCATGTGGTTTTCAGCCCTTTCTTCAGAAGCTATTGGCCTCCGTCACCACTAGCTTTGTGCGATTGTTGTTCCCTATTGTACTTTGAATAGTCAGACCCCTGCAGGTAATAATTGGTTTGACCTCACTGATAAACCTGTGTGTATTACAGTGCGTGTGCATATTGTATTGTATAGTGTGCATGTGTGTGTGTGTGTGTGTGTGTATACACGCGGTGCGTTAATTGTTAGAACAGGTCTACTGTACGCACGCTTTTTTTTTACTCATATTATTCTGTTCTTGCGTTGCTTGATATTAATATTATCATTAAGGTTAAATGTTGTTACATAGGCAGTTTTGTAAGCCTGGGATAAGCACATTGAGGGTGCCGTCAGTCAAAGATGCAACTATACTAATCCTCATGTTTGAGGTATGCTTTAAGGTAGATAGCTGCTGTTTCAGGCGGAGAGGATGTTCTATAATATCAAACCGTTGACATGGGGATATGGAGGTGAGTGAGAAATGTGTGCAAGCACATGGTTCACACTAGTGAACACAAGTGCTGTAATCATTTTACAATGGATTTTACACATCACAATGAATGTGTAAATGTGTGAAAGTACAGGCCAGTAACTATACATACATAATATACATTATATGTACTGTTATCACCTGATACCTACCCAGCACATTGTGTGAAGGCAAATCACCATGTGTTATTGTAATTTAACAGGTAGACGTTATTGAAGGTAAACAATGCTGTATATATTCTGTATTTAACTTTTCTCTACACAGATATTTCAGAAATAACAGTTCTTTTCCCCATGCACACACACACGCGCACGCACACACACACGCACACACGTGCACGCGCGCACACACACACACACACACACACACACACACACACACACACACACACACACACATACACAAACCCGTAAGACATGTCTCACAGTTAACCAAATAAAGTTTATTGTTGTTTGTCATGACACCAACAACATTAAACATTAATGTGGTTCCAAGAAAAAAAGTCACTGTGTGTGTGTGTGTGTGCATGTATGTGTGTGGATGTGTGTGTGTGTGTGTGCGCGTCACTGACATTGAGGTGGAGCGCAGAATCCTGTCCAATGGTGATAAGGCTTTTGATGACAGGGCTGAATTAACCTACCTGACACACACACACGCACACACACGCGCACACACACACACACACACACACACACACACACACACACACACACACACGCACACAGACATACAGGGGAGGGACAGGGGTGTGTGTGAACAAGCGTTAAGAGGCCTAGACTGTACGTGTGACACTAAATCCCATTCACGGCAGCAAACACATTGGCTGTGATGTTAGTGGAGGCGCCCACACACACACACACACACACACACACACACACACGCACACACACGTGCGGGGAGAGAGGTGGAGCAGGGATGAGGAGGAGACGATGGGCGAAGGAGGAAGAGACTGAATGTCTGCGGTGACATGCACTTAACTCTGTGTGTGTGTGTGTGTGTGTGTGTGTGTGTGTGTGTGTGTGTGTGTGCTGTCTTCTCAGGTCTGCCATATGGAGGGTGATGGTTAGTAGCCACACACACACACACACACACACACACACACACATCAACAGTCTCTCTGTATTCTCTGTCTCCTCAGGGCCTAGTAATGGACCCCCCCAAACATGTGCGCACACACACACACACACACACACACACACACGCCAATCCCTCCGTAGGCTTGTGTGTGCAAGTGTGCCTCTGTGTTTACGTATGCATGTGCACTCGCGCGCGCGTGTGTGTGTGTGTGTGTGTTTGTGGGTGTGGAGGACTATTTACCTGTCTCATTTACCTGCTCACAGCTTGCAAATGGAAGCAGCCTACGGCCAGAAACACCATGTTCGCAACAACACACACACACACACACACACACAGACACACCTCCCCCCTCCCTCTTGAGTTTACCCCCCCTCCCTCCGAGTCCTCCCCCAAGAGCTTTCTTAGCTTTCCCAACATTTAACAGTTCGATGCTGGTTATCACAGTATACAGACCATTCATAATAGTTCTCAGGAAAGCTTACACAACAGTCAGGAGCTTACATTAGCTCAACATACGGGTTTCTATGAGCACATGCCTTGTGTTTAACAAGCTATTTTCAATATATTTTAGGCTCAAACAAACATGCAAGTGATGCTGTGGCATACGTTTTTCCTTCAGGGATTTTGTTGTTGTTGTTAGCTTAGGTAGTGTTTTTCCCCCTTTACGATGTAAAGCGACAACAACAACTGCCGTTAGAAAGACAGAAAGACAGACATATGTAGAAGACAACAGTTGTTACGCCAACAACCCCCAGCCCTCCTGCATAATTAAGATCTAACCGGTCATAGTGAGCGTCAACGGTCATAATTTACCAGTAACTGTTATGTTGTCAGAGCCTCACTAATTTATTATTCATTACTCTATCTCTCTATAAAGTCAGAACAATGACACATGCATTTCACTAATAGTCCAATACCGTATTTAATATCTCTAGCAAGTAAAAACAGATTAGTCATAGACATACAGTATACAAGTATATAAATAAATATTGTATATGTACAGTACTGTATATCAAAACAACATTCAGGTAGTTTTTGCCAGTCTCTGTGGCTGACACTAATATATATTGTACACAGTACACAAACACACAAACACACACTCGCACGCTCGCACACACACGCACGCACGCACACACACACACACACACACACACACACACAACATAATTACCAACATCTCTTAGTGCAATATTACAAGAAAGCTAATGACAAGCCAACTAAACTATTTAGAATCATGTTGTATACATTGTTTGAAAACAGATTCACAATCAATAATTGTGCATATTTCATCGTGCAGAGAACAGGACTCTGTTACAGACACATATCACATTAGGATTACACTAGAAATCCTACACAGGTCATATGTAACATTTTAAACGGGGATCTTCCGTTACACTATAGCAGCCAGGGACGAGAAGACATGATAAGCAAGAGAGTACCGGGTAAACACGTTGATTCACAATTAGAGGTGAGCGAGACTTTGCCATTATGAGGTCTAGACTGAAGAACTACCTGCTTGCGGAGATTAGGCTGAAGAATCACGCAGAATCACTCCTGCAATCACTTCTCAAGCCCCCGTTTCAACACCTGCATTTATGTAATGAGCTCGTATCAGTTGTTCCTCAACCTTCGTGTTAGGAATGTTCTCAGCGTTGTCGATTAGAAGTGTATTTTCAGTTTTCCGTTTTACTTTTTGTATTGTATGTGCTGTAAAGACAAACCATTGTTGATGAATTAACATTAACAGCCTGAGTGGCCTTTGACCTTTTGACCAGATCTAATATTTCAGACTGATGGAAGAAGGCGAGACAATTCAAGAGAGACAGCCAGGCAGACAGCCAGGCAGACAGACTAGCAAAGAATAGGTAAAATGATGGACCTGTGTGCGTGTGTGTGTGTGTGTGTGTGTGAGACACACATATTTGTGTGTCAGTGTGACCATAAAACACAAAAAAATATACATGACAGAAAGACAGAGAGCGGAAGATAGACACACAGATGCACACGCGCACACACACACACAC
>JAODUE010000019.1:2700090-2705892 GCA_027564755.1 Amblyopsis hoosieri
AGCGCACTGTAGATTTATATATATGGATCTCACTTGTTAGTGCTCCTCTCCTCTCCAGCGGCTCAAAGACAAACAAGAAAGAGAGATAGATGGATTCTGCCTCTTCGACCAATCTCTCTGTCTGTCTGTCTGTCTGTCTGTCGTTCCGGCCGTCTGTCTTTCTGTGCACTAGCAGGTTAAATGTACATGCTCTCGGTGTGGTATTAGGTTTCCTGACATTAGCGCTCCCTGTAGCGGCCAGTCTTTGAAGCTCCGGCAGCGCTGCCCTGGCTTATTTGGTAACAGGTTGGGAATGGGCCGACGGCGAAAAACGAGACCGCCGTTGCCTTGGTAACTTGTCCCCCACCCACTACCGCACCTTGGTTTTTGGGGGGGATGTGCGGTGACATTTAGCTCATTTTTCTTCATGACCCCACTACACAGTACCTATAGACCAATGTGAAGGTTTTGTCATCACATTGAAAACACAAGTAAACAACCGGCACAGCTTCACAATACAGTAGCCTAAGCATTACTGACATCATTGGCAAGGAGAATACCTGCTTATGTGTGTGGCACTGCGAGGGGACAACACATTACAGGAAAATACTGCAAGCAAGTATGGAGTTTTACAGGTAAATTAAAGCTACAGTAGCAGTTCCTCTTTTAATTTTTAGTGACCCCCCTCCTATTTTAACATTGAAAAGGCCAAAGAAGCAATCATCAGTACAGGTGATCAGATCCATAAACATTTTACATGCAGTTTACATTCCATGAATAAAGTGTGCATAGAAATGTATTGTACAATTCAGTAGCTTATTGTTTGGGTGGGTGAAACAGCATTATTATGGTTATGAAGTTAGTCAATAGTAGTCTACAATGCAGCACTACAACCAAACGCAATAAAATATAACTACCCAGGAGATGGCGATATGTTTCATGAGAAGGTAAGATCAAAAGAACAAAAACTGACCACAGTGTGCATTGTGTTAGCAGCAAACAGTAGCCACAACACACAATGCAATATGTCTCAGTGGTTTCTGCCACCTGATAGCTGGCCTAAGAACACACACACACAAACACACACACACACACACACACACACACACACACACACACACACACACACACACACACACACACACACACACCTGATGTTTGCACGTATAGGGTGCAATCATTTTCTCTCTCTCTTACTTTGTGTGCCACAAAACTTGGTACACAATTGGGAGAGCTAGTAATCGTTTTTCAAATGCTCGGAACAGTGTTGACTGTTGCCCTAGTGCTATAGAACTTTTTGCTAAAATAGTTTATACTCTTACTGAAGAAAATGAAATCCATGTTTAAACAGTTAATTATGTCCATAATTAGTAGCATGAACTGTCGATGTGGAACTGCAGGCCATGGGTATGTGCAGAAATATAATGTATTTTTATGTCTATTGTAAACAACGTTCCATTCCCGGTAATCAAGCAGAGTAACTTGCCCCCTTTATGTAAAGCAGCCTATATCTCTGCTGTGTTATTTGTTATTCTCCCTCCATTCACCCCCCCCCTCTCTCTCTCTCTCTCTCTCTATTCCCTTAATTCTTCCATCTTTCATCCTCCACTAGTCTCCCTGCTAGCATACATATTTTCTCTGTCATGTTCCCTCACTCCGCATGCTGATTAGAACACAACCTGTTGTTGTCCTCACTCTTTCTTGATTACCTGCTGCTATTTTCTTATCCCTGCATCTTCCTCCTCCACCTCATCCTCCTCCTCTCTCTCTCTCTCTGGCCTAGCTGCTCGCTCAGCCGCTCTGTGTGTGCGTTATGTGAAAGGTTATGTGTGTGTGTGTGTGTGTGTGTGTGTGCGTGTGTGCATGTGTAGCGGTGCAGAGCAGCCTAACGAGTTTGATAGCTGTCACCTGATCTTGGTGATGAGGGTTGCTCTAGTAGCAGGAGTACCAGGAGCGAGAGGAGAGTTAGGTTTCTCCGCTGTAATTAGTTTTCCCAGCCTCTAATTATACCAGACGGAATTACAAGCCTGATTGACTGTCATTTAAGCATTTTAATTCATGGAATTACCCTTTTTCTCTTTCAAAAAAAGAGGGAGAGTTGTTGTTTTGACAGACGGGCGTTTTGGGATGGATTCGGCGCTACGCTGCACCCCACGGAGGAACTTATCCACACGCACTGTCAGTTTTGACAGAGCCCGAGTGAGACACTTGCCGGAGTGAAAAACACGTTCCAGTGAGTTAAGGGAAATTATCCTAAACTGGTAAACACACACACACACACACACACACATGCAAGTGCATTCTGCAGCCTCATTCAGGACATGATCTTGAGAGAAGCGATGAGAAGAGTTGTATGTAGCTCAGCTCAGGTGTTCTTACATGAAATCACCTCTCCTCTCCTCTCAGCCTTGGTAGTTGTTTTAACCCTTATCAATAAATCATCCGGACCAAGCAGTGTTCAGGTTATGGGGGCGGGGAGCAAAATACATTTGTATTAGTCATTAGATGTATTTTATGCTGTACATAAATATACAGGTATATTTATATTCAAAATAAATCCATAAAACATCGACAGTGATACGACAGTAATGTGCCAGTTTAGTAAGACCAATTTTTTGCTTTAATAAGTGCAGTTTCCAGACTATAGTGCAAGGCCATGTGTTTATTGGCCTTGTTTTTAAATGGTGACACTGCTGTACTGACACAAGTGCATTTGTGAATTTTCATTACCTGTGGTGAATGGTTTTGGAATTATATAATCTTTAAATGAACTCAGATTAAGTTAAGGTGACCTCTCACAAGGTCAAAGAGGTCATCTTAACCTGTTAAACACTTGATGGTGGCAACAACTCACAGATATACCTTTAATGGAACATGTATGTATTTGTAATACTTTGTGTTACTTTCTGTGCTGCAATTGAATGCACTATTGCCGTAGCAACATAATCGTCATCATTATTGTGTCAAGCAGAACCCAACATGTTCTGTAGGGGTTCTCTCACATATTCACTATTCCTATTTACCTTCTCTTTTCTTCCCTTCCCTCCTTCTCTGTCTTTCTCTTACTCCAGACCCCAGAGAGCGAAGAAGCCGATTAACTCTGCAATCCCATAATAAGAATCTCATTCACTCTATCCCTCCATCCCTCCCCTCATCTCTCCATTCCCCTCTCTCTCTCTCTCTCGCTCTCTCTCTCTCTCTCTGAAGCCCTCCCAGTTCATTTGACCCCCCACCCCCCTTATTCCCCACCACTTTTCATGGGGCTCAGATCACACAAGGGGCTGTAATGACAGCACATTTATTAATTAATTGCATGTGTAATTGCTAAAATTAAGTTTTGGAAACTCTGTAATGATGTTAGGAATTACAGGGCGGGGTGTCGGGGTGGTATAGTAAAGGATGTGTCCCTGTCATCCCCCCCCCCCTCCTCAAAATCTGATGGGGACCGGGGACTGAAGGTTGGGGGGGGGTGGATGGATAGAAAGAGAATGATGGAAAAAGAGAGGGGGAAACTGTAATCCAGGAGGAGCGCAGCGCACCACAGCTCGATCGGAGCCCGGAGTTTTGTCTCTTGTCTATAATCTCCCTGTTGTGAAGCGGTGCCATGGCCGCCACTCCTCCCGTCTCCGTCTGTCCGTCTGGCCGTTCGTCCGCCCGTCCGTCCGTCCGTCCGTCCGGCGCGGCGTGGTGTGGCGGCAAATTCCCCCATTGATGCCACTTTCGGCCACTTTAATTAACTCCGTCCCTGAGATAATGGCGAGCTTAGAGGAATCTCATCGCTGCAAAAAACTCGGAGAAAACTTTCCCGCCCCCTACCCCTTCCCACCCCCGCATCCCGGGAATAGAGGCCTCTTTCGACGGGGGACGTAATTTTAGTTTCTTTTCCTTTTTTCTTTTTCTTTTTTTTTTGTCCGTAAAAATGAGATTTGAACACGGGGAGTGAATTGTTTATTGTCTGGGGGTATTGGGGAGCAGATGTGGTACTTGGGCCTCTCTGTGCAGAGACAGATAGGAACGGGCTCCATTATGTCTTCAGTGTGTCATTACACTGGATGGACGCGCGGATGGAAAAATATCCTTGGAGGGGATAAGCAGTTTATCAGACATGTGAACTGCTGTTAGAGAGCAAGAGAAAGAGAGAAAGAGAGATGCAGAGAGTGGGGGTGGTGGGGGATGAGGAAGGAGAGAAGAGGTGTCATGAAGTTGGTTTCACTCATGAGACGAAACCCTGAAAGGCATTTGCACCAAACGGTCCACGCGTACAACAGCATTGTAACCTTTTGGAGGACTATTTGGCCGTAAAGCTTTTTCAAACAGTGGTTGGAATGTGGGAGACACTTAGGGGCTCATGTAGTGTACGTGTTAGCGCTCGTTTTAGGCGTACTTTTGTGCATCTGAAAACAAAAACATGTATGTTTTGTTTGACCTTTAGTTTACCAGGCAAGTTGACTGAGAGCATATTCTCATTTGCCTCCTGGGGAGTAGTTACGAGGCAAGCAGAGAGGGCATTTGACCCATTTGATAACTGGGGATGATTATGAATGAGCATGAAGTGAGCGCACATGGCTAAAACTTGCTTTCTGTCTACCGCTGGAACACATAATTACAAGTTGCACTTTCTTATTCATTGTACTGTTATTACCACTGAGTACGATGCATACATGATTATGCATTAATGGGAGGGTTGAGGGAAGAATTGGAGTTCCATGCAAAATAAATGATTAAGGACAGAGATTTTACGTATTCTGTTGTATGTATGAGGAAGGGAGTAGTGAAACATCTCCGCCACTTAAAAGCAAGTGTAATCCAGTATCATATAGTGATAACAATGGCAGAAGTCACCTGAGCAAGACGAAGACATCAGGTCAAGGAGATGTGCTGAGAGGTTTGCTTGCTTGTGCCCTGTAAAGGTATACATTTTATAAACTTTTGTTTTCTTTTAATGAGAGTCATAATGTCAGTCATCATGATTACATTGCTTTTGGGTGCCAAAAGTTATGGTTAGAGGGCGGTGCCTTGCTCTGATTACAGGATCAACGATCAACCACAAGTTTAGTGCATCTAAAGTAAAATGCAAAAACACAGCATGTGCTTTTTGTGGTCTGGCCAAGCCTCTGTTTAAGCTGTGCAAGCTAACACACGTGTGAGTCTGCACAGGAGTATTAATAACATGGTCACATGTGGCATAGACTATGCAATGCATTTCAATACCAGTAGTGATGCTAATGGTTGCTCGTCGTGTCACATGTTGAGCATGGCATTGAACCCTTACTTTATTATACAGGTAGTTCTGATTTGACCCCTAGTCAAATCAATAAATAAACACTTTCCCTTGTGGTTGAAACCAACATTACAACAACATCCCTAGGCGGCCTATCACATTTTCAGACTAATAGAATATAGACTAGAGGAGTTCCAGGAAAACTTTAACACAGTTGAGGAGCGGACCTTTAAAATAGGCCAGTTCTAACTCAACATTTTGGTTCTTTATTGCCTTAAAAGGTATCATCCTCTTCATTGTCACAGGCAGGCTAGGTAACAGCAGGTTTCCAGAAGCTGAGCTTCAGACAGTGTGCTTCGTGAACGCCACTGCTTCAAACTACGGAGTCTCATCTCCCTACTCGTCTCCCGGGCCTTCTCTCCCCTGTTTCACCCGCTCCTCTTGACGTCTGACAGGGCCATAGAGGGGCCGGCTAATCCCTTGTTGGTGTGTGGGGGGAGGGGAGAGGGGGAGAGTGGGGGAGAGAGGAGGGGGGGGGGGGGGGGGCAACCAAACACCCACCCAGCCAGAACGATTCGAGGGAACCCCCATAACCGATAAAA
>JAODUE010000019.1:2729539-2749965 GCA_027564755.1 Amblyopsis hoosieri
CCCCCCCCCCCCCCCCCCCCCCCCCCCCCCCCCCCCCCCGCCCGCGCCCCCCCCCCCCCCCCCCCCCCCCCCCCGCCCCCCCCCCCCCCCCGCCCGGCCCCCCGCCCCCCCCCCCCCCCCCCCCCCGCCCCATTTGACCTAATTCATAACATATTTAATATCCACAACAAACATGGGCTTTAGACACAAGCCCATAACTACTTCAAGTTCTCAACAACAAGATAGAACATTCTTGCTGACATCACCTTATTACAATAACACCTATTTCGCTCAAGACTGATAAGTTAAAATATTTATTTAATTCCTCTGAGGGCACTTGCCCACTAAACTAAGAAAACTAAAGGAGAACAGTTTTCAAAAGCTTGTCACACGCACACACACACACACACACACACACACACGCGCGCGCGCGCACGCACGCATGCACCGGCGCGCACACACGCAGGCAGGAGCTAAGCTATCAAAGATAACATCTGGGAAGGTTTTTTACCAGGGGCAACAAGAAAAAAAAAAAAAAGCGGAGGCGCGCTTACCACCTGTTGCAGTCCAAATATCCCCGAGCGCCGACAGCCATACTCTGCACGCGAGCAGCGGAAGGAGAGGCCGGCAGACGGATGGAGGGATGGAGGGATGGGTGGATGGATGGATGGAGGGGTGGAGGGATGGAGGGATGGAGGGGTGGAGGGATGGGTGGATGGATGGATGGAGGGGTGGAGGGATGGAGGGATGGAGGTGTGGAGGGATGGAGGGGTTGGGTGGATGTGAGAGCGACCCAGCACCTTCCCCGTATTCATTCAGGTGTGCGCGCCTCGACGCACCTGAACCACACACAAAAAAGAAAAAAAAAAAAAAAAAACTCGTTCAGCTGTCCGCGGGTTGGGAAGGGCAAAATAAACGCCACTGCCAAGAGATTTGAATCAACAGACAAAATAATCGCTGTGGATATTCCATGTGTCAGCAGGCCTGCGCTCCTCGTGTCATGCAGACTGCTGTAGACTGTCCGTCTCTGTGGCTCAACCTCCATTAGTATGGGCAGCACCTTTATTTCATGTTTGAATAGGAACAGCAGTATCTCAAAACTGCTTTGAGATTAAATCACACTCATGAGAACTGTGCGCAAAAGGAAATGCGCCGTTCATTTCATTCATTTTTTTTTGGCTACTAACCCATGGCAACAAAAGCCAGGTTCACATTAAATGTATCGCATATAGGCCGACATATTGGTTTGGCTTTCGATAAGATATTACTGATCATGTTTTTATTTTTACATTATCCTGTGGACAGGCTTGAAGCCACTCTTTTATCAAGTGAATGTTTCAACGTTCAGCCTGAAAAACAATGTAGGCCCTAAGCTTTTGGGGGACTGTGGCACAGTGTTGATATATCCAGTGAGTGGTTGGCCAAAATGCACACAATATACCGGTTATTTATCTTGAAACCCACAACAATTTACTTAAAATTGTAATAGGATAGTGACACAGTTTAACTGACCCTATATATATATGACATATATTAAGACAAAAAGTTTACATCGATAATAGAGTATTTCAGAATGTAATTGGAAAATTATGTATAACTGAATATTGTTAAAGGCCTACAATAGCACAGTAACGGCAACAATAGAATAAATAGCTTATTCCCCTTCGACCATTCTAAAAACAAACCGTTTATCACCGGTGTTACTCAACCAATATTATAAATTAATTTACGCATATGGCAGGCAACAGTCCCCAGACCTTTGGACTGTCCGGCTTTAAGGAGAATACGAGGGCCTCTTCAAATATTCATCTGGCGCTTAATGGGAGATGCGCTCCCCCGGGACCAATGTCGGTAACAGACGCTTTCCCTCACGGCCGCCTGGCAGCCAGCGAGGCTCTACGGCCCTAATCTACCTCGGCACTTCACACAAAAACACGCACGCACGCACGCACGCACGCACACACACACACACACACACACACACACACACACACACACGTCTGCATTCGCGCTCTCTCTCACTCGCTCTCTCTTTCACATATATGCACAAGCACTTCCGCAGATTTAAAACCGTTAGTTATATTCGTGCTGAGCCGGGAGCTCATAAGGATTATTAATGAAACATTTTTGAACGGGTTTCATGTTAAAACGGGGGTGTTGTGTGTGTGTGTGTGTGTGTGTGCGCGCGCGCGCGCGTGTGTGTGTTTGTGGTTTGTGTGAGTGTGTGTAAGGGGGAAGGGAGGGGGGGTATTGGGGGTGTCACCGTAGAACATGAACCGTGAGAACCAGGGTTAACGGGAAACAGCGGGGACTGTTTGATTAAACATAATATTAACGGTTGTATGAAGTATTTTCTTAGATGGAAGAAAAAAATGGTGCCGCTCTCTTGGTTGCTTTCAGGGACCCTCTGGTTCCATTTAGGCCTAATTGAACATTTTTAGCGATAAGACAGCTACAAAGCACTTGATAACATAAGGACACCACACACAAAACGCTTAAAACGCTAAAAATAAACATAACTAAAATTGTGTAATATGGAAATTATATATTTGCATTAATATGCCAACTAAATCCCCCTAACCTTAAATAAGAATACAAATAATAATAATAACAATAATAATAATAATAATAATAATAATAATAATAATAGCTAGGTATTATAAATATTTAGTATTCTAGAAATAATACAAACTAAAAACGTTTTCCAGGCATTGATGCAAATAATAATACAATTAATAGAAATAGATCTAACTAACCTTGTTAATGATCGATATACATTTATTTTAAAACAGAAAACTGACAATGTATACCTGGTAGGCTACTCTTCAGGACATAGGTGGACAATTCTTCTCATCATAGGTAAGAGGCAACAAAGTTTGGGTTGTGCATGGGGTACCAGGACGTCCAAAGCCATCCGCAGGTATACGTGGTTTCACTAGAAAATAAAAACGTGGTTAACCTGAGTATTAAAAACTCTGGTTTAACTCCTCAACATGGTAGACCTGTTTGGTCAGACCTGCGCTAACAAAACCAACAATAAAAAACAAAATACAATGACCCTTTGTCATTCCACATTAACCTGGTTATACATTAAAATAATAATACAATTCCTACTAGCGTTCATGACGACTCGACTAACAAAATTATTTTAAAAATTTAGTTGAGGACGAGGAACATTTAATGTGATGACGATTTTGACACTAATTATTTCAAATGCTAATTAAATAAAATAAAACTCATACAATTTCAATTATCCAAATTTCCAAAATTTATTCATTTCAAACTGCATATTGAAGAAAAAAAAAAGAAATAAATTTGAAGAAATGTAATCTATTGGATGGTATTAGTTTCCGTATATATACATGGAGTGGTTGGCTTCTGCGTACAGGCCACAATTTTTAAAATACAACTACGGGAATGAAATTTGAAATAAAAACTTAAAATATCACAGTAAATATACAGAAATTTTACAAATCATTAGAAAAGAGCACAAGCTTCATACCTCTAACAGATCCAAAGTGGGAGACAAAAATATAAATTAACAACCTATAATTGTTATGCCATGAGAGGGAAATAAAGGGTTCATAATGTTTAGGAAATCAAAATATTTTAGTA
The DNA here is from genome assembly GCA_027564755.1 of Amblyopsis hoosieri. NCBI lineage: Eukaryota > Metazoa > Chordata > Actinopteri > Percopsiformes > Amblyopsidae > Amblyopsis > Amblyopsis hoosieri. The sequence continues at coordinate 2,733,134 of JAODUE010000019.1, forward strand.
ACATTTGCCTTAAAAGGGGAGAACAGTTTTACCTGCTTAATATTATCTGTCCCTTTTTTCCAATGTAATAAAAGATCATAACTCATCGCTCCTATTCCAATTCTGTCACTTCTATATATTTTTTTCTGCAGAACTAATATGATATAAAAACTTCAGCTCTTGCAGTTGAATACCAAACTAATTAATCTGATTGTAATGTTTCTTTGATAAATACTGTACAAATGGTGTTTGCAATAATAAACCTTTGATTGTTACTCCCACTTTCTACTTTTCAAACTCAAACACCACCAGAGAAGGGGGAAACCTTCCGTTCCTTTTAAACGCTTCTTTAATACGGAAAAAGAAAAGAAAAAAAAAAAGAGTCTTGTGTCCTTTTTCATAAGACTTCTATACATCTTTCCCCACCCCGAATTTGTCTGTACAAAAATAGTCCAGCGTTGTAGTCCACAGTTTCTCTTATAAAAGTTTTTTTTTTTCTTTTTTTTTTTTCTCGCGAGGGCGTCTGTCTTTTACATGTGTGTTAACGGCAGCGTGCCGTTAATAGCTGTACCGGGCACGGTGCTTTGGTAATGCCCGGACATGTGTAGCCTCGTCTGGCCAGTCTGATCGCCTACCTCCGCACCCGGCAGATACATGCTGATCATGTCCCTCAAATCTCCGCTTTGGCACCCCGGAGCTGGCCGGTGGGACGAAGAAGTGACTACGGGCGGACTTGAAGAGCTGGACTCTGACTTGACCACCGATGATGGCCCCATGGAGCCCAAAGCAGTCATCCCCGGCGTGGTCTGCTGGGAGTACGACATGGAATACGTCGGGGATCCGTTCATGTAGCTCTGGGAGCTAGTCATGCTGTTGTATTGCAGCGCGCTCATGTCATAGCGGTGCATGGACTGCATCTGTCCCGGATTGTGTGCGTTCAGCCCTGGGTGCTGGTAGCTCAGCTGCTCCTGCATCATGCCGTAGCCGCCGTTGGTCCAGCCGTTCATGTGCGCCGCGTAACTGTCCATTCGTTGGTTCACGCCACCGCCCAGACCGCCTCCCACCCCTACACCGACTCCAGCTCCCATGCCGTTCCCCCCGGGAGCCAGGAGTCCTCCTGGCAGGGTGTACTTGTCCTTCTTCATCAGGGTCTTGGTTTTCCGCCGGGGACGATATTTGTAATCCGGGTGTTCCTTCATGTGCAGGGCCCGCAGCCTCTTGGCTTCGTCGATAAAAGGTCTCTTTTCGCTCTCCGACAGAAGTTTCCACTCGGCGCCCAGCCTCTTGCTTATCTCCGAATTGTGCATTTTAGGGTTTTCTTGCGCCATCTTCCTCCTTTGGCCCCGGGACCACACCATGAAGGCGTTCATGGGTCTCTTGACCCGGTCGGGGCTGTTTTTCTGGTTGGCACCGGTGCCGGAGGAGTTCGTGTTTCCCGTGCCCCCCGTATTGGTCTGGGGAGCAGGTTTCAGCTCTGTCTCCATCATGTTATACATCAGGAACAGCTTTGAGGGGAACTCCGATGCACAGAGAGAAATACAGAGAACTCCAAAAAGCCAGAGGTAGGACGAATTGTAGCAGGGCTGGCTGCTCACGCTGCCAAAGTTACCTGTCGATTTGTCAGGAACTTTTTGCTGCAAAAAAAAAACAACAATCACTAAACCGTTTCTCCCACACTCTCTCCCCCTCTCAGTGTGTGTGTGAATTTGCGTGCGAGAGAGTCGTCTCCCAATAGGTTCCTGCTATGTTGTGTCCACAAACTTCTCCTGTCGTTCTCCGAAAAAGAATCAACAAACTACTTTTGCCCCTCTTCGCCGGAGCCTTGACAACTCCAGATAGTTTTTGAACAAGTTAATAGACAACCATTCATGTGATGGGGCTGTCAGCGAATAAATGGGTTCGACCTGGCCAATCAGAATCGGCCTGCTCCCCTGACACGACACTGGGAGGCTTCTATTTATCATAAAGGGGCGGGGTTTGCACTGGTCGCAGCCCTAGCACCACCGACACACACACACACACACACAAACGCAGCGTACACAAATGCGCGCGGCCACACACACACACACACACACACACACACACATACACACACACGCACAGACACACACCTACACACACACACGTTGTCTATATGAATCAGTAAAAATTATATCCTATTTACAAGTCCGAGTCTTAACGTTGTCATGATATATTTGCATTTATCTGGAAACAGTGGACATAGCCTTAACATGATGAGGTGTTTAGCTATTAAATCATCCAGCTTTAATCATTAGGCTATAGCCATACTAGCATATAGCCTATTTAAATTAACTGCAACATAAAATAAATTATAGCATTACTAATTTAAATGTGTACACATTAATACCCTAATATTTTGCGATGGAAATATATTAGGATAACAATTTAAAAGCATTTGCTACACATTATATATTTGTAAGTGGCTAACTATGTAGACTAAAGGCCTACACATTTAGCCTAATAGTCTACAAAATACCATAATCAAAACAATAATTGTGTAAGAGGTTATAAACAAACCAATATAGCCTACTGTTAATAACCAAAGGCTATTTGAAAAAGACGTGTGTTGATATTTTGCCAAAGCCAAGTAGGCCTAATTTTAAATAACAAACCAGCCTAGCACAACAGCACTTATATAAACTTTCTTATACTCAAGGCATTGAGGGGAGCCTGGCTGTTTTTAGCATTGAAAAGAGGAAAGGTAATCCAAGATGTTTCCCCAGTCTTTTGTTCGGACGGATGAGCTTCAATGGCAGTGAAGTTGAATGTCAACACACAGAAGGGACACGGGCTCATCTCATCACAAATAAACGGTTTTGTTTCGGATGTTGTCGCTAGATCGGGCCGGACAAAGGCCCGACTCCACTCCACTTCCACTCCGCTGTTGACGTTGTTGTTGGACCTTTGTAGCGTATTTAGGACATATCTAGGCTACTGGCTACGGTGTGCCACATATAGCCTATGTCTATAAAATAAGACAACAATTACAATTAAAAGTGAATCAATAATGTAGGCCTACAACTTGTTGACAAATGCGGCTCAGTAGCCTATAGCATATCCACTAGGGTAAACAAATAAGTAATAATAGTAATAATAATAATAATAATAATAATAACCTGGAGTTAAAATATTAAAAGTGTTAAATCCAAGGCATATGTGAACAATTGAGCATATCATAACAGTTTAAATGTCACATTATAAATATTTTGCATAGTTTTCTGTCGAAGTTGTGAGGGTGACAGAAGCGTTGATGTAGCTGTTTTGCATTTCCCATGAAATACCCACCGTCTTGCTGCGTTACGCCAGCGCCGTCTACTGGCGAGAGTAGGAATTGCAAACAGACTTTAACATGACTATTCACTTGCGTATAGGCTACATTTTTATGTTAGATTTATTACTGGCCTTATTTAATATTGTAGCCTATGTTTAAGATACACAACTATATTTAAATGAAACGACATATCGTGTGTGGATAGCCTAACAGCCTAGACCTAAGTAGCTGCTCTATTCGAAAAGTAACCGAAAATATTGCCGAGCAGTAAACACAACAAAGCACACATCTGCCTTCCTGTCAACACTCGCAACACAATTTAAAGTATTAAAAACAGATCGCGAACATGCACCTGAAATAGTTGAAATGCATGTATCCAAATTACATCATAATTGAATTTGAATAGATCAAGCCTGATTTTGTTTTAGTCATTCGATAATAAATAGAAGCAGAGCCCCCATGCTCTCATTATAGCAGGCACCGGCAACCTTACATGAGATTCATCTTCTGCTTAATAGGCTGCGAGAGGCGACACACGCATACAGCAGTCCTATTATAATGCAAGTTTGAAATGGGCCGCTCGGCTGCTATCTGCATTTGAGTGTGTTCCCCGCTACCTCTAATCTTCTTATGATAATAAAGGAACAGCGGGGACCCAGCAGCGCTATGAAAGAATGCTCCAGTAGCCGGGAATGGGCCCTGCATTCACAATCATTTTGAATTAAACCCGTTATTTGACAAAGACCAGGAGAAATTTACAGGCCAGCGCCGTCGGACCACTTGTAAGACCACTAGCAGGTTGTACTACTAAAGGCTAACAGAAAACACAACAATACATTCTGCATTGGCTATACGAGATGAACACATTTTTGGGAAATTATAGAGCAAATTATTGTATTATTCTAAAAATAAAAACATGTAACTAGGCTATTTTACATGATGTTTTACACTCTGGCTATTTGTGTCTTAGTAATTTTGTAATTTATTATAGCCTAGGATATAGACTAATCTCTCAACTGACTCGACTCAGATGAGATGTTTGTTAAAATTGGCACCTGCAATCCCACAATATGCCCATAATACTGTTGGATTATTTTCTGCACATAAATTGACACATTATTAATGTGTAGCCTAGATATCCGAGCATAAGCCTGTATAAATAAATACACAAAAACTTTCGTAAAAAAAACAAAACAATAAAACAAACAAACAAAAAACAAATGGCCGAGAAGACCTAAAAAAAAAGTGCATATGTCGGTGTTGGGGGTGGTATGTTTTACGATATTGATGTCTGTTTTCTTACCGCTAGGGGCCGTGGCTGTGGCTGAAGACACCTCAAGAAAGGGCTGATCAACAAGCACACATACTATTTCTTAATTCAGCCTTTCATAAGCGTGCAGTTAGGTTTTAATCAAAAGTCAAACGTGTGAGCCTGAATAAAATGTAGGCATATATTAGAGTATTCACATGTTAGCCTATTGGTATATTACACATACGATGATAGGCGGTGTTAATATGCATATTCGGCTAATAATAACAATAGCAACAATAATAAAACATTCGTTTCATTTTAATTCTTTAAAACCATTAAAACTGCATTAACGCAGTCAACTGAAGTGATTACATAAAATATTACGGAAGCTATATTAAGAAGCATGCTTAAATAACATTAAATAGGCTATAAATCAAATGCTATAGCATAAAGTCAACACAATTGAACTAATTTCAATTAAAACGTTCAAATACGTTTCAAACGTGATTTTGTTTTAATTGAAGATTAAATAAAGACATGCCAAAATACTTAATGCAAGTGAAAGAAACTACAGAAAATTCAAACGTATTTATTAAGATGATGTCGGCCGCTACAGCTATTCGGAAGTTGCTGCAAAGTTATATCAAAGCACACGGCAAAAACACTCACTTATAGGCAACAAACACTCACACAACTCTAGCACGCACGCACGCACGCACGCACGCACACACACACACACACACGCACACACACACACACACACACACACACACACACAGCTTCCACAAGCTGCATTCGTCGCCTCTTCATCCCAGCAGAACTTACATGTCAGTTTGGGAGCCGTCCTCCACTCAGCTTGATTGGCAGAAATAAAACACCACGGCATTTTTCGCATTTTTCCGACTCAACCACAGACATATCTCCCTCATCCACCCGAGCATAGAAGTTAAGTCTGCCCTGGCCGAAGCTGATCGCCTGTCCCCGGGCGTCTTACATCCAAGCGTCCCCTTCATTTTCCAGGACGCCGCGCCGCGCCAGCCCGGGAGCTGGTGCCCGTGGGCCGCCGTCTCTCCTTACGGAGCCTCCGCTGTCTGGCTGGAGCTCCACTCTCTCCTCTCCGCTACCCCTGGAACAAGAAAAGCCGTTTATGGCGACACACAATCTGAAAAGGGGGCCGATTTAAAAAGGAGAAGAATGCAACCAAGAACAACAAAAGTCAGTTACAGCAAAGTCTATGCCTCTCCTCTCTCCTATCTTCCACCCCCCAGCCTAGCCCACATAATGAGCAGGAAAAAGCTTTATATTTTGTTCACTGGGTATTCACAGATAATTTGAAGCCATTGTTTCTGCCACAGATGGTTCTTTTTAATACAATAACGGTGCTCTTTGTGAATAGCAAGCCCACAATAAAAATCTAAAGCGTTCTCCTGAATAACCATTTTGTTCTCTCTTGTATAGGCCGAACAAAAGCGCCTGTGAGGTAATGGCCTGCGTTATTGAAAGCCTCAGAATGGGGATTTGATAAAGATTTTTTTTTCGCTCCTTTCTCCTTTCGCACAAAGTACACGGCAATGTCAAAGCGAAACTGACACGACATGAAAAAGAGCCTCGAAAATGTGCTTACTGTTGCAGGTGCTGTGCAAAATGTTATACTTTTACATAACCTACACACGCGCAAACCAATATTTTATTATTATTATTATTATTATTATTATTATTATTATTGTATAGCCTATATTGCAAAAGTTTATGGGCATCAGCAGGATATGGACTTCTTAGCAATTCAGCTTAAAGCCATTAGCAGCTTTAAAATCTCCACAGCATCCAAGGGCCTTGAATGTGGATTTGCCAGAGCCTCATAGCCTATTTTTTGCATATAGAGTGAGCCAAGGTGGGGCGACCATATTAAGCATTCATGGTGTGCATCATCAGTGTCTTGCAGAAATCTCCCATTTTTAATTCCCACTCTCACTGCTATTGTCAAAGACCATTGTCCCACATGAGCAAATACTTGCTTGATGGTCTCTTTCCAAGCCCGGCCATTGAATAAACCTTGTAAAATGTCAAAATATAAAATGTCAAAGGGAATGGGGAAAGAGGGGTGAAGTGTATTTTCCTATCCAGGTTGATGTTCCAATATACAATTTCACTGTCTGCAGTGTGTGTTCTGTTGCGGTGTGGTGGCCTCAAACGCCCGGCGACCGCTGATGTCATTTGTAATTAACTCATGGCTGATCGATAAAGCGTTTAACAGGATACACAATGAGCACAGAGGATGATCCCAAACCAAACATATTGGATGTCACTGATCTTTACGAGGTGACAACAACACCTTGTCTGTCACACACACACACGCACGCACACACACATGCACGCACACACACACGCGCTCACACGCACACGGAGAGAAATTGCATCACAAAATCCCAGTACCCCTCAATGCCATCTTCACCTGGAGTCCTTAAGTTCCAAACTGAACACACACACACACACTGTATTTTGTGGGCCTCTCTGTAGAGGAACAAGTTGTTATAATATACACAAGGTCTTATTACAACTTCTCAGTGTGAGTGATTTTGAAAGAAGACACACACACACACACACACACACACACTACCGTCTTTCTGAATCAATCATACCCTACGTCAAACAAACCGTCTCCTCCTCGTAGCGCACAAAGCCAACCCGCTGCAAAACAAACAAATGCAATAATGTTTTACAGGAATTAGGAATTATTTTTAAAAATGTATATACTTTGGCAATATGTACACTGTTACGTCATGCTAATGACGTGATTTGAATTGAATTGAAAAAAATAGAGAGATAGAGGCAGAGCGATACAGAGACAGATAGATAGATAGAGAGAGAGAGAGAGAGAGAGAGAGAGAGAGAGAGAGAGAGAGAGAGAGAGAGAGAGAGAGAGAGAGAGAGACAGAGAGATGTATATGTCTGCTGGGTATTGCGGTGCATCTCAACCACAGTTGCACCACCGCTATAACAACACCCCTCCCGCTTTTTAATTAGAAATCCATCCAGACAGCCAAGAGAATGTCAGAGCATCAGCACCGTGGGAGCGAGAGACAGTGACAAAACAGTCCTTTAGAAAGGTGCATCATTACAGAATGCTAATGCACTTACGTTGAAAATGCCCATTCACACACACACATGCACATGCACGCACCACACACACATGCACCAATAATAATGCAATAATGCAATAATGCATACCAATAATACCAAATAAGTGGCCAAATGATATTGTATCAGTTAACTGACTTAAGCTACTTATAAGACGACTGGGATTCGACAAACATCGCTGACCTTGATTGACAACTAATGAGAGAGCCTTTGACTGTGAATTCATAATTGGTGGTAAAGTGTATGAGGAAAGATTAAAAACATCATATCCTGAAAGGAAAGCCATATAACTAACTAGGCTTAAAGAGTCATTTCAATTAGTTTTGATTGATGGTTGGTAAAAATAGGGTCAGATTAGTTGTTTGGCTTTAAAGGGTGACTCCCTTCCTGTGACATTGGCAACATGCAAGGCTGTCAACATACACAATATGTTGTGTGTGTGTGTGGTGTGTGTGTGTGTGTGTGTGTGTGTGTGTGTAATGACAGAGAGAGTATTATGTTGCAACCGGTTTTGTAGGCCGCAACATAAAAAGGAAAACGCCTCACGGGTTCATTTATTAACTTAACGTACTGCAAAGTTAAACAAGCAAACAATCAAAACCACATGTGTGGTGCCAAGAGGAAAAGAGCTGTTAAAGGCAGGGCTATGCCCGGACTCCACCGGACGCGTCTGCGCAGCGGTGCGGCGCCGATGCGGGTTTGTTCCGTCCTCTCAAAGCGTCAACTTCTACCGGGAGCATTTCAAGAGCGTAGCGCTGCGAGTCAGTTGCATTGGCGAGATCAACAAAAACCACTTTGCCTGTCCAACGTTGACTTACTTTCACTTACTTCCGCTCTCAAAAACTACTGCAATTATATTCCACACCATGGTCCTGGAATCATGGAATCGTCCTTATAAAAAAGGATTTGTGGTGTCATATACTGTATATGTCATATACTGTATGTGTTTTAAAATTTTTTAAATGAACCGGTCGTCCCAGATGTAAAATCTTTCTCACTTCTGGCCTCCTGCCACCAATGTAGTCATGTGAAATACGATAGAGAGTCTGCACACTTTGTTTTGCACACAATTTTAATTGTAATTTGTATTTGAGCAGTGCCTGTTGGCTGCGGCTTCCGTAGACACGGCGCCTATCTTTAGCAAAGCAGAGCGAAGAGCCGCTTCTGGGACGCTTCCAATACGCCCCGCGTTGCGTGTGGTGAAAGTGAAAGCATAGACAGACTACAGTGGATGCGATCAGCTCCGGAGGGCACGTCAGAGGCGGAACGAGTCGCATACCGGGGTTAGTCATTCTCAAGAATGCTAGCTAACCCCGAGTTCAAAACAAAACAACATTCCTTCGCAGAGGGCAACGCCCCACACGTCGAAACACATTGTGAAGCAAAGTGAAGTACTACGACTTTATTAGTGTGAGCGATGTTCGCCACTTTGTTTATGTTCATATTTACGGAGCCAGGGCTGTGTAGAAGTATTCTGAATATTTTTTCAGCATGCACAGAGAATGACAAGCTAGCGAAATGCGAGGAGATATTTGGTGAATTTGACAAAAAGTGTATTAGCTTACAATTAGCTTGCAATAGCTGATTATACCTTTAAGTGTGCTCCCAGCACACTTCTAACAACTGCCAAGGTGATGTTCATTATGGCAACAAAGCTCCTTTCTCAGCTACAGTATATGCAGGGATGTTACTCACCACACATGAGAGTAGTACATGTAAATGTACCACCGATCTGAATCTACTGGAAAATACTGCATAGCCCACATAGACATTTTGATCAGTGTCTTTGTCTAGCAAACTCACATTTATCTCCCTGACTGTGTGCGTGTGTGCGTGCCTGTGTGTCTCATTGTGGAGCACCTATCACTAGTTGAGAAGTTGTAAATTGACCTCAGAGCTAGGCATGAACATGTTGGATCAGACTGAGCTACTGTACAACGACAAACACAATACATACGACCAAGCACTGCAGTTTTACCACACACACACACACACACACACACACACATCATGTACAGAGAGACACACACACAGACATACAGAGAAGCACACATCCAGACTCACATACTGTGCATACACACATGTACACACACGCACGCACGCACACACACACACTCCATGGGCCTCTGCATGTCTGTCTCAACCACCACTGGTTTTGTGTACAGGCCAATTTGAATGAGAATGAAGCTTTGCCGGTGCCGAGTGCTCTCGGATGCTTCTAGAAAGCGCTCTAATCCGCGCAGGCTGCCGTGCTGTGCTCCAAGGCCCCCGGCCCTTTGTTTGGGATTACTCTGGCTTAGCGCAAGCTAACAATGAGGAGATGAGCTGCTCACCTCATCGCCGCTAATGAAGTGTGGAGAGTCATTTAGCCGCAAGCTAGCTGCTAGCGAGACACAACGATACGCTCACATGTGCACGAGAGCAAACGTGCACGCGCGCACACACACACACAGGTATGAGTAATGTAGTACAACACACACACACACACGCACACACACAAGCAGACATGAGTAATGTAGAACAACACACACACACACACGCACACACACACCCACCCCAGGGACACGTGTATTAATAGGTGGTATGGCTCCAAAATGGGGATGAATCACTGACACAGGTACAAACACACACACACACACACACACACACACACGCACAGTCCCCGCTTACAGTATCCGCTTATGCGCACACCATAGGCTACTGTACCCTACCATAGGCTATAGGCTACAGGCTACATTAGACTACAGCACCATAGGTTACAGTAGCCTATGTTGCTGTAGGCTACCATAGGCTATAGGCTACAGCACCATACTGTAGGCTAATGTAGCCTATGGTGCTGTAGGCATCAGGATGGGGAAATGGTATTTCAGCATTTAGCGCACCTAGTGACTATACATTTCCACACGTTTGAACCTTTCACAGGTGTGTTAATCGATGGCTCAATATTCATATGCTCATCTGTGTACATGCATTATTAAGGTGGGTCAGACCAGCTCAACTAAGTTAACAATGAGCAGCATAGTCGGTTGACATAGAGGTAAGACTACAATGTATATATCAACAGCATTGATGGCAGACAAATTGGTGTTGAATTCAGGCCCTGTTTGTTACTGTATTCACTGTCGTGCATTTTTTTTCTGCTCCCACTTGATCTTTGACTTGAATTGTTGCTTTGCTGTTTTAGTTGTGTTGAAAACCGGGACATTTGAGTGTTTTACAAATATCTGTCCGGACCCGGGACACACGTCTTGAAATTCGGACAACACACACACACACACACACACACATTCTTTCATATATTACACACATACAAAGTACACCAATGCAGCTCAGAAACAGAGGCACATAGACAGAACACATTTATTTTCCCGTGGTCTACAACGTGTTCCTGGGTCCTTTATGAGTTGGTTGTGAAATTCAACAGGCACTGTTTAAATAGGATGGGGACAGAAGAGAGAGAGAGAGAGAGAGAGAGAGAGAGAGAGAGTTTGTATAACGACAGACAGACACACACACACTCAGTCCTATCGTCTAACAGACTGCTGAGAAGAGAAGGGAAGACATGCCCCCTTGTTTTTGATCGGGTGGGGAGCAACAGTACATGATGTTAGCATGGGAATGGCCTTGTGTTGTCTTGATAGGAATCCACCACATTCCCCACACACACACACACACACACACACAAACACACACACACACACGCATGCGCGCGCACACAACGCACGGCTCTTTGCTGTCACAGCATGGTGTCATGTTTACTGGGGGATGTTAGCATGAGAAACATACTGTTAAGAGATACCCGTCAAGATGTGATGTTTGTTGAGGGCCTGTTTTAAAAATACGACCAGTTCAGGTAGAGATTTACGAGCATTACGCTCTGACTAGATAACCTGGCCAGCAGGATTAGGTCAAAGGTCAAAGAGAGTCGCAAAGGACTGACCTGTAAAGGGTAGCACGATACTTGCGTCGCTACGCTCTGCATTTTATAGAGTCCGTTACAGGCCTGGTGTCTTTAAAACCTTTGTTTTACAGTATAATGTCGCTATACTGTCAAGCTTCCCATTCACATCATGTACAACATGTAAACATACATCACTTTGATGGGAGTTAACCTACACAACAGCACTTGAAGACTTCACAAAACAAGAATTTACTTCACACTATTTAGCATTGCTAATAGTAGGTTATTATATTACCAGGAGTAGTGAGTATGTAGAACGCTGGTTGAAATTCCAACCAAACGTTCAAAGACGATACTTAACTCACTATTTAGAGTTTACGGTTTAACAGTATAATAACAAAGTCAGAGATTATTTGTTTCATGCTTCGGTGTGTAGCCGTTTTGCACGTTATCTTAGCATGGAGCATTTACTGGTTTATTAAAAGGATCATAGAGTATATTGCCTAAATGTAACTTTAAAAAGTAATGTATTTGAAAGTAAGGTCTTTGAAAGCACGTTTTGTTTATTTTGGAGATTGGTCATATTTCGGTAAACTGTACATGTTCATAATTCACTTCCAAGTTACTTATTGACCAGGAATATTTGTTCATTTCACAACACCTCATATGCAGACGCAGGTATACACACGAACATGTGCACATAGAAATAGAATTGTTTTAGCCTACAGTGTGGTGGTCACAAACACTGTCAACAGGCTGTGAGGTGAACGGATCGTAAACATTTAGTGTTGATCCTCAGGCTGAAGAACCTAGCACCTCAACGATAATGCTGTGTGTGTGTGTGTGTATGTGTGTGTGTGCCGTTATACACACACACACTCTCTCTTCTGTCCCCATCCTATTTAAACAGTGCCTGTTGAATTTCACAACCAACTCATAAAGGGCCCAGGAACACGTAGACCACGAGAAAATAAATCCAGGTTGTTTGCTCGAATCTTGTGGTTGTGTGTGTGTGTGTGTGTGTGTGTGTGTGTGTGTGTGTGTGTGTGTGTGTGTGTGTGCGTGTGCCTGTGTGTGTGTGTGCGCCTGTGTGCATGTGTGTGTGTTTGTAGTGTGTGCAAAGCAAAGAAAGGTGAAGAAAAGGTTTCTCATGTCCAGCACATTTTTTTACAGGAATTTGGGAAAGAAGCGTGCACGTATTGTGTGTGTGTGTGTGTTTGGAGTGTGCATGTTTGTGAGTGTGTTTTATGCGATCGATGCAGTGCTATATTACAGGTTCACTTTGTACTGCATTCTACAGAACGCTGAATATGAGTCTGGCTGAAGATCTCTCTGGTGATCTAGTCCCATCTGCGGTCGCATCTTAATCACGGAAATGACATCATTAAACAGCAGACAAGGGCACAGAAAAACAACTGTAAACATGAACACGTTGTAAATTATTATATTAATATATTATTATTAATTATATGAATCTTGCGCAACGCAGACAACATGCGTGCAAATGCATATCTGCATACGTGTAACAGCTGATGCTTGCTGGTGTATCTTTCCATATGTTTAAATATGTACATGTATGAATATGTATGCAGATATACATATGCTTTGAAAGTTGTGTGTTCTATTTCCACGTATTTGGGTGATTAGCATCACGTGCGTGTGTACGTGCGCGTGTGTGCGTGCGTGTGCTCTCGACCCATCTGTCATCTCTCAGCCTCCTGCTGTTAACATCTGCAGTATTTAGCAGCGCCGTGTCGCTCTGTGTTACACACACCGTCTAATAGAATCAAATGAGCACACGCTGCCACGGTCACACATGCACATCCTCTGCGCACACACCCACACACACATGCGCTGAATCTCATTATTCTTCTGCCAGCTAGGCCTGCAACCACTTGCAGGATTTATATATTCAGTCTAGTCAAGGAGGGCACATACTGTATTGTTAAATTGGTAGAAAATTAACAGTAAACAGTAAATTCAGTTTGCACTTGTTAAACATTTAGATTTAGATAGTCCTTTATTTTTAAGTTAATCTCTTACAGTATATAATGCTCAGACTTTTTATCTTCGCTGTAGCGAACTCTTTCGAAAAAAAAATAGATGAACAACATTGTGAAAAGTTTTGACTGGTTTGGTCAAAATAATATACTTACCAAAGCATTTTTGTGCGTTTAGGTGTAGGCAGGTTTACAATAGACCCTACCAGGGCTATTCCACTCCGGTCCTGGATGGCCACACCCTGCATGTTTTAGATCTCTCCCTGCTCCAACACGCCTGATTCAAGGTCGTTAGAAGCCTGATAACAACCAGTTCATTTGAATCAGGTGTGTTGGAGCAGGGAGAGATCTAAAGCATGCAGGGTGTGGCCCTCCAGGACCGGAGCCCTGCCCTAGACTGTAATGCATATAGCAATTCCACTTTTACAGACACAAATGATCTGTACATCTAAATGTCAACATGCATCTATAGCTCCTATAGCTGTTTATTAGACTATGTCCTCACGACAACGCATTTGTTTGAAAATGTTTTTTTTGTTTTTTTTTGCGCTTTACAAAGACTTTGCATTCATACGACAGTGAGGAGCTCCATGTCCACAAACATAAAAACGGAGTGAATACTCTGTAGTGAGTATGCCAGGCCAGTATGTGGCAGTGTATCTTTGGACTTGTGCACATTGACTGCGCATGCGTGACAGGCAGATGAAGTCCAAAATAGTTCCCGGAAAATAGCCTAAATACCATATACATTTTATTTTAAATGTAAATCATTGCATTTATGGAATACTAATTACCAAAAAATGAAGTTATATATCTGTATATATATGTTCAAACTACCCACCAAGCACTTCTGGGAACTATTGTGTCATAGGTTTTGCCTCTCCATGAATCATGTGACCGTTGACATTTTCGAACTTCCGTTGACTCTGTTATTTCCATGGCTCTGGTCCTGATAAGTTCACAAATGAGTGTTCTAAACATGCAACATATTTATTTTCAGCGGATCTTTTAATTAAACCAGCATTTTTCATAGGAAATAGTTTATTGTGCACAAACAACAATTACTGAGATGTGTCCGTAAGAGACACTACAGCCCGAGCACTCCTCTGTCGGCGTAGCTCAAAGCCATGTCCGCAGAAAAAGGCCTACCTGGGCCTAAAATAGCAACATGGGAGGTGGGACGGAATTCCATGACGACGTGGCCCCAATGAGCTCTATTTCGGCTGTCCATAGGACAACATCGTATATGAGCAGCATTTTGGTGTCATCTGGACGCGATGCTAAAACGAAACAGAACTTCTCAGTTTTGGAGAAAACTCTTGCTTGTTCATTGTCCTGAGGAAAGGGCCTTAGTGTGGAGAACAAGTACATTACTGATTCCACCCCATGCTTCTGGGCTACCCAGTCCAAACAATGGCCAGATGTCTGCTGCCATAGTGTATAATGGGGAGAAAAGGAGCACTTTCTCTCTCCTTCTGTCTCCCGTTCGCCCATCCGGGCACTAATGTAAATGAAAATCAGCGTGCGAGGTATGTCTTAATGCGCGTATTTGGACAGGGACAATGCCAGCGAGACTAGGCAGGGGTATTGTTGTTGCAAGCCCCTGTGACACACTTCCTGATCCCCCCCCCACACACACACACACACACCCCACCCTTGCTCTATTGACGGCCGTCCCAAATCAATAAAAATGATCTTGGAAGTCCATCCACCAATTGCGGCGTCTTGGAAGTGCCTTCTTTAGAATACGCCAGCCTTACTGTACAATGGAGCGGCCAAGCATGTGTAATTTGCCAAGATAATCTGCGGCACTCTGCTATTGATTTACCACACACACACGCACACACACACACACACACACACACACAATCCCTGAAACTTCAACCCTGATCCCCCCCCCCGCTTCCCACTTGACTCCCATAGCCCCTAGACACTGCACACAAAAACTAACTTCATCATACACCCTGTTAATGCACAGGCACAATGGACCTCTTTTCTTTCCCCTCTGCCCTCTGGTAATTTCACTCTTTGCGTTCCCTCTCGCCGTCTATCACTCCTTTCACGTTTACTCTCTAGTTGGAGATGTTCTGCTCTCACATCTCATCACAGGTCACTGTCCTTTGGCTGTGGAGCTATCACATGCGGTTCTGCTTTGCTTTGTTTGACGCGTGTGTACTTGTATTATGTATTAATATACCATTGAACTATACAGTAAATAAATGTGTAGTTTAAACAATTAACCAACTCTTTTGGCTAATTAATACCAGAAAATGCAGCTATTTAATTTTGATCATACTAATAGCATACATTTCTTAATTTGAAATAATGATATTCCTACTGATACTATAATAATAATAATAATAATAATACATTCTCAAAGTTTTTAACCATATAACAAAGTGTGTGAGTGTGTATATAGGGAAGACTTTTAACAACATTCACTGTATTTATACACTGCAAGCTAACACAGCATACCCTTACCCTATTTTATACACAATTATACAATTCAATTAAAAATAAATATCTAAAGAATATAGCGAAAAGCAGAAATTGTATTGTGCCCACTCCTAAAATATCTCAAGACCCCTTTGAGGTATCCCAAACCCCCAAATTGAGGAACCAAAGTTATACAGTCATCAAGATTCAAAACTAAGCCTTGCATATTTAACGATTTAAAGACATGTTATAAATATGTTATGAAAGCCTGAACGAACATAATATTCATGCGGCTACACACAAACCAAGCACACACACACATACATGCATACACACGTGAATGGACAAACACACACACGCACAGCCTTAAAGATGCTCCCAGACGGTTGTCAATCAGTCTTTGAGAGCGGTGTGTGCTGTATGAAAAGTCTCAGCCGATGTAAGCCTATCACTCCACATTCTCTCTGTACTGTTCACAACATACACACACACACACACACACACACACACACACACACTATGGTGCTATCACTAAGGACATATTCAATAAGACTAGCATATCCTCCAGCCATATCGCACATCGTTGACGCTGACAGACACACACACACACACACGAGCGTGCGGTATCTAAATCTTTTCTTGCCTGAGTGGTGTTGTCGGTGCTGTTTGTTGAGAGTATCATTTACAGCAGAGCCGTGTGAAGAAAGACACCACTTCCCATGGCGAGTGTGTGCGTACGTGTATGTGCTTACGTGTGTGTGTGTGTGTGTGTCTGTGTGTGTTTGTGTGTGTGTCTTTAGAGTGGGGCTTTGCCGCTCCTGACACCGTTATCAG
>JAODUE010000019.1:2770739-2781464 GCA_027564755.1 Amblyopsis hoosieri
TGTGTTGCCATGGGGACCGATTCCCGCGGCCCCATTGAAATCATCCAAGCCAGTATTACAGCCAATACGTGCCCCCCCACCCCCCCCCCCGACCTGGCCTTACACACACACACACACATCTGACCTTTACTCTTGCTCAGTTGTAACCCTGGACACTCCACCATGGTGGTTAATCTCTAGCCCACTCCCCTCTCCTGAACCTCAAACTCCCCCCTTGTCCTCAACGTTTTCCCCAGCGCCACCTGTAACACCTCTGCCACTGTACCCCAAGCCACCCTCTCCCCTCTACCCGGCCCTGGTGCTCCTTCCCCGGCCACAAAAGTCTCCGTCCCTCCCTCCTTCCCTCCCTGTCTGCCTGCCTGTCTTCTGCTCTGTTCAAGGGGAGAGCCAGCAAGGAATGCTGTGGCTCTAGACGTTTTGTCCAAGCCCTAGGTCTCTTTCACAGAGGCAAGATTAGTTCATACAAAAACTCAACAATACGCCGCTGAAAGCCATTGTTGATATTCAACATTTTTCACATAGCGCCGCAGAATAGACAATGCAGCTGCCGGGAAAGCCCGGAGCGGACTAGCCGGGGGAGGCTGATGGCTGATGGTATCTCTGCTGTGTCGAAGGCCGTAATCCCCTTCCCCTACGCACACATATGTGCGCACACACACAGTCGACATCACGCTGCAGCCTGGCGATGGCCGAATCAATATGTCTCCGTCTGGGGATTGAAGTCGGTGTTCCTTACAAGTGACGGAAAACACATGTTCCGTATGTGTGTAGAGTATTGTGGAAATGTCTCAAGGTTCTGAACTGCAGCCATTTGTAGTCCTCTGTATTTCGGGAAGTGTCCGGTGAAACTGTAACATGACAGCTTATTTTACATTTTAGTATTAAAGGCAGGAAAATGTTACTGTCAAAGACAATGTGGAGCGAGCCCTCTTGTGTTATATACCTACCCAATTCATTATGCAATGCGTGTTTGATTTCAACCACTACACAATGTATGTAATGAAGCAACTTCACATGATAGGAGCAGCCAACTTGATAAAAAAAAAAAATATATATATATATATATATATATATATGCTAGAAGAAGCAGAGCTAGAATATATTTGCCTGGCATTTAAAAAACAGTCTGTTTCCAGAAAACAACTAAAACATTGAAAAAGATGTTACATCTATATCTGAACTGATTTTGACATTACTGATGTTTGGTTTTGCTGTGCCACGGTGGCAGGTTAATGTAGTGAACATAATTTCATAACTCATAAATCATGGCACATAGAAGGAAAAATTTCATAAAACATGATTAAAAGTGTCATGTAACATTGGGAGCGACAGTGTCAGTGCGAGACATGTTAATTGTGCGCTGATGATATGTAATGAATGTCATCAACCCCTAGGCTTCCGCTAACAAGCTAAATGAACTGGCACTAATGGGCCTGTTAGCCTTCCTTAGCGCTAACATTAGCTAGCATAATGAAGGGTTTGCCCTCGAATGACAGCGGCTAACAAGTGTGAACGCCCTCAAGTTGATAACACAGTTACTTTCCACAGGCGTGACATTACAATTAAATCTTTATTGTAAATATGATCTATTCTGGCAATAAAAACTAGATTAGAGCCATTTGCTCTTTGAACAATACTTGGAATTAAAACAATAGAACAAATGGTGTTTTCTGTTTGCCCGAGCCGTGACTTTATGTAGGCTACCTGCACTCCAGTTCCAGTTCTAGCTCTGATCCAGGTTCCAGGGTTTTTCATATGGCTCTGCTAGGTAGCGGAACAGAATAGGAAGAGAAGCAGGCGAGAGGGAGGGAGGGAGAGCGATGGGTGGGTGGGGGGCTTCTCTTATTTATTTATTTAGCTGTCACTACTGCAGTTGACCAATAGACAGTTGATTGACGGCTATCTCCGTAGCCTGACAAAAGGCAACATTAGCATAACTAAAGCGACGTACAGTAGCGAGGGGACAACGGTAAATTACATGGCCCCCACAGACAGAGAGAGAGCAATTTCTCTCTGTCTGTTGTTATCCCTCTCTCTCTCTCTCTCTCTCTCTCTCTCTCTCTCTCTCTCTCTCTCGCTCGCTTGCTCGTCTCTGCTCAGTCACTCATTCAGCACAGAACCATGGCGGGAAAACAAAACAAAAAGTATGCTTTTTGTCCCTCCCGTGGGCCCATAGACAACGCGGCTTGACAGCTCCTTTGGAAGGAGACATGCGGAAAAGGCCCGAGAGAGGGGTGAGGGTTAGTGCACATAGAGGATTGTCTCTCTTCTGCACACACACACACACACACACAGAGAGAGAAATGCTACAAGACAAAAGACCCTTCTCAATAGGACTCTGACCTTGGGGAACATGTCTGGGTTTGCATGGGCATAAAGCTGGGTGTCTCTGAGTGTGTGGTGGTGGGAATGCACTTACAATGAAAGAAAATGTGAGGGAATAGCAGCAAATCTATGACATGAGTCTCTGTGTGTGTTGTTCGTTTATTTATTCTGCCTTCCACATTCACAGGCGTCTCGCTCCGCCACACCAGCAAAAGAAGAGATATCTGCTTTCCCAGATGCCATTCTGGCACTGAGGGCAGATACTGGGGCGCTGGCTCCTCTGTAGTACAATGCAGTTAAGACAAAACACAGTGTAGGGTCATTAACACACCATGGGGGGGAGCCTATACTTGACTGAATATTCTACTGCAATCCCACAGGTCTAAATCAAGTGCATCCATTTTAATGTGATGAGCACCAGGACACATTTTTGTTTTTATCAATCCCCTCTCCAGCTGTATGCGTTTAATTAATCTGCCTTTAATCGCTTCAGCGGCTGATGTTGAATGAAATCAACACGTCGGGGGGTCCCTCGTCACGTCATCGACAACAGGGCAGACGTGTGGACAGAGCCCGGATAGAGCGATGCAAACGTACAAGCTATTGGAGGAATTTCCTGTTCTCAGCTTTCTGCCCTGTCCTTCTCTTGCTCCCCCACTTGGTCCAGCAATCTGCTCTTTACTCTAATTGCTCAGTCATGGTGTGAATCTTTAAATAGGAGGCCCTAGCCAGGCGCTAAGATAATGACTCGCTCTGTGTCGTTAGCTGGCGACGCTAAATTACTGCTCATTGCGCGGTTGCCATGGAAATAGGCCACAATGAGAGTGATTAGTCCTGTGTCTCGCAAGCACAGAGACGCTCTCTGGAGTTTAGCAGGAAACGGTTATCCCCACCTCTGCGATATTGTACGCGTTTCCATGTTCCCTTCACTATTCCTCCATTTCTCACAGTTCTGTCTTTCCCTCTCTCTCTCCTCCTCTCTCTCTCCTTCTCACACCATTTGGTCTTGCCCCGGCTGCCGCGTGCCCTCCCCATTCAATCACAATCTATTCTGCTGTTTCTCAACATCCTGCTCTTTCACTATGCAGGTGTGTGTCGAGGGGCATTGGTAGGGTGGGGGGCAGGACGTGAGTGTGTATGCTTGCTCATCCACATGTAAGCATGCAAATGTGTGTGTGTGTGTGTGTGTGTGTGTGTGTGTGTGTGTGTGTGTGAGATGCTGACACACAACAGGAAATCATTTAGCCTCCTTTCCTATCTTCATTCTTAGGAGAGGAGACGATCGGATAGAGAGGGGGAGATGGGGAGAGGGGGAGAGCAACAGAGGTTAGAAAAGTGGATCAGATTGTCGGAAGAGAGAAACGGGGGTGCAGAGATTATCTATCTCAGTGTGAAGTTGTCAATCAATGTGTACACGAGAAACAGGAAAAAAAAATAGCCATCATTACCTAGTTTGCGGCTAACCCCCACTGAGAGGCCTGTGTGTGTGTGTGTGTGTGTGTGTGTGTGTGTGTGTGTACGTGCATGTGTGCGTGCATTTGTGTCAGACCCATCGTCAGCCAGCAGACAGCCTGCAACTTGATCATAATGTGATCATACAAGGATGCATATCATACACGGCATGAGGCTTTGAACCAAACTAGAGTTGACATTTGCATTTCATGACATTGAAATACAAATGACATGACATTCTATATTTGCTTACTGCATTGCAGAATATACAACATACTGATTCGTACAATGTATACATAAATATACTGCAAAATAAATAAAAGCATAGAGTTTGGCTAAGAGGACCGGTATAGAACATGTATATAGTATATACAGTAAGTAAACTGACATTTTTCGATTATTATACAAAAAAAGAATGATATTCAGGCTCTGTATTATAATGTTTTAACTCTCTAATGACCGGTTTCCAGGGTGCAGATAAGTTGAATAACATCCAATTTTAATGGCAGGAAGTTCCCTTTGCTATTCCTTAAACAAACTAAGCCACAGTTATAATGCTAATACATTGAGTCGCGGCAACCCGGCTAGTAATTTCTTTTGGTCATTACCAGCAACTTAATTCCAATACAGGTAGTTTGTAGATAATTGGGCGCTTTGTTCTAACAAGGTAATACCAAGCCAGGCCCGGGATAATGCTCTTACCACACATTACTAGCAGTAATCTGCCCAGCCACCCCTGTGTCTGGACAAATGAGTTGGAGACATTTAGCATATGTTAGCAGGTGCTAAAGCCTCTGCTAACATATGCTAACACCACCTGGGCACCACGCAAGACAGGAAACGCTGGGAGTTAACTCACTTATGGAATTACTATGTGTGCGCACACGCACACACTCACACACACACACACAATATTGTGTAAACACACACACACACACACACACACACACACATTGTAAACTCTCTCTCTCACACACACACACATATACTGTATACACCCACAAAGTATACTGTCTACACACACACAAACACACAATACTGTACAGTGTACTGTACACACACACACATGTAAATAATCTCTCTCTCTCTCTCACACTCACACACACGCACATACACAAAGTAAAAAATCTCTCTCTCTCTCACACTCACACACACACACACACACACGCACACACACAATGTAACTCTCTCCCTCTCACTCACACTCACAACGTAAACTCTCTCTCTCACACACACACACACACACACACACACACACACACACACACACACAGACAGGGCGTCGCCTTAAACAAAAGCATTCTGTATGTGTAAGCAGGTGCTCGTTGGCTCACATCTGCATGACAGTACCCCACTGCGGGGAACCTACAGGAACCGCTGGAAGCACAGTTGCTGGCCCTAGGGGCCATTCTGTGGGTGTGTGTGTGTATGCTGTGTGTGGTCAGTGACAAGACTGTGTGCTTGCATGAGCCTATAGTAAAATAAAGCACATAAAGCTATTAGTCCCAAAAATCATAATTGTATTTTATTTGAAATTTCAAAGCTCAGGAGCTTCTTGTGAGATGTGTGTTACGACTACACCATAGCTGCGTGTTACACTAGATAGACTATGATTTGCCAGTGTGGCATCAAGTTGTTTTGGGTGTCATGGTAACAACCGACAATACCACCCTCATGATATACAGGAGGGGCGGAGGGGATTATGTGCGGAACGGCATCGGGATTGGTCTCGACATGTTGAGGTGCAGAGCTGATAGGGAGCTTCTGTGGTTTGGTCGTGATAAAAAACAAGCCCCCATCCGGAGATACAGCCAGCCCCTATCATGCTGTAGCTGCTGTTACTGTAGCTAGCACTGACCTGAAGCTTACTGACGGGCTGTGCGCACGTGTGTGTGTGTGTGTAGTCGTGTGTGCGTATTTCTGCACCTTTATTCTACATCATGAAAGGTATGATATTATGTCTATGAGCGTGCAACACATACAAACACAGGCACGCACGTGCCACCCGTATTGACGCTGTAGTGTCAAATCCAGTAAAAATAGGGATTATACTTGGAAACAAAGTCCTGCAGGTTCTTCCAGACAAAATGATCCCGAACATAACACTGACTATACTCTGTGTTTGACTGTGGAGAGGAGTGCTAAAGTAGCATTATCTTCATTTAATAAGACGTCATACGCATAAACACCCTAATCCTCTCGTGCAAGCTACAGGACAGTGTTGCAGGTGTGTAGATATGTTTAGGCTTCTAGATTAGTAAGTCTTCATCAATTCTCAACTGACTGGTGACATATACAGGCTTGGGTAAACCAACTGTAACATAAAACCATAGTGTTTACGCTGTTTTGATATTCACTCATTATGTTTTGCACATGAAGAGTTCAGATGAAATGAGCTAAGCCAGCATTATTTATTATATATATTTATATATTTGGGTTCACTACCTTTATTACAATTAAAAGGTGGTCACTGAATAAAAAATAATATATTCTAAAAATGTAACACATTTTTTAACTATTGCCAATTTAAAAACAAAAGGTGTCAGATGGACTTAGATGTTTTTGCATCTGAACTCTTCACATACTGTATAGCAAACACGTTTCCACAAACGTATGCTCAAATACAGGTGAATAACTCCCTTCACTGATTATGAATCTGAAAATGGACATGTGAACCAGACATTTGTCCTTAATGATATCATGTGAATATGCTAAATACTGCAACTAGTATTTATTGAGGAAATCAGAGCGGTAAAAAGTGTCCCTGTGCCACTCACACACACAGTAGATTGTATTTAATTTCCTTGAGACATGCACATGTGGACTCGCCTACAGTACCTCTCTTAAAGGTTCCTGCACTAGATTATAAGCGCAGAGTTGGACAGTTTGTGACCTCTCTTTGCTGGAGGTTAGACCATCTCACTGAGGTGAAGCTATCAGTCAACATATTGATTAGCGCTAATTAAGATCAATCCACTGTGTTTAGCTTGGCAGGTGTCGTCCCCCAGATGTGTATTTGAGCATTCATGCATGAGACTCCACATGGTGTGTGTGTGTGTGTGTCAACGAATGTATATGTATGTCTGTCTGGTTTCTCTGTGTCCGTCTATGTATTTGCATATGTGTGCATGTGTGAACGCATGTAGGCATGTGTGTGTGTGTGTGAGAGAGAGAGAGAGAGAGAGAGAGAGAGAGAGAGAGAGAGAGAGAGTATATGTGTGTCTTTGTCTCAGCTGTCACCCTGAAGGTTATCTCCACAGTGGCAGCATCGTCAGGTGACAGCCCTCTCCCATGATGCCGAGCGGGACGTCAAACTGTCTGTCCAGCTGGGGTTCCCTTGACTACGGGTAGGTGAGAGAGAGAGAGAGAGAGAGAGAGAGAGAGAGAGAGAGAGAGAGAGAGAGAGAGAGTATATGTGTGTGTGTGTGTGTGTGTGTGTGTGTGTGTGTGTGTTTGTGTGCGCACATGAGAAAGGCTGCTCAGACTTTGATAAGCTATCACTTGTCCCAGGTGATGGTGGCTAACAGCACATCAGTCCAAAGGCTCTGCCTGACAACCAAATCAAGCTCACCCAGCCCAGACAACTTGGCAACCAAAACCAAACAAACCCAAAACGACAACATATACCATTCACCCTGCACCGAGGCAGGCCTGCACACAGAAAACATTAAATTTTTAGCTGTGGAGGTTTCTACATCGTAAGGAAGTGGGTTTTTGAACAGTGTTGTGGTGGTAAGTGTAAACTTACAAGTAAAACTTTCCGCACCATTTAATATAAAAAATAATACCGTACCATAAACAATAAAAAACATAAATGTCTTATCCCATGTACTACTTCCATATGTACATTAGATTTAGTAGTGTTTTTTAGAGATGTCCCAGTCAATCGTTAGGAGATCGGAATCGGATGATTTCGAGATCGGGGGTAGTCTGATTTTCTAATGGCCGATACGGAAACCGATTTTTGTTGGCAATTGTTATTAATTAAATAGCATTTTCTTGATTTAATGTGTAACTGGATTATAAATTGATCTTAAACTCATTGACAATATACATTTAAAAAGCAAAAAATCTGTATTGGTTGATTTTGCAGACTAAAAATAGGCAATCGGCCAAAAATAAATAAATAAATAAAATATACAGATCATCATCACTAGTATGTTTTAGGTTAATTCTATGAGAAGGCCATACTTAACTATTTGTGTTGTCACTCCAAGAAGACTGGTGTCTGTGGAAAGCACAAAATATAAACTGCAAAACTATAAAGAACACATCTGATTTAGGGTATGAGAGACATCTTTGTAGCTGCATGCACCCAAAACTACTCAACAAAACAAAACATAGATCAAGGATAGGCTATGATTTAACCAAGCGAACTAGCAAGCACAAATTAATTATTCCCAAAGCATAATATTTTCACCTGTGATTCATTAGTGACCTTGAGGCTACAAACAAACAAAATATGTACAGCAACTGAGTTCTTCACACACTTAGGAATAAAGAAATGCCTTTGGATTGTCATCATTTCTAGGGTCAACGCCTGCTTCTGCGAGGTGGAGTCAGCCCTTGATCACTGTATTGTGAAACAAGCGTGATATGTGAAAGGAACGCATGCTAACAATCTCTGCCAAACCTCTGAGTGTCCGCAGCGTCGCTCCACACATCGAAAGGCACTCTAAAGGAAAGCGTACTACGGTGGTTTGTTTTCGCCACTTTGTTTATGTTCCTTTTTATGGCGCCAGGGCTGTGTACAAGTACTAGATTCTTTTTTAAACACGCACAAAGAACGGTAAGCTTGCGAAATTCAAGGAGATATTTGGTGAATTTGACAAAATGTGTATTAGTTTACAAGATAGCTTGCTGACTATATCTTTAAGACTGCTGTGAAATGTCCATTTGCTCTTTTATGCTAATGTCACGAATCTTTCCATTTTGGAACCTCCTTCAGTGAATCAGGGAACACTTCCCTAGGAGAAGGCTGTAGAAGAACCACAAGGGAAAAAGAAACAAACATATAGGCTACTGTAGACCTTTAACAGTATCACTCCTTGAGCAATACCAGTAACGCTCTCTGCTTCGCTGAGCAAAGAAAAAACGGTAGATATGCTGCTTGTATGTAAATAGGAAAATAAATGCATGGGTTTCATGGTAGTTTGGCTCAGATTTGGCTACAGATCTACACACACACACACAATCACTGTCAGCATGTCTTGTACAATTACAGAATTACATCATCTTGTAAATTAAACATGACAGTGTGAGTATCATACCACATCATACATGCACACACACACACACACACACACACACACACACACACACACACACAAATGTTTCCTGTATATGTGATGCTAGAAACAGAGGTTTCATTGCCTGGCCTGTCAGTGTGTCGCCGTGGCAATTGCTTGTCAGATTGTTCCTACCTGTTTGGTTGCCATGGCGAGACAATCAAATCCACATGGTTCAATAACACAACAATTTGATTGCTTTCGCTGCATTTGAAAGACGCAGTGACCCGTGTGTGTGTGTGTGTGTGTGTGTGTGTGTGTGCACGTGCTCCAGTGTATGTGTGCATTTCCTCTTTGCTTCCAACAATTGTAAATGTGTGATTGAAACAAAGTGAGCGAGAGCACCTTGAGAGAGAGAGGGAAAGTGTGTGTGTGTGTGTGTAATGGGGGGGGGGGGGGGGCTGAACACTAGATAACAAAGGGGGCGGGATTTTGGTTCCATACAGCTGAGCTCCACTGAATCTTGCTTTCTTTACCACAATGCACCAGAGAGTAATAAGAAAATAACTAATTGATTTTTTTTTTTACGTTGCATTTGCCGGCATTTATCATCATATACATCTTTTTCCCCTCCTCTCTCTCTCTCTCTCTTTCTCTGTCTGGCATTGTTTGTTCTACTAATTAACTTTATTACCCTGATAGCTTCCCACTGCTGCTGACAAAAACAATTACCAGCTCTCTCTCTCTCTCCTCCCTCCCCATCCCTCCCTCTCTCTCCTCCCCCTCATCTCTCGCTCTCTCTCCTCCCTCCCCCCCTCTCTCCTCCCTCCACATCCCTCTCTCTCTCCTCCCTCCCCCCCTCTCTCCTCCCTCCCCCCTCTCTCCATCTCTCTCTCCTCCCTCCTCATCCCTCTCTCCCTCCTCCTCCCTAGCTCTCTCCTCCCTCCTCATCCCTCTCTCTCCCTCCTCCTCCCTAGCTCTCTCCTCCCTCCTCATCCCTTGCTCTCTTCTCCTACAGAGAGCGCTAATTAGTCCTGATGATCTCCCTCCCTTCTCTCCGTAACTCTCTCTACCTCGACAACAGCCTCACAACCTGTCTCCCTGCTCCTCTACCCCTCTGTCTGTCTGCCTGTCTGCCTGCCTGTCTGCCTGCCTGTCGGTCTTCCAGCTTTCTGTGTCTCTCGTGCTAACCGGCCGTGTCTGTCATGCTAACCGTCTGTCCTTCTTTCTGCCTGTCACTCTGTCAGACAGGGCAGTATCAGACTCATCTCTCCTCCGACACACCAGCATCAGCTCCTGTTAGACCCATAAACCACTGCGAGGCCACGTATCGCGCATGTGTGTGTGTGTGTGCGCTGCGAGGAACAACGCATATTCATCTCTAATTAGACCAAGCTGTGTGATTAATTATACAGTCCGCCTTTCTTTTTTACTCCCAGGGTTCCTGGGCATGATGGGAAAAAAGAAACAGAGAAAAAAAGGAGGGAGAGAGAGAGAGAGAGAGAGAGAGAGAGAGAGAGAGAGAGAGAGAGAAAGAGAAAAGGGGGAGGGGGTGTTGGTGACAAGAAGACATGAAGGGAAGAAAGCATGGAGAAGTGGACAGAGGCAGGCAGGTGGGTTTAGATGGAGAGAGAAAGAAAGAGAGAGAGAGAGAGAGAGAGAGGGGGGGGTGAGAAGCATAACAAGTTGAATGTATTATGAATAAGAGATAAGGTGGGAG
>JAODUE010000019.1:2781564-2794064 GCA_027564755.1 Amblyopsis hoosieri
TATATATATATTAAAATTGCCCACCAAGCACTTCCTGGAACTTTTTTGCCATAGGATTTGCCTCTCCGAACCATGTGATCGTTGAAAATGTCAAACTTCCGTTGGCGTAACTCTCTCTTTATATGGCTCTTGTGTGCACAAAGTGAAGCGGATCGAATGTAAATGGTCCAGGGTTGTTTTAAGTCCAGACAGAAGCCTTCCATTGACGATTCCATGCTGCAGAATCTTCATGGCCCAGATTTGAGTGTGGCTATTTCTCAACTTATATCTGAGGCTAAACCTACATAGCCTGGATATATTTCAGTTTTTTCTTTACTTTTTATCTCAGGTGTGATAAACAGAACTTGGTGGCCTTTTTTCAAGTCTCTGCAGGAGCCAAGGAAAGTCTCCTCCCCTCTCTCCTCTGCCTTTACTCCCAGCGTCTCCATCAACAAGTCAATATAGGCTCTGGCTAGCGAAGACATTAACTAGGAAGCTATGGAGGTGAGCGGGGCTTATTATAAGCCTCTTAGCGATTCTCCAGGAGGTGAAGAAATGGTCTCTGTAAGGGGAATCAATCCCCGGGTAATTACCTAGCCATGCCGCACACTACTGGAAATGCTACCGAGCAGGAGGAGAAGCTACCGAGCCACAGTTCAATACAGGCATCTTTTACGGGAGACCACTGTCTCAGAATTAGACGGGGAAAGCAGGCTGATGATGATGATGATGATGATGATGATGATGATAAAGACACAGTTGGTAATCAAGTGGGGTTTGACAGACACAAGAGCGCTGTGGGGCTCATCATAGTCTAGCTACACACAGGAAACCAATCTATAATCCAAATATGCACATCTTTTGTATCCTTACAGTATGTGGCTGCATATATACCTGTACACGTGAGGGATTAACGCAGTAGGGTAAAAAAGCCATTGGATTTTCCAGTCGTTGCATCAGCACAGGGGAATGAGAGAAAGAAAGCTTTTGTGGCCGTTTTAATTTATTTATGTATTATTTATTATTGAATAACCCGTCTTGGTTGGGCTGTGAATATAAGAGCTAAACTTTAGCTCTTTTCTAAATGTTCTCGTTGACATGCCTGCCATTCCTAAACCTTAGCACATTTTTAAACAGATAACTGAAGAAAAAGGTATACGTTTGGAATGTACATGCCTTTATTGTTTTGTCAGGTTAAATAAAGTGAACGACAGTTAAACCCCCACTATCAGATAACCTTAACATTAACCTTACATGTAAAATGTGTTTAGCATGGCTTGTCCTATTCCAACGCATAATGTAATACTAATACTAATACAAATTTAAATAACTGCAGCAGTTATTATATAGTTACAGTATATGCCTACGTATATATAACATTAAAACACAATTCTGGACAAGTAGATATAGATTCAGGTGCAGGGTTAGCAGATAAAAATGTGTCAGACAGAGAAAGAGAAGGCTGGAGAGACAAGCTAATAGCTGAAACCTTGCGTCTCTGACACCTGGGAAGACAGTTATTTGCATCAACGCACACAGAAGGTAGGGGGAGGGGCAAAATACAACTAAAAGAAAAAGTTGATAAAGGAAAAGCACTCTTTCATATAAAATCAAGAGTTTAAGGGGCAGAGTTCAGCCGTAAGTGGCGTGGCTACAACACGCGACAAGAAGAAAAAAAAATTAATTTCACATTCTTTAATTTTCAGACTAAAATGGCCAGCCATTTCAGGTCGAATAATTGTTTGAACCAATGATTTTATCATTAATCCAACAGCGGCCCCGGAGAGCTGGGGGTCACGCCGGAGGTTGATTAGGTACGAGGCTGCACAAAGAGCCCTCCAGTCGATGCCATTGAAAAGGAGCAAGTCATTTAGATTGTGAATTGGTCCCGGAGCTGCAAGCCTCGCTCCATTACAGGCCATTTTCAATTTCAGCCTCACAATAAACATCAAGCCGGGCCAAGGAAATTACAGCATCTCAGAGATGTAGCAGAGCAGATAGGTGGGTACGAGCAAGGAGTTGTGTGAGGCAACGGGGGTGGGGGTAAGGGGTTGCGAGGGCATAGAGAGGCTTGGAAGAAAGAGAGAGCGAGAGAGAGAGAGAGAGAGAGAGAGAGAGAGAGACAGAGAGAGAGCACCTTGAGAGCTTCTCTACATGTGGGGTTTATCGATGCTAAAAATACAACATAACAGTCTACTTAAGGAAGAGGCTTGAGAATATACAATAATACTCGCCCGAAGATTCAACGATGAACAACATCAAACAAACACATGGAGCTCTAAGGTTGGCACCTCATAAGTCCTGAAAAGAATTGCTATAATGTGAAAAGCATCTTTACATGAACAATAAAAAAGACAGCTATTCAACATGTTATTCTTTCATGAAAATACAGTAATGCTTATTTAAATAGTAATATTATAGTAATCATACTTTGATGAATACTGACATATTTCTCTTTGAACAGTGGTGACAGTTTGGATGAACCATCTGGTCGTTTTCGCTGTCGGCACACATAAACCACGCCCGTAGAGCTATCAACACAACGCTGATTGGAAAGTTCAAAATGATTCCTAGGCTTTCCAGACTGATTCTCACCGCAACATTTAACTGAAGCTATTGTGCGGTCTGAACCGCTGTGTTTTTGTTCCCGTTTACAGATCCAGGGCCGTGTAGAAACACCAGATTATATTTTCAGCATGCACATTGCACACAGAACAGGAAAGTGGTGGGATAGTCTAGCAGAGCCAGCCTTTACTACGTAAAGTCTGGGACACATTGCTTGGTTAACTGTCGTTCATAAGAATCTGCCTCACCAATGTTTCTCTGATCACGAGCTGCTAATCCGTGCTCTCTGATCCACTGCGGAATGGACAGAGCTCACTCCACACACACAGAGCTCAGCGAGGGAAAGAGACAGCGGTGGAGAGTTGGAGAGCTGATGAAAACTACACACGTTACAGGACGTACAGTTAAAGCCAACGATAGTAATCCGCGCAAAATACGGACAATTATGAAAATGATTGCAGTAAAGAGTGTGATTTTCATGACAACGATATAAACAAAAAAGCATAATTTAAGACAGTAGATGTTTTTCTGTCGTCATACGA
Organism: Amblyopsis hoosieri; assembly: GCA_027564755.1. Classification (NCBI taxonomy): domain Eukaryota; kingdom Metazoa; phylum Chordata; class Actinopteri; order Percopsiformes; family Amblyopsidae; genus Amblyopsis; species Amblyopsis hoosieri. The sequence continues at coordinate 2,784,651 of JAODUE010000019.1, forward strand.
TATATATCGTTATATCGCACAGCCCTACTAACAGCCATGAAGGTCACTTCATTCCTCATTTCCGTCAAGTGCTGTTGAGCTTAAACATGTGTAGCCCATGTATCAGACATTCAGCACAAAGCTTATGTGATGTAGGGCTAGTGGACAGGAGAGGCTGAGACTAGTGTTGAGATATCCGCAGAATTTCACAAAAAGCATATTAGATTACAATCGCTTCACCTTGAGTGAGAATTTTCCAAACTTCCAATACCTTGTAGAATTCTTCTTAAAAGGTGTTTTCTTAACGGCTACAGTTACAGACTATAGTTAAAACAGCTACATAGATAGCATCGGTGTGCTATTGTGCTACATACTGTAGACAAATGTGTTTTGTTGTGAGTAGATAATGCTGAATTTGGAGAAAAGTGTATTATCTTACGATTGCTGACTCCAATTTTTATTTCAGCTGGCTTTAAGCATTTAAACCATTGTTAACTTTTCCTAAATCAAAACGTTGGACTGATTAAGGCCTATTAGTCATTCCTAGCCTAGTCATTCACAAAGACAAGCGCTATTATCCTTGTTCATGGCTGCCAGTGCTACAGGGGTAGGTCCAATATCAGTTGAGGGCACAGGGGCAGACTGAGGTGGTGGTGAGATGTTTGGGCGAAACAACAAACCAAATCTCTCTTTGTCGGTATTAAGGACATTAAGCGCCGCCATTTCTCCCCCCTCTGCGGCAGAAAATCAATGGTCGCGGCCCAGAGGGGCAGCCGCCGGCTAATTTTACCCCGCATTCTCCCTGGTGGCTAATCCCGCAGCCAGGGGCTCAGCCGGGGCCAAGGGGAGGAAGAGGAGCAGAGAAGAAAAGCGGGAATAATATCGGCATGAAAACAAAGTGACTACCTGAACAAAGTCTATTTGGCAGAACCACTTCAATAGATTTCACCCTGTTCCGCTGTGTGTGTTAGAGACACACACACACACTGTACAGGGAGACTGATGTATATATAAACAACCAACAACAAGTGATATAGAGACATCAACACTCACTTTTAATGAAAATTAAATCAGGGAGCACTAGAGGCTTCCCCATCTGAGGAGTGACTGACAGCAAAGTGGATTCATCAGCGGTGCTGCCATTTTGTTTATATCTGCAGTGCCTTGTATGTAAATGGGAATTCCAGACTCCCACAACAAGACTTATCCGAACGGTGATAGTGTGTGAGATATCACTTGCGACTGACCTCTGGTGCTGTCAGTGTGGGGACAAGGTGCGCTCAGAGAACCGTACAGAACTGTACGTCAGCAGCAGGTGTGTGTGTGTGTGTGTGTGTACACGGAACGGATGCCTGTGTTCATGTGTATGTGTGTGTCACCATGCATATGCAGAGTGCTGTTTTAGTCATTAAGAAAATGAAGTGAGGGGTGAAATATACTAAGGGAGATAGACCTCCATAGAGTCATGGTACATGCCCTATCACAGCAGGCAAGTCTCACACGCACGCACGCACACATGCATACATATACAATATTTCTGCTCTGCTCTCTCTCTACACAGCGCAGTGGATCATTGGAGGAAAATAAACACACACACACACACACACACACACACACACACTCACACACACACACACACACACAAACAAAAGCTTGTGTGCTTGCCGTACGATTAGATGAACATGACGAGTGTCGGAGCTATTTAGACTGATTGAGACTGAGACTATGCATGCACGACATGTCCTGTAGACAGACCCTGCCCTCAAACACGTTAAAATCATGCAGGACCAGGTATATAACCCATCCCATGCCACTGACTACCCTGGTGTCATTGTGTTAGTGATGCAGGACAAACCTCACGTCCTGCATCATAAAAATACACAACATACATTCATAGCATTTGCAATAAGTACATTTGTCAACAGCTGAGTAGGTCATACACTTGACCTATTCAGCTGTAAGCACATTCAGCTACAGAGTTGGGCAATTACTTTCACTTGGGGGCCACATTGAAAATGTCAGAGAACTTCGCAAGCCACTACTTTTTTAACCAACAAGCTAAAACATTTTTAAATAAAACACAAAACAGCTAACTTTGTTAACTTATTTATACTTCACTTATATGCATATTTATGCATATATAAGGCTATTCATACCTATGCAACACCATTTTCATAATCAAAAGTAACAGTTCATTGTAACTATGTTTTGTTTACGCAGCAGTAAATAAAGTAACATTCTGTAGAGCTCATCAGGTAATTTTATTTTGTATTATTATTTGTCTCAGAGGGCCGCATCAGGCCCCCCGGACCTGACTTTGCCCAGGTCTGTGTTAGAATAATGACATCAGCAGTCATCAGGGTTTCTTGTAGGTCTGTGTGTTGGCAAGAATCTGGTGATAAGATACATATCACAATACAGGGAACACAATTCGATATATTGCGATATATTGCGATACTGTAAGCAAGGCTAGGATAGCAAGGATATATTGTGATTTCTAATTTGTTTTAACTGTCATACTGTAGCAATGCTAATGTGTGGCACTGGTGCAAAAAATAACAAACACTAAACTTGCTCAGGGACTGCAGATGGAAATTAGAAAGTACATTAACCTCTAACTTAATTTATTTTACATTTTTTGTGAATAGTGTTTTAGAGAATTGATACAGTATCATGCAACGTAATATTGCGATATTCGGTAGTATCGATATTGTCATCACGCCATGCCAACATAACCATTACATCCCCTTAGAAAATAACTGCTGCATGCAAAGAGCTTTTACAAATTAGACAAGTTTATCCATAAAAAAAGAGCAGGAAAGGAGAGGGTTTTATATGAACAACAGGCTACAGTCACCCTGTACACATTACCTAACACACACACACACACACACGCACACACGCACACACACACGCACACACACACACACACACACACACACACACACAGACAGATAAACGTACCTTTGATAGGGAGGTGATACTGGATGACAGCAGCAGAGGATAAGACAGCAAATGGAAAGCTTAGGAGGACACAAAGGAGGAGTGATAGAGAAGGAAGGAGGGCAAGGAGAGACAGGAGAGAGAGAGAGAGAGAGACGGTATGAGAGAGGAGAAGAAAGGATAGAAGAAGCAAAAGAAAGAAGACGCAAAGAGCCCACAACCTCTTCCACACCACTGCCTTCAATTTAACTCAGGTTCTAAAGTTAGCAGATAACACTGATAGTTACAGACACAGACACACACTCACACACGTGCACGCACTCACACACGTGCACGCACTCGCTCACACTCACACACACTCACACACGCGTACAGACCGCACAGAGCTCAGCTCTGCTGAATGGAGGGGTTGATGGAGGTGTAGTTTTCACAGATGGGTGGAGAGATAGAGCGGGAAGGGGGACAAAAGAAGGAGGGAGACCATGGGAGGATCTGGAGAGGAAAGCCATCAGATTCGCAACTATTTCCCTAGAGGAGAGATGTGTCTGTCGTCTGTGTGTGTGTGTGTGTGTGTGTGTGTGTGCGTGCGTGCGTGCATGTGTGTGTGTGCGTGCGTTCACACCCAGCTGTGATAGCGTATTAACCCCCGAGGCCCATGGGTCGTGTGGCGTCCACAGGTTGAGGTTCGCAGGTAATTGATGAAGTGCGTTATGTCAAGGTCCCCCCGTTTCCGTCAATGTGTTCACTCGTCAGCAGTTTATTCACGCCCGCATGTAGCCAATAAACACCCCCCCCCACCCCACCCCCCACATGAGGCGTCCATTTCTGAAGGCTCCGTACAATGTAGTTCTCTTAGTTAACGGTTATCTTTGCTATACGTTATTATTAGAAGCTATCTCTTTTCTAGAATGTGCTGTTGGCTATAGAGCGTAACAGTGACCGCATACTTTTTTTGGGGGCTCTGGTGCCGGAAGTAAATTTCCTATTAATTTTCTCTATTGACTTTTTGTAAAATCCTTGTATAAAGCGTTATTAGCCTGGAACAAAGCCATCCAGCTACGTGAATGATCGTTACCATAAACAATTTGTTTTGGAGCAAAAGTATTCAATCAAAACGGAAAAAAGGCAAAGGTACAAGACTGTGTACATAACTTATTGTAATAGTGAAGGAACTGTGCATCCATAACCAATTGTGAATCCCAGAAAATGCATATTCTTGCTTGGTTCTTCTTAATTAGTTAACATATTGTGTATACCAGTATAATAGTGTATAATACAATGGTTTTCATATTTTTTATACTTGTAATGTAAACAATCATACTTTTCAGCTCTAGAAATACTAACTAGCAGACATGACTTTGCAGGGTTTTAAACATTTCCATGGTAACAGAGAGCTCCGAAATTCTCAGTTCTGAGTGGCTCAGAAACGGCAAAAAAAGCTTGCGAGATCAGGATCGTGTCACGAGGACAGTTAGCTCCACCAATCAGAGACCTCACACACTTTAGGATTGTGGGTACTGTAGTAGTTATACATGACATTGCGAATAAATCACATTTATCTTAAAACAAGGTTGATATCATATGAACTTGTGGCTTCGACCATTGATTCACAACCTTGCAACTGTTTGGATTGGTTCCAAGCTTAAAACACTTTATATAAGGATTTTCCGAAAAGTCTATGGAGAAAATAAATAGGAAATTTACTTCCGGAACCACACTGTTATGCTCTATAGCAGCCCTAGTTTCAGCCTCTTCCACCACAAAAGCAACTATTTTCTGAACGCCTAATACATATACCATTGTAAGCTCAACTGAAGTTGGCTGTTAGCATTGTCACTAACAAGGCTGTATCTGTTATTCCGGTGTGATGATAGTGCATTGCTTTATTTACTAATTTAAGTTGTTACGTTTATTTTAAGCAGTAACCATAGTCTACTTATGTGACAGACAATACATGAAAACAGCCAGAGTAGTGTTTCAACAAACTCCCCTATAAGTTTAACGTCCGACTTTGTCACGGAGTTTTTGTAGTTGGTTGTTGCATGGCAATCAAAATACCTCTCCTGTCAAACCCAGACTTAACATAAGTAAAGGCTGGCTCTGCGAGACTAAAGCAGCCCTAGAACCACTGTGTGTGTGTGTGTGTGTGTGTGTGTGTGTGTGTGTGTGTGTGTGTGTGTGTGTGTGTCAGTAGGAAAGAGGCACTACATAACAGCGTGGGCCTTAATGGTTAATGTAGCTAACTTTTTGTGCAAGAACAACAGAGAACGAGGTCTCTATCCTACACGCTCTAGCTAAAGATGTTCTCTTCTATGTGAGAATATGATAGCTGAGATAACATGACCTCGCAATAAACCACAAACACTCCAAAAAAGAGCAAAGAGGAAAAAACTAAAAAAACAATATCCATCTTTTGTTTGAGAGCACTCTCTCGCTGGTTGGAATGGGATCAAAGCGACTTAATGAGGAGCAAACTGGTTCAGCGTGGAGAAATTAAGAAAAAGCCTTAACAAGGGAGTCGAGGAGGAAGATAACCCACTCACTTGTGGATATATTCACATTTTACGCGTGTGTGTGTGTGTGCGCATATGTGTTCCTGTGTTCTGGTGTGAATAGAAGTAAATGGGCAGTGCAGCTGGCCCGCGCTCATCTCAAATACTTCCTGATTGTTTTAGCTCATCCTGGGTTTGATGATGGCGATGCCGCCGCCGCCGTCGTCGTGCTAACAAGCTCCCGGCAACACACACACACACACACACACACACACACACACACACACACACACACACATCTGTGGGACCCGAACAGGTGTGGAGGGGCATGGGCCAGCTTGCACGAATGCCTCCAATCTCTGTTCCTTCTGTGAGGGTGTGTGTGTGTGTAGGGGGGTAGGGGGTCTTGGAAACCAGCCCAACAGCCACTAGAAGCTAAATTAGAAGGAAAATCAAAGGCTTTCTCGTGTCCACTTGAAGACGATAATGCTAGAGAGGGCGAGAGAGAGAGAGAGAGAGAGAGAGAGAGAGAGAGAGAGAGAGAGAGAGAGAAGAGTTCCTGCAACCAGGGGAAGGAATGGAGAGTCAATCTAACCAGAATGTGTTACTGCACACTATTGCTCAAGCTTCAATACCACATAAACGGATATCTGCTTTATATTATTTATATGTTAATTTATTTGAACCTTCAAACATTTTTATATATATCCCTCTAAATGTAATTGTTCACCTTTTAACAATTTGTCCGTAAAAGTGATCTGAGGAATATCTATGAGTACAGAGGCCTCAATAAGACAGCATTAATTCAGCTGGCCTTACAGTGCTGGCCTTACAGTGGTCAAAGTGTGATTTTTCAAGCAGGACAAAAGCAGCAATTAAATCCAAATACTTTTTTGTAGTCATGCTAGCAAGATAACAGGTCAATGAATAAAAGTCCTCCCCTGTTGATTAACCAGAAGGTAATACCGTATGTCATTTGGTTTGCTGTAAACGGGTGAAAATGACCACACTGCAACAAATACTCTCAAAAGTTTTACCGCCACACACAAACTCACCAACACTTCCACCTTCCGCCCTACCCCACTACCATCCATCTCTCCATCCCTCCATCCCTCCAACCACCACAAAGACACATCTGACAGGCCTGTGCTTCGGGGGTCTTGGGCTTACAATGCACAGCAGATTAGCGGTGGCGCTACAATCCACAGTGAAAACGCTGTTGCAGCAGAGGACGGCGCAACGCGGCCTCTGCCGCCGCCGCCGCTCCAACGCACTAAGACGTTGCATTTCTTACATTTTATCGGAACTATGCAGGCCACTGGCAAACTAGGTCCCTGTTCACGGTCAACACTCCCCCCCTCCACCCCCACCCCAAATCTGCTACCACGCTCCTGCCCACTAAATAAATCCTTACTGACCAACAGTCCCTGGATGCCAACTGCACCCCAAACCACAGGCCAACGCCCGTCCATGTCTGGCTAGAATGCCTATCTCGGCTTAAGGGGGTGCGAGCAAAAAAAAATAAGGCGGGCAAAAAAAAAAACAGGCAATTACAGTGGGTCATTTTTAATTATGTTGTGTTTGGTGCGGGTGGTGTGCGAGGGGTTGGGGGATGGGGGCGTGGGGGGGGGGGGATTTACGTGGTGGAAAGCCGTGGCGGCTGCTGCAGGGCTGAATGGCGGGAAGGGGTGTCCCTGAAAGACGGAGCTTGTTATTAGCAGTGTGTAAACACTGCCAAGCCGGTAAAGACACATAAAGACGCTTGTCTGCGGACAAGTCGTATTATCCCTCTGTATTAACTGGCTGGCTACATACGTACTGTAGTAGCCAACACACACACACACACACACACACACACACCATAATATCTCACCCTCTGTAATCTTTCCTAGACAATGGCCGAGAGAGTTAACAGCAGCAGAGAGAGGCAGATATGAGCGGGGAATCCATAAGGAGCACTGGTCTCTATCTCTATCTAACACTGTGAGTCTAGACACTGACTCTGAACCACATGAGAGTTCATGAGTGGAGAGAAAACATACAGTGCTCTCATAAATGTCTTAAATATTATATTCAGGAAGGCCACACATCAGAATACAGAACAAACTGTGCTTCTCATTAAAAATGTATTTGCTTTCCCACATCTTATCAGCAATTAGTTAAAGTTATAAATGAGGAGAAATGCATGCTTGACATGACACTACAGAGCGCCAATTGCTGAGAATCTTTATTGGTGAGCCTGTTACAGATAATCCAGGCTAATCAATGTACGGACATAAAACCAAAATCCTCAAGTGAAGCAGAGTCCAAGGAGCAGAAGATGAATGCTAACATTAAAGTGAAACTAAAAATGCTAACTTGAATAGTGAATGTCAGAAACATTCACGTTCACACATTCACATTGAAGCACTCAACAGTCACATAGTATAGTGTATTTTTCTGACCACTAGGGGGCAGAGCAAAGGACGAGGTAACTTATACTGTACGTGTGCCTTGTCACATGCTTTCAACTTGAAACCCAGCACAATTCTGTAAAACAAAAAATAAAACAGTAATAAAAATAAAAATAATTTAGTTAACTCTTTGGGGTCTAGGGAGATTTTCCCTGCGCTCTCACTTCTGACCACAAATCGATAGGATAAAGGGGCGCGAAGTTATTTATCATAATGTTTGATAAGCACTTACTCGTCGCGGGCGACGAGGCCGACCTCAGAGAGTTAAAAAATTATGCATGCTGTGGAAATACAAGCAGGCCTACTAGGCATATTATGTTCAGATCGGGTTTAAAAAGAATTTCATCTTACTTTGCCCGTTACTAAATCATCACACAGAATCCCAGAATGCAAATGTAATCATAACCCTGTGGAACAATCCAAACACTGTAAGCCCGACCTATACGAACACTGGGGCCTTCTGCCTTATTCCATCACTCATGATGCACTGTAATTTTCATCTGTCCTCTTCTACGCTGTATCATTAGAGCAGTGAAAATCCCAGTAAGCCTATATTATTCTTAATATGCTGCAACCTATACTCTTTATGTCACTACAGTCTCTCTCTCTCTCTCTCTCTCTCTCTCTCTCTCTGTCTCTCTCTCTCTCTGTAGTGAATGAAGCCATCTGCATAGAGCCAATACGCCTGTAATTATACAGCCGCCAGCGCACACATTGTCTGTAGTACTGTATATATATATATATATATATCTTAAACACACGCGCACGAACACACACATGTAGTGTGTCTGGCCATGGAAGGCCATTAGAGTAAACCACGTGAGTGGCACCTATTCAGGGCTCCCTATTGTTCACACCAAGGTAAGTGGGAGAGCCTTCACACTATAATCTGTACACGTGCGCACGCACGCACGCACGCACACACACACATGCGCGCACACACACTCACACACACATTTTGTATTTGTGGGAAATGAGGAAAGTGAGAAAATAAATATTGCGGTAAAAATGTTAGTGTAGGTGCTATGCTAATTTGTCCATCCTTGTGATATGAATTAGAAATCACGGCAAGCAAAACATGCTGAAAGCATATTGATGGCCTTGCGCATGTGTGTTTGCATACACTGTATGACGCCAGCAGCAGCTCTTTCTTCCCTCTGGTCTCAGACAATACAGGGGTGCCCTTGAGAACGCCCGTTCACTCAGTTTTTAAGCAATGTTCCCCAGGTGAGGATAAATAACTATGGGAAGTCTGCCTTTAGTGTCTATGGTCCTCTCCTCTGGAACAGCCTGCCTCAAGAGCTGAGGGAATCACAATCTGTCAACACTTAAAAGAAATCTTAAGGCACACCTTTTTAGCTTAGCATTCTCTTAAATCTTATTTTGATCTGTTTCATTTTTGTATGTACATTTATAATTGTTTATATCACAGCTATACCATTGTATGGTATAGCTGAATGTATTGTTTTATTTGTCATCATTTTATTGTTTTATTGCACTTTGTATTGCAAACTTGCACGAAAGGTGTTATATAAATAAAGCGTTAT
>JAODUE010000019.1:2803048-2822199 GCA_027564755.1 Amblyopsis hoosieri
CACATATATATATATATATATATATACACACACACACATATATACACACACACACACACACATATACACACACACACACACACACACATATATATATATATATATATATACATACATACATACATACATACATACACACACACACATATATATATATGAACTAGAAGTATTATAAAATAAACTGTGTGTGTGTGTGTGAAAAGAAAAATAGGGATATAAAGAAAGAACATAAACATACTGTAAAGCAAAGAAAACTCTTACAGTTAACTGTTAATTTGCACACACACACACCGAACACACACACACCCACGCAGAGCAACGGAGAAAAAGCCATCTGGGCTACCAACGTTCCCTTGAGAACATATGTGTGAGCACGTGTGTGTCTGTGATAGATTTTGAGTGACTGGCTGTGCTGTTGACGGCAGTGATGATTTTACATGACAATTAACCCTATTAGCTCCTCGGTTGCCCGGGTGAATGTGTGCACGGGTGTGTGAGTGCGTGCACGTGTCTGTTAGGAGAGGGCGATAGACTACAGACGTTCTGGTGTCTTCTTTCGCGAGGCTAAAAAATACAAATAAACGGCAGCCAATAAACACAGCTGTAGCAACGGGTGTCAACATCAAGCAACAAAACTCACAAGAATAAAATATAAATCCCAATATGGTCGCCAACAGTTTTACTTGGTCGTAACATAAATAATATTGTTTACACGTGAAAAACAAAATAATGATAGAATTTGATGGATGTTACAGGGAAAGCACATTAAAGTTGCAAGAATGTTCTTCTTTTTCCTTGTATGCGCGCACACACATACACGAGCGTGGCAAACCAGTCAGAAATGAAAGCCTCTGATCTGACGCACAAGCAAGACTAAAGAAAAAATCTATAAGAGTGAGAAATGAGAGAGAGAGAGAGGCAGAGACGGTTGGGTTTTGATTGACAGGACTGCATCTGCCTGGGGAATACACATACAATGTGTGTGTGTGCATGTGTGTTGGGGAGGAGGGGTGGTGGCGTTTCATAACCGTAAACTGTCTACCATTAATGCCCCAATATAGTGAATCTATCAATTCAGAAAACACGGTCTCGCTTCTTGGTGGTTTGTTTGCTTACCTGCTGTGTGGCTGGAACAGAGAAAAGGATTTACAAACACTGTCCTATTCCATCAAACGTATTCTACGAGACAGGATACGATCCAGAGGCCTACTGCAGCAGGGTCATAACCTAAATATACATGAGTGAATTTGGATATGAAGAGAAATTATTTTCTAAAAGGTGCCCCGGGTGAAGACATTCGGGGGGGTAAAAAGAAATCGCCGGGTTGGGAAGGTGAAAAGCCAACACGGAAGAGGTTGTCTAATAGAGACGAGATTATCGCGGCTGGGTATGTTACTGCTATACTGTTACTGCCCAAACACAATGCAACCGCTAACCTTACACTAAAGAGATTAGCTGTGCATTTCACTTTCCCCCCCCCCCCACACACACACACACACACAGGTCTTGGTGCACTCTCAGAGGTGCGTCTGTGTGCCACACAGATTTACAGATTAATCAAACAGAGAGGAAACAGGGAGGGAGGGAGGGAAACTCTGGAGGGGGGAGAGAGAGAAAAAGAGAGGGAAAGGGAGGGAGGGAAAGAGGCCAAACTAGGGACCTTGCCAGCCAGCTCCAAGGGCCCCTGTGAGGGCCTCCAACATTGGGCCCCAGGGGCCCTCAGAGGGCCTGCTGGATCACACACTCGACAAATATTGGGATTGGAGCGCTGGCAAAGAGGGGGCCTGTGTGTGTGTGTGTGTGTGTGTGCGTGTGCGTGTGTGTGCGTGCGTGTGTGCGTGCGTGCAGGCCTATGCAGCAGATGGTCGGGGATGTTCGGTTAAGACAGACGATTGATTTGAGGAAACAGATATCCTGCCTCGTTAAGCAGAAAGCACCTCTGGGACCCTGGTAGTGGAGTGCTTGTCTAACCTCTGCCACTGCCAATTGCAACAGAGGTGGAGGGAGGGAAAACGAGAAGAGAATACGCCAGAGAGGAGAGGAAAGGGACCAAAATATATGCATTCAGGGTTCTTAGCGTTAGAGGTGAGGAGAAGAGAGGAGAAGAGAGGAGGAGAGAGAAGTGGTTAATGCCAGTATTGTATCCTGTAGTGCAAATGAAGTTACAGTAGTATGTGATGATATGCAATATGTGCTTACAGTAAAGCACTAATATAATATAAGAACAAGATATGTCCATGCAGGAATGCCTGAAAGGGCGCATTATGCTTTTGCACAGTTTAATAATAATAATAATAATAATAATTTATTTTTTCATTATTATAATTATGTTACCTTAATATGTTCATAACTTTTTGTTAATGTTTCTGGTTGTTGGAATATCTCATTTGACATATGTATTATTGTCTTATGCCTACTCAAAAATAAAAATAAATATTCCCAGCCTTGTTTTGTTGATTCTAGTCACCATCACTGCAGAAACATCCTTCCCTTTCTATGCTATATGCTTAGCAGAGCAATAGCTATAGTAATAGCTATAGTAATAGTTATTGTAATAGAGACAGCAGCAAATAAGATCTGTTGTAAAGCAAGTATATTGTAATATCGTTTCGATATGTAACGGCGTTTCACTCTGTAACCACAAGTGCAATTTTAACAAAATGCTTCCCTTGCACAAAACACTTTTGGGGTCGTGGCTCAAAAAGTCAGATAACGGCCGCTCTAGATGCTAAAATAAAACATAACTGCACTTTCCTCAAAGCGATAACGAGTGAAGTGAAGCTCGAGACCCAATGACATCGATAGACAGGTTCTCATAACACAATCGTTCTGTGGAGGACAATGGCCTGCTCTAGTAAGAGGAAAGAGAGAGAGAGAGAGAGAGCGAGAGAGAGAGGGAGAGAGAGAGAGAGGGACAATGCAGAGAGACGAGAGCCCCGGCCAGAGAAAACCAAGGTAACGTAACAATGGAGGTCAGATGGAGAGGAGGCGAGGGAGGACATGGAAATGGAGAGAAGCGTGACACGCCGCGAGGCCTCTTAGCCGACAGTGGGACATAAACAGCCACGCAAACCAGACAGGAGGGAATTCTGTCGTTGTTTGGGGCCACATACAGTACACACCGGAATAGAAGGATGGAGGGGGAAATGCCAACACAAGAGACTGAGAAAGAGTGAGTCACTTACTGTACATCCTTATTTCAGACTTTCAGATATCAGTTTGCTTTTGTAAATATAATACTCAGCATAGAATGCACCATCAGTGTCTTCCCGCGTAACTGTAATTGTAACTGTAATTAAATAAATAAAACTAACAATTATTCAAAATGCAAATATATAATGTGCTCATCCATATATAGAGTGTATGTCAATAACAAATGCAACATTTCTATACATTATAATTTCTTCGCAGCCAACAATAAAAGGGGAAAAAAAGCAGAAGAAGAAGAAGCCAACGGCAGAGCCGTTGGCTTCTGCGAAACAAATGTCTCCGCCGTTATCTCGGCGATGATAGCGCGGTATTAATTCCTAACTGCCGAAGCACTGCTGTAACCTTTTAACTGAGCCGTGATGCTAGCAAGATAGCGTGTGACACCACTCCTCGCTCTTTCCTATAAAAGGTCTCTCTCCTCCATATAATATTAGACATCAGTCCGGAATTTTCCCTCTGCACTAATCAGGGATCTGACACTGACAGAGGTGTGCGAATGCCAAGGAGAAGATTGGCATTATTTATCTCCCCCAGCCCATTCTCTCCTTCCGTCTGAAGTGCGACCTGCAGTGTAAAATCAAGCCTCTCTCCCTGCAGACATCCCTTTAATTGGCTAAAATGATAGCCTGGCGTCAATACGGCATTTAAAAAGAAAGGCTTGGTGTCGTCTCGTTTCTCTCTTTTCCTCTTTATTTAATCAAACCAGGGCCTCTGTATGGATCTCCACAGAGCAGAGGCCGCGTTGCAGAAAACTCTTTGTGCTTTAGCATTAAGAAATTAGGATGGAGACTCACTTTCTGGAAAGAGAGCAATAGAGTGAGTGATATGGAGAGACAAACGGATTAAGTATCTCATTACAGGCTTCTTAAAGAAGATTGTTGGTCTGCACAACAGCTAGAGATTGAAATGACATTAAAGGAATCACTGTTTGTTTACGGTTGTGCCATGTCATTTATATGATGCAAGACAAAAATACAATTAAAAAAAAAGCACAATTATTTGTTAACAATTGTAAATTTAATGGTAATGAAACTTCAATGCCAAAAATAATAAAATAAAAAGTGAATGTTATTTTTTATTTACTAACCCGTCCTTAAAGTAGGCATATTTAGAATTAAATTAAGTTCACATTACAAATAATAACAAAAAATATGAACATCATGCAAAAATCTGCACACTAATTAATATCATAAATGCAAAATGGCATTCTGGTCTTTCAGATAAAGAAGGGCCGTGAAAGATAACAACAAAAAAATCTAAACTGTATGGGTTTGTTATGTGTGCGTTTGTGTGTGTGTGAGAGAGAGAGAGAGAGAGAGAGAGAGAGAGAGAGAGAGAGAGAGAGTAAAAAAAGACAGAGAAAATTTGAAATAACTGTTTGTTTTTGTGTTTTCCAGTGTGTGGGTGAACACTGTTAAAACATCCCCGCTCTGGCTCTGTGAATATTTTCCTCTAATGAATAGATGTTTCACTTGCCGTTTTAGGCCACAATCATGTGTCATTTCAAGAACCTTTTACATATTCGCTGTAGAGAAACGTCCCATTATCTGACCTGACTATCTTTTCTGTCTGGAGTCTGCAAGCAACACACCAGCAGGGGATGGACACACACACACACACACACACACACACACACACACATACACACAAATACAGAGTCTTAGGGATAGAGAAGGAAGGAAGGAAATAAGTAAAGAAGGAAGGAAACAAATAAATAAATAAAGACAAACAGACAAACAGAAACAAACAAACAGAACAAAACAAAACATAAGAACTATAAAAAATGGGTTAGCACTTATAAGAAAAAATTTGACGTGATGATAAAGATGACATCCATAATTCTGAGACAGCTGATATGAAAGCTGGATTCACTGTCACTGTATGAACTAAGGTGTGAGCTATTCCTCCTATATAAAACCATGTGTTTTTAGACAAACGAGGCAGCATAATGAAGTGTGATTAATCACATTAAACGTACACCATGTGGTGAAACTCGTTGGCGCACACACGTGCACACACACACAGGTTATAATCCAAAACGAGAGCTGTCAAATGTGAGGCAGTTACTGACTGTGAGAACGACAGTCATCTAGTCACTCAGTCTTCAAGATGACTAAAATACAAATTAAATAGTCAAAATAATTGTTATTCAGCGTTATTCAAATCAAATGTATTTAAACATATAGTTTACATACGTGTAAATCCAACATATCCTGTATATATACACACATTCTTCTCAGGTTTACCACACATTTGTGTAGATTAGGGCTAACGCTAATAGATTGTTTTGAGCAATAAAATACGTCCATGTCAATTTACAACTGTATTCCTGTGTTGTGAAAAATAAAGAGGTAATCAGTGTGTGTTTTTACATCAAGCTATAATTATATAATTGGATCTAACAGTTATTGCTCGTTTCTGTAGTGAATGCTGTCTTCTTAACAGACCACTGCGTTATTTCCAGTGAAGCATGGGGGTGGTTGCTGCTGACACACACACAATACTTTACTTCAAATCAACACCACAAGCCACCTAGATGCATCGAGTGGATTGAATTTGCTGTATTTCATATCAAATGCCAGATCAGATTTCAGTTTTATATTCAGCATCAGATGTTCCTTGTGCTCAGAATGGGCAGAGAGCTATGAATTAAAACCTGCCACCCATGTGTGTGAGCGGTGGAGAGCTAGTGGAACAGTACAGATCACCACATCCAGCGCAAGGCTATAGCTGAAGTCTAATGCTGTGATGCCATCTATTGGAGCCTCTGCTATCTCCACCACAGGGGGAGCCATGCAAAAAGCATGAGAAAGCACGGAATAACACAAATATTTTGAATAAATTAACATAAAATAAATTATCTGTAAATTGAGGATAAAAATTATTGGAAAAAAAAAACAATGAAAAAAAAAACAACAAACAAACTAAAATAATGGGTAATGATGATGATGATAGAACAGTGAACAGGGTGGTTATGCTAGTGGCAGCGATGTCAGCTTCACTGTCATGCTATAAAGACTAAAACAGCAGGGATTCCTGTGAAAATGCTAGTACGGTTGCGGTAGTTTGTTTAAGAGATTTAAAGAACGGTAGAGTAGGCATTATTGCTTAAGGCATTCAAGACCACTTGAAATTCCAGTCTCTGAAATAAAGATCAATATGCTTGTACATTTTCAATGTAGCTAGCACAAAAAAGAGACACGGTAATGTTATTTTATCTTATAGGAGGATATCATGGCTAACAGCCAACTGTGCTTTGATGAATCCGCGTGTCTTGGCCTAGAAAATAGAAATGTTGAAAGCTACAGTAATATTGATTCAAGCAGGTTACACAAGGAGCTTTTCATGAACACCTATTCTGGCAGCCGTCTAGCATTTTGAGCACTGTCCAAGTCTGCAGGCGCTAAAAGGATATGCATATAGAAATGTTGTGTATGCATGTCCTGTAATCCTTTATATACACACAAAACATTTTTCACAAATGTCCATATAACTGTTAGACATACATTAATGTTTTACTTTATTTGAAAACCAAAGCAGAAAGATATTTGTATTGCAATAATTGTATTTCTTGTATGTTATGTTTGTTTATGAATGTGCACATTCCCACGGCTGCTGAAAGACATGTAAATGCGGGGTGTAATTCAATATGTTCTCATGATTATTTGAATGATGCTGTGAGGATGCTGTAGTAAACCACTCAATGTGGTTTCTTGTTGTGATGGTGTGGTTTGTGTCTCCATTGTATTAAAGGGTATTTTACTCTGTGTAGTCCGAATAATACTGATTCTAACTTTCTTTAAATATCTCATTCACTCTTTAATTCCCTTTGGTTTTACTCCAGGGGGCACTGATAGCACATTGCTAACACACACACACACACACACACACACACACACACACACACACGCACACACGCACACACGCACACACACACACGCACACACACACAATACATACAGTCCAAGTAAACACAAAATAGCTGGAGCACACAAGCACTGAGTAAAGCAATGTATTAATAGGTTCCCCAAACTAACAAAAAAAAGTACAATAAATATTGCTTTGGGTGAAATTAGATATTACAATGTTATGACCTTTGGAAAAGCTTGAATATAAATCAGTGAATAAATACCAGAAAAGTACAATTAAACACAATGACAACACAACTTTGGTTGATTTAAAGGGGTTAATATTAATAGAGATATCACTTTTTGGAATAGAAAGTGAATAATGATTTAGTTGTTAATACACCTTTATTTCATCTAATAGAAAACAAAACAAACCGCTAACAATAAAGACACGTTGTGGCTCTATACCTGTATGATTGTGTGTATTTATGTGTACTATCTGTGTACTGTATGTTAAGCCTCCCATTTAGTGGCATAATGATTAAGCTATGCTTAAAACACCTTTCAGCATTAAGAATTGATTTGGACATTACAAAACATTTTGCCAAAACATCACAAGGACATGTCCAGATTAAGTAAACATTTCCATCAACATGCTAAAGGCTAAATATACAGTAGGGTGAATTGTTCTGTGTAATTCATAAAATAACGTCTGAGGCTGTTTTGTTCCAGGTGAGGGACAATTGTGTGAGACCACCAGGTGTTTGTTGCAACACAACTCAAGGCTACATAGTGAATAGGACATACATACTGTATGTGTCTTGTCCCTGGGGAGCGGTGTTCATCCTGGCCAGCAGCCACACATAACTGCTGTCCTTGCCTGCTATGGGAGCAAGGATGCACCTCTCCAAAACAGTCTTCCCTACAGCCCCATACGTCTGTCCATGTTGCAAAGGCCAGCATTGTTTCAATCGTAACAGACCATTTCTTCACAGATGGTACAGTATGCACCAAATCAATATCATTTTATATACTGTACTTTTAACAGGTGTACGGTACTGTATGTGGCAAACACCAGCCTTCCTTCATCCAATTTCCAAATACAATATTTTTAAAAACTTGGGTGGAATTAAATATTGCATTGTTATGATCTTAATAAAAACCTGAATATAAATCAATCAATACAAGAATATCAGGGGTTAAATAACCGACATTTAACCCCATTGGCAACAAAACTTTGGTTGGTTTAAAAGGGTTAATAGTGATATCACTTTTTTTATAAGTTGAACAAAACTACCTCTTTATTTTGTCTAATTGACCTATCCCAAGTCCCG
The DNA here is from genome assembly GCA_027564755.1 of Amblyopsis hoosieri. Taxonomy (NCBI): domain Eukaryota; kingdom Metazoa; phylum Chordata; class Actinopteri; order Percopsiformes; family Amblyopsidae; genus Amblyopsis; species Amblyopsis hoosieri. Next base: position 2,811,441 of record JAODUE010000019.1, read on the forward strand.
CCCTTTTTTGCATGTCCTCCAATTACAGTTGAGCATTGTTTTAATCTGACCTCCCGTCAACTGTCTGTTTTCCTGTAATAGCTTTCTATAGTATTTTGTCCAACCTAGTTACAGTTACTAGGTAGGACGAGTGAAAGGGGCGGGGCTTGGGATATGTCAATTGAACAACAACAACAGAAGAAGAAATAAACCACTGATAATGAACACACAATATTGTGGCTAGAATCATATGTGTAGCTTTGTAGAACATGGTACATCTATCCCTAACTCTACTATTGATTAAAATAAAATAAAAATAAACAGTTTCCCCAGCCGTGTACAGCAGCTACGGAAGCCCATCGAGGACCTGATACTGTCAGCTGTCACTCAGGAGGAGTGACATCTCAAATGTACAAATGTTTAGTCGGGGACCCTCAGCCGCTCGAGTCGCCGTGTTCCATCAGAGTCATTCTGGGGGACTCGTTTCATCTTCACGCGACCCCAGGGCCCGGGGACCCCCATACATCTTGTTGCCAAGCGACAGGTGTGAGCCGCGTCGGGTTAAGGCACGCAAGCTGGGTGTACCGTCAGGTCTATCTGATAATTGACTGTCTAATAAAGGCCTGTTCCTCTCCAGTGGCCCTCCCTGACACCAGCACCAATATGCCTTCACTTAGCAGAGGTCTAGCGCCCCCGTCGCCCCCAAAACCACCCCCACCCATCCGACCATTCATCCATCCACCACTTCATCCCTCAAACACGCCCCTTTCTCTCTCCTGCTCACCCAATTATCTGTCCAGCTATCCATCTATCTACTGGCTACATTTATCCCTCAACCTCTCTCTCTCTCTCTCTCTCTCTCTCTCTCTCTCCTCTTGATGTGCTAACAGCTGTTTGACAGTAATGGCTTTAAAAGCAGAGCAGGGTGTCTTGTGTGTGAGTGTGTGTGTGTGTGTGCGTGCATACAATAGGCAGCAGGGAGAGGCCTTGAAAGTTGCAGGCACACCGCAATCAACAGCAAATATGATAGCTTAACCCCAAACACGCACACACACGCACACATTCTCATTCTCCCTATCTAATCAATATTAGGAATACGTCTATTCGATCTACCAGTCCATTTGAAAAGTTTATTTTATTTTATTTATATAAAATTGAAAAACGATCACTGTTTAATCTGCCTAGAGCTATTGTTGCAACTAGATGAAGTAGTTCTCTGCCCAGAAAGGTGCAGGTACACTTTTCATCGATATGTTATTGTGTTGCGCATGTGTTACGCTTTTGTTCAAAAGGGATAGTGAATACAATAAACAATTTCTGTATTAAAGGTATAGTTAGCAATTGACTGAGAAAATACACAGCCCTAGGAACACAAACAAAGTGGCGAACACCGCTCACAGCAACTACAGTATGGGATGTTGTGAGAGGCTTATGCTGCGTTCACATGGAACACGGCAGACGGCAAACACTTTCTGGACGGCACGGCAGAAAAGTCCAACGGAATGGCAGTTGCTATGGCGATATCGCATTGTTTACAAATCATTTTATTAAAATATATTCAACACAATTATTTAGTAGCAACTGTTTTATGTCGTTATTTTTGTATTGTACCTAGTATTCTAGTGTTGTTGCACCAAAAGTGTTACCTTCTTGTTGGTTATGTTTTCTCCGTGTGTGAGGAAGCTACGAACATCCGGTTGTAAATGCCGTCGCGGAGGATGGCAAAAAGTTACAATATTTTAACTTTCAACAGCACGACGTTTGCCGTTGCCGGCGGCGGTATATTTTTGCCGGCCACAACTGATTTTGTCATCCTGCTCTCGTCCGCTAACATGATATCCGGTTTGCCGTCTGCCGTGTTCCATGTGAACGCAGCGTTATAAATACATTTCCAACGTGTGGAGTGGAGCTTCAGAGGGAGTACCCTATATGATATTGAGGGGTTTTTGTTCTGATTGGAGTTCAAATTTAGCAAGCATTCTCGAGAACGACTAACCCTAACCCTTCCTTTAAGGAGCAGATAGGGACTATACTGCATCTTGCTCACACCAACCTATCTTACCTGGCTTTATGTTACATTGAAAGGTTATAGGCTTGTAAGCAATATACATTTACTCAAATCCAACAAACATTCAAGCTTCCCGTTGCTCATGCATGCTGAAAAAATGTATCTGGTGTTTCTATACAGCCCTGATTCTGTAAAATGAGACATGAACAAAGTGGTGCAGACCGCACCACCCAACACTATCCTAGCCTTGGAAAGGCGTGTCCAGTGCGTGTGCGTGCCACTTCCCCCTCACAGTGTGCGTACCGTGGTGCTGTGAGCGTGCTGTTTGACGGACAGCAGCCTATTACGTCTGGCCTGGCCCGCACCCCGATCGGCCCCGTCATTAGCTATAGATCCACAGCCGCCCATCCACTTCTGGGTGAGGCTGCTTAGACAGTGTTGCTGCCTCTCCAGCTACACTCTAGCTCAAATACAAATCAAAACACACACACACACACACACACACACCTCATTTTCTCTCCTCTCCTTTTGAACAGCATTATACCCCTCTCCAATACTACCTCACTGGTTTCTGCCATCTCTCTCTCTCTCTCTCTCTCTCTCTCTCTCTCTCTCTCTCTCTCTCTCTCTCTCTCTCTCTCTCTCTCTCTCTCTCAAGATAAATATGTGCCTATTATGGATAACTACCGCACCGCTTGTTGTTGGATTGTCGAGTGCCACAGTATGTAATTCTGCCAACAGACGACAATAAACCATGAGAGAGATAGAGGGAGAGAAAAATAAGCAAGGCAGAAAATAGGCTCCCGTTATGTGTGGGATCATGTGACTCCAACATTAAGACTGTGTAATAATGGTGTCGATAATGAGGCTGGGATGAAAGACAGATGCATGCCAGAAAGATATAACAATCAAGAGGATGGGAGGACTTAAAAACAAGGAGAGAGAGAGAGAGAGAGAGAGAGAGAGAGAGAGAGAGAGAGAGAGAGAGAGAGAGAAGGAGATATGACTTGCTGACAAATGTGTATCTGCATAGTGGATGACATAGACGAGCGCACACACACACACACACACACACACACACACACACATGCATACAACACACACACACACAGACGCACGTGCACGCGCACACAACACACATACGCAGGTGTGGTTGTTGGATATAGGATATTGATTCGGGATGTGGGATGTTGAATTGATGATCATGTTGTGTATGGACCAGATTGTTGGACATACTATATTTGCTTTTGGTTTGGTTTGATGCTTTACAATAGCTCATTCAATTGAAAATGTAATTTTAGAAATGTAACTGATGAAACATTTTTGAGGCCTAATATAAAACAAGTGTCATTTCAAATTCTCCTTACAAAATGTGCAAGAACTTCTTGCATGGTCCCCACTCGAAGTGAAATGTCAAATTCCCCGACTTTTCCCTGACTGAATTTCCATGACCTACAATGAACTGAAAAAGCAGCCCAGAACAATCCACCAGAGCAGAACCATCTGCATAATAGCCAGCCAGCATAGCGGCAATCAACAAACGGCCTGTGATGATGTAGGTACTACTCATGTAAACATTCAAACCAATCACTTCACGATTTGTTGTCTCAAAATGTAATACAATAGCATTTTGTTGAATGGCAAATACATGTTAAAATGCTGCAAATATAATTCCCCAGTGTTCCATGATTTCACCCAAACAATTATCAAATTCCCTGACTTTCCACGTGTGCAATAGACTTCAAAACTTCCATGATATTCCAGAAGTTCCATGACCAGTGCAATTTAACCCTGCCTCTGAAGATCTCTGAGTGTTTGAGCCTCCCTTGTTCCTGCATGTCCATCCATTAAAGTGGTACCTTCCTTACACTCCACCTCATGTTAACCCTCATTAGCTTATCAGGACAAAACAATAGGGAATACTAATGAAGTCTGAAGTGGGGGCAGGCTGAGGTGTAAGATCGAGATAGCAGGTATTAATGTTGGAGTCTCGGCACACACATCCATTGATACAACCCCTTAAGCCTCCCATATCACCCTAAGACAATACCAGGACTGTTTCTGTCCCTCTAGGTCGGTGTATGCATTTAATGCCAACAGCGTACTGGTCACCTGATAAATATAGCAGTTAAAACCGCTAATAGCGGGCCACGAAATGTCACCTGAATCCCTCATAGCCTTTCCTCATTACCTTATCTTCCAAAGACAATGCAGTACGAAAGTAGCATGAGTTAGCTAATAGACCACCTCGGCTAACTTTTGGATTAGCCGAGAGGCTAACGCAGCCTCAAGGCCAAGGTGAGAATTATCTTAATGTGGCAGCTTTGGGGCAGAAAACTGTCTTTTAGCAGGGCTTCACAAAAATGCCGGGGCGCTAAAAGTGAAGCAGCAGCCAAGACAAAGTAGCTTGCAGTAAATCTCAGAAGTCTCACAGCCTGTAACAGCTTTTTTAAAGAAGATATTTGTGGCTATATAAATGACGGAACTGATTTACACCTCTAACAAAACTTCAACTGTGAACTTCAGATACAATCATGCACATGCAAAGATTTATGCAGATACACACTCCGATCATTTAGCATTGCCTGCAATTACATAAACCATGATGTGACAGCTCTGACATCAATAAAGTTTAAAAACAAATATTATACATATACAACGCTACAAAAATTACTGTATATTTAATTAAACATAGGCCTACATACATTTTATTAAATAACAAATAGCAGTTTTTATTATTTAAACAATTTGGTGCCCCACATCCCCATCCCCCACCACACACACACACACACACACACACACACACACACACACACACACACGCACACACACACGAACACACACACAAAGGCTCTCATGACAGCTTCAGGGGGTCATGACCCCCACTTAGAGAAGCACCGCTCTCCAGAATCCTCAGAGTCAGCAGGCCGCCATGCAGGCAGAGGAAATGACTGGCTTACTGACGGTCTGAACGACTGGCTCCTGTTGATAATGACCAGCTACAGCGCCAGTCAGGTGGAAACGGGCCTTGCCAAGGTCTCCTGAGTGACAGGCAGCCACACACACGCACACACACACACACACACAGGTGGCCCACAAAACGCACAAACAGATTTGCGATCATTTCAGCTCCCTATGGCCTGCCCTGCTAAATGAGCTAAAATTGCTGGTGAGATACGCCCATCCAATCCAGAGCAGTGCCGGTCCTGCCCCCTACTTTAACAGCCCATTAGCGGTTATTGGAGGGTCCTGAGGGAGCTGCCATGGTCACACAACGCCGCTACCCTAACAGAGATTAATAACCCGTGAGATATAATATGGACGTGGCTTTTAGTGCCCATAATGACACACTAGTACCTGCTAGCGGGGATAAGATTAAAGTGGCACTCGGGACTCCATTTCATTTATTGATTTGATCGTGTTCCCTGTCCGTCACAGTTGACTTGTTGTTTTTCTGTACCCACATATGCTATGGATACATTAGTCAGAGATTAAGTACAGATGTATTTATTGTATATTAAATGTGACTTGTGTTTTTGGGTCATGTTATTCAATGTGTTATTTGTTATGAACAGTGTTTGGCAGTAACTAGTTACTAGTAAATAGTTACTGTAATATTATTACTTTTTTCAGTAACTAGTAGTGTAACTAATTTCTATTTCCAAATGAAGAAATAAATATTACAATTATTAATCCAAGTAACTAATAGTTACTGCGTTACAAGAATGAGATTTCTGGTCTTAGCAAACTTAATGTAGGCTAACTGAACCGAGCTGTCCAATAGGCTGCAATGTTTTCACTTTGACTTTGATTGTTGACTCCTAAGGATCATTATTGTTTAAATAAAGAGGATTAAATTATAAAATTAGTAATTTTTCAGAATGGGCGAGGCAGGGTAGTGATTGTGAATGTAATATAGTAATGTAACTTGTAATGTAACTAATTACTATTAATACCTAGTAATAAAGTAATATAATTTTTTTGAAGGAGTAATAAGTAATTAGTAACTTATTACAACTCCTGAGTAACACTGGTTATGAATAGCCACTATTTGTTACACTTTGTTACTTAAAGCATGAGAATCACTGTTACAATGTTACAAGCATGGACTGTACAGTAAGAACACAAACTGTCACATTAAGATAAAGTTTGGTCCACATGTCTAATCAAATGTATCATTATTTTATTTCCTTGTTTGTCAATCTCCATTATTTTTCATTATATCACAAAACATGCTTCCAATATGCCTACAATGCCACAGCAACAGTGGTAAGTCACCCGTACACAAGTTACACAACTACTACACCTACTACACAACACATCTAGCTGTTGGCTGCTGATGTAACTTCTAATGGCATGCTTGCTGTAACTCGCTTAAAAGTGTCTGTTGGGATGAAGTACGAACTAACAAGAGAGCAAAACTCGCAGGGAGGTGAAACAAGACAAAATATTAAATACAAACTTTTAGGAAATAATCCGTGCAAAAGCAACATGTGCTTTCTCTCACACGCATGTGCACTCACACTTAGCTGCCGGGGCTGGACAGGTTGGGGACAAGCGAGGCAGCAATGCATGTTGGGAGCCTGGGGAGTCACAGCCAGCGGTCTCTCTTGTAGTGTGTCAACACAGAGATAGCTCATACCCATTCTGCTACACATGAATATCAACCAACCCATTTGTTCCAGTGCAAATTCTGACATTTCAATATGCCAACAGAGAAATTGGCTCATCAGAGTGCTGCGTTGCTTGTTGGTCTACAGCGCAACACAGCACAGTGCCAAATGTGCATGTGAAGGTTTTACAATATGGCTTAAAAGAAACATGGGGACGATTGTATGTAAGAAATTATGACATGCAAAGTATTTGAGTAATTACAGTACAAGAGGCAACTAACCACAAAAGAACATGGACTAGTCCTATCAGAGAAACTATTTAGCATTTTTAACTATCGCACCTTTGCGTCAAATCCAAGAGGAATGTGGAATGCATGTTCAGTGTCACTGTAGTAGGAACACTGATAATGCCTAATAACAACCTCACTGACATAATACAGTCACTGCTGTTAAGAGTCATGTCACTCAATCTGTTGTGTTAGCATAGCAGGTAATCACAAGTGCATTGTTGTACAGTTGTAATGAGCACATGCTGTCATTCCAACCATTTAACACACGTGCCATATAACCATTAAAGCCATAGTGTGTATGTATTGGTCATTGGACCAGAGCAGTGACAAGACAGGTCCCCACGTAATACAGTGTGTGTGCGTGTGTGTGTGTGTGCGTGTGCGTGCGTGTACTTGGTCCATTGTCTTTTGCACAACTTCTGTTGAAATATGCTCCTCTCAACAGAGGGACTCCATGTTGGCTGGAGTAAAACCCATCCTCTGGGTTTACAATCCATACAACAGCTCAGTTACAGTACAGCTGAAATGCTTCATGACAACCTGTCTGTATCTGTCCACAAGGAGTAGGCAGGACCCATTGGAGCAAAAATACAAAGGCACACATTATGATATTTCTGCATTTGAAGCAAGAAATGTAAAGCATTACCATGAAAAATAATGATGGCATAAACATACGAAGGTGGCAATTTAGTTTCCCTCTATTAGATGTCTGACTTTAGACATTACTAAACGTATACCTTAAGCAGTTAAGCAGAACAATGTATGTTACATATTACATACAGTGAGGTTTAAACTGTATGTAGAACTAACCACTAAGAAAGCAAAGAAATATTGAACTTTTTTTTTAAATGACATTGTAATTTTATCACAATGTCATAAATATCTTGTTCAATTTAAATATTTATCACAATCATTTTACTAATATTTATAAATGACTTTGTAACCATCACGGCTAGTTGTACAAAACAAGTACAATGTACTGAACAACATACTACTTAAAACAAATGATGAATACACTGCAAATTATCATGGGGTGTAGTGGAACATACGATGAGCATCACTCATCGTCATAGTGACAAGAGTGTCTGAGGTGACAGGAGTGTCTGAGAGAGCAAGTGAGAAGAGAGAAAGGAGCAGAGAGAGAGAGAGAGAGAGAGAGAGAGAGAGAGAGAGAGAGTGTGTACGTGTACGTGTACGTGTGCGCGCGTGTGTGCGGCATTAAGCATACATCGTTACAACTGAACTCACCGGGCTCCATCTCCGGTGGCGTCACGGCGACCGACAAGGTGGGTGTGGGTGGGGCGGGAGGGGGGTTAGCCTTCAGGTAGCGCTCCGTTAAGTGTAATCCAGCAGAAAGTCCGTCTTGGCTGTCTGTGCAGGCACACAGGAGGTGTCAACAAGCCGTCTCTAACGTGTGCGTGTGTGTACATGTGTGCCGCTCTATTCATTCATTCCGTCATTACAGGGACCGCGAGGCAGAGAAGAAGCCTATACTTGGCCCAGGTGGAGAACTCTATTCCCTATCCTGCAGTGGAGGGTAAACACTAAACAACACACTTGTCTTACACCGTGGAGATGACACCATGTATTGTTACATTGCCCCACACCCCACGACCCAAACTAAAGACACGCTGTGACACTTGGAGGATGATAATCCGTCGACAGGGGCGACTCAGTCCTGACCTCCGTAATCCAACAGGTAACAGTGTGACAGGAGTTTCACACAGTAGGTCCGCCATGCTGTGTCAAGTCAAAGTCCCGGCGAGCGCCGCACATTCCCAGGGGAGCTCCACTCCGCTTATCCCAACAACCTCCCTTCCCCAACCCCCATGACGTCCGCCACCCCCCGTAGAGCAGGGCGACCTGGGTCTCCCTACGTGTATCCGAGGGATACCACTTCCCCAGCCCGTCTCCAGCCACAGGACAGGTAACGAGGGAGGGGTAACGGATAGAACACCCGTCAAATCGTCCCGGGGGAAAAAGTGTTTCATCTTTCGCCTGGCGGTTCTCTGGTCGCCTTCGCTCCTTCCCGCCGCAGCAAGTCTCTCTCCTCCCCAGAGCCTGTCTGCCAACAGGAGCTGGGGCACAGTGGTCCTGTTTTACCACTCTCACACACACACACACACACACACAAACACGCACTCACGAACACGCAAACACGCACAGAGGCGAGCGTTGTGCGTTTGTCTCCGGCGGTTGTGCTAACCCTGAGCCGGGGCCGGGTCTGGCTTTGAGATGCTCTCTAGTTCACAAACACAAGACGGCTTTCATTATCTTGCCCGTTGCAGCGCAAGGCCTATAGCTTCTAAAAGCTACTGATTTATTTCTTTCCCCTAGCCCCTCTGCACAAAAGGAGGGCATTTTGTAAATTACTTGCTCGTTTCAGAGCAACAAAAGGTACTTTCATTGAACCCCCCCCCACACACACACAAACACGCACCACCACAACCACCCCTCTCCACCTCCCTCCATTTGATTTTGCTCAAATTTGATTACAAGGCTCGCAAAGAAAGCAAGAAGAAAAAAAAAATAGACCGGAAGAAAGGAGGAGAGGATATAAGAAAAGCCCCGCAGATGGCGTGTTCATTCAGCGTCGTGAATGCCTTTATCTGGGCAGCCTTTATACATGTGTGGCAATCCACGGGCGCCTGAGCCGCTCCGCAAAAAAAAAACAAAAAAAAAAAAAACCTTGACAAAATTATTGGTTTGGCTCTTGCAAGACTGACACGGAGAGCTCCGGTCGAAAGAGAAAAGAACTCTCGCTCGCTCCCTCTCCTCTCTCATCTGTCCACCTCGTCTGTCCAACCTCGTCTACCCGTGGGGTCGCCCGCCTTGATCAAAACACACCAAATGAGGTGTTTGATTGGGAGAGAAGGTCTGTGTGTGTGTGTGTGTGTGCATGTTGTCATATTAATAACTACCTGCCCGAGGCCTTGGTTAGGCCGTGTTCCAACACAGCAACACCATAAACGAGGTGGAGCAGAAAGCAGGAAGCTGACAAAAGGGCAAGCAATGGATTGTAGAGGCTAGCACGCACATGCAGTGAGAAACAGATGAAATCAAACAGCTCAGAGCTAACTAAAGAAAATCCTTCGCAGGCACAAAGGCTGGCGCATCCTTTTCAGAGATGGAACATGGGCTATAATCCTGTTCTCCCTGCCACAAAGGACCGCTCACTCTACACTTGTTTCTCTCTGCAGGATAATTATAGATCCACGCGCACACACACACACACACACACACACACACACACACACACGCACACGCACGCACGCAAACACACACAGCTCTCCTGCTTTTCTCTCTTAGCTTCTCGGACCTCTGACATGTTATCCATTACCAGAGCTCCAGAGTCTGTCTGGTGGAATGATGAGCCACAATGGGATGCGACTACGACCTGGAGGAAAGAGCAAAAGGTCAAAAGGTCAAGGCTGCACTATTCCATTAGTGGGAGGCAACAGCCGCTGTGAAAGAACTGTCCTTCTGCTTAGTGCGTTTGACCGCTGGGAGTAACCCATGAAGTCAGCTGTGTCACTGCCAACGCAGCTGGGCAAGGTGACGGCGTGTTCCGTTAACATTAATGTGGCAGTATATGTTGCGTTTAAGTCTCCTACTGTAGGTGTGTTGTGTTACCATTAATGCAGCAGTATACGTTGCGTTTAAGTCTCCTAGGTGTGTTGTGTTAACATTATTGCGGCAGTATACTGTACGTTGCGTTTAAGTCTCCTAGGTGTGTTGTGTTAACATTAATGTGGCAGTATGCGTTTAAGTCTCCTAGGTGTGTTGTGTTAACATTAATGCAGCAGTATACGTTGCGTTTAAGTCTCCTAGGTGTGTTGTGTTAACATTATTGCGGCAGTATACTGTAC
>JAODUE010000019.1:2831231-2852981 GCA_027564755.1 Amblyopsis hoosieri
TATATATATACCTTTTTTTTTAAGCGCCTTCCCTTTTAAAACAGTTTCAATGGACATCTCCCCAGGCAAATGTGTCTAACAGACCATACATCTGACGAGTCAGGATACTTACCCCTAAACTAATGAGCAATAACCATCTTCATAGTATGATATCTACATCTAGGTTTCTGTATCTTGTGGTTCTTTTATGTGAAACCATTAGTTAATTAATTATCCTGGCCAAAGACAAATGTGATCAACTAAATTCTGACAAAATAGAAACCATTTAATGACAAATAGTTTCAGAGGAGAGATACATTTTACAGTGTCCATTTCAGAACATGAAAAGTGCAAGTATACTGTGTTTTAATTAATATAAATGCCACAAATAAATACAACAATGTGCAGTCACTTGAACAAAGCTCTTCTTGACACACCTTTTCTCCGCTACAAATGCAATATAAATCAGAACACTTCAGTCACAGCAGTTCATCACAATAATGGCCACCTGTTTGTACCTCCTCTCTCCAGAGACATGCCACCAGGCTAATCTGTCTTTGTATTTACGTCAAGCACACGTGCATACTGAGGTCATAGAAGTGTTGCTGTAAGGGTAAAAGACACATTGGATTGGACTACGTTGGACATTTTGAATTTAAAAACAGCTGTTACACATAGCCAGTTAAACAGACGATTTGGTGTTAGACATCATAGAGTAACATATTGAGAGTATGTATTAAATAGAAGTGATCACGGTGCATATAAAGCACATATTGATTTAGACATTAATTCATAGATTAGACAATCTACCATTGCTCCACCTCTCAGAATAACTTAATTTAACTTTAATTATCAACTATTGCATTGGATACCCAGTTCAACTACAATAAGTCACAGATACAACAGCAGCTTTTTATTTTTATAAATATAGGTTATAGGTAACCTTTATTTAATGTTTGTCACCATCTTTAAAGTTTTTGATTGCTCTGGTAGGGCAGCTATATCACATGACAAAAATAATAAAATATATAAACCTCTTAAAAAAAACGTAATACCCTTATCAAATATTCCAATAATATGTTATGAAAGAAGAAACAACATTGTATTTGTACACAACTGACTAAAGGCATTTTGCTTGAATGGTTGTATGGATTTGATAATGTTTACATATTAAATTTAACAAAACAGCCAGAACAACTCACCAAATCACTGTAAGAAAATAACCATTTATCTGACAAGTGCTGTTCTTGTTATAAGTCAGTTGATAATAAGTTAAGTGAGTTAACTCCTTATTGTTAGCCTAACTCAAAATTAAACAAAATCAATAAATTACTGAAAAGAAACTAAACTGTAGCATACCAGACCCTAAATAAAATGCTTTACTGATTACACAGTATATGGAAGAAAATGTCTCAAGCTATATATAGAGGAAAGTCTTCATTCCATTAGCCACATTCCTATTGGTAGAAATATTTCCTTCTCGTGATTGGCCAGAATTACAATCCCTTCACACTTGGCCAATAAATCAAAGTAACATTCTTTACTACCATAACTTGAAAAATATATGTACATTCAACCAGTGGGATTATCCATATCCATGTCTTCCATTACCTTTACCACAGCAACAAAGACAGTATGGTCACATCTTTCTTAGTGGTCTCTCAAACCCACAACTAACACAAACTAGACTGAATACAAATCCCTTGGATAAAAAGTTATTTTCAAACTCATACACTCCAGTCAGGTCCCCAATCTCCCTCCTGGTCCCCAAAGTGTCCTATTGTCACTGCTAATCACCCCTCGCCATCGTAAACCATATCACAACTTTTTTTTTGTTCAGCCTTTCCATTAATGCAGTTCCCAAAAGGCGTCGCCTTTTACACTCCCCTCTCCAAGCGAAAAGACGTTAGGAAAACAAACATCGATGTCAAGCAAAACAAAAACAACGCCCACCACCCCTCCTTCCCAAAAAATAAAAGTCTCTTGAAATACCTTGCGGATGCCCAGAGGAAGGCACTGGACAGACAGATGTGGAGATAGAGCTCCCTTGCTTCCTCTCTCAGGCTGCCTCCTCTCTCTCTCTGCGTACTGTGGAGAGTGACTGCTCCAGCCCGCCTGGCATATCTAATTAGAACCAGGCTGTTGTCACTATCGGGCTCGGGATCTACCTCTCCAATCTCTCCTCACTCAATCTTCCCCATCTCCGATTTTCTTTTATATTTATGCTGGAATATTTAATTGTAGACAAAAGGTTACTCTGGCTCTATTCATCGCGCACAGGCAGAATAATCTCTTTTAAAAGGCTTGACATTTCAGGCTTTTCAAAAGGGGCTGAAAAAATTATATCCCCGCTTTTGTTAATCAATGAAGTAGAACTGGCCTGAACAAAAGAATTAAATTGCTTGGTTGGGTTAATAAAACACACAGAAATAGCTGCTTCCTGTGGGCTTTTGTGCACACCACTGCACCCCCCCCCCCCCTCCCCCCCACACACCCTTTACACACACACACACACACACACACACACACACACAACCAGAACAGTAATTCCATATGATTTGGGGGGCAATACGCTCATTTCTCCACACAGTTAGCTTTTAAAATCCTATTGAATGAACAGTCTGTGTGGCTGGCTGATTGGAACCTCTTGCTTGAGCCTGGCTGGCTGGGTGACTGGCTGACTGGCGGGCTAGCAGAGCAAGCTCTCTCCATTTAAACCCGACTCGCTCGAAAGAAAGACAGCAGGTCCACTGCAATTTACAATTTCTATACTGCTCCTGCCTCAGAAAGACATTGTAATTATGCAAATGATAGGGTCAATAATTAGGCCCTTTAATGTGCCATTGTGTTTGTTAGCTGCGGCGGTGTTCCGTTTCAATGGCAGAAGCACACACACACACACACGCACACCATAGGGCACGCACTGTTTCAAATTGCTCCTCCTCACATATGCACAGATAGCCCACAGATGTTCACAGCTACTCCAGGCTCATAACGAGCCATCAGTCCTAGCCAGGGGGCCTGCTGTTATGTGTCACCCATGGCTGGCTGCCTTCAGATGACTAGGCTACCAATGGCAGCCCGCTTGTGTAGTAATCGGTAACAGTGCCTGTTCTAGCTAATATGTCTTTCCATTCACTGTAGTCTACAGACAGTCATGAGTGTGTATGAGAGAGGTGACCGGGTTATGGCCTAGTTATAGCCTCATAGTTTTCACTAGCATGCATATTAGAGCATAGCCTACCCTACTCACCATCGCTGACCACTTCAGTATAGCCTACTCATTATCACAGTACACTGACCACTTTAGTTTAGTCTACTCACTATCACAGTACACTGACCACTTTAACTGCACCCCAGCTCTGAGCCTGACTCTACCCAATACAACTTTGAGGGGGGAGGGGAGGGGCTGAGAGGGGGACCCCCATTAACATATGAATTTGATGACATTTGAGCGCACTAAGTGTACCAATGAAAACCAGTGAGGTTTTATTTATTTTTTTGTTAATTTATAAAAACCAGCCTCGGGTGAATTTTTACGGCTATACTTCTGTTTTCATGCCGATTTTTAGAAAAATGGGAATTGTGTCAATAACAGCAGCGTTGATGTGTCGTCTCCTCATAGACCGATCCTATTGTTTACAGCTCTAAAAACACATTTAGGGTGCAGTTACACTTTAATGGACTCATTCACGTGGTACATTTTTTATGTTTCTAACAGTATGCTAATGAAATCATGGGGCATCTTCCACTTGAATGCCATCAGTTAAACAAATCATTAGGTTAATTCCACTTCAGTGGGATCTTCTCAACACGTTTTAAAAACGTTGTTAAAACCTAAATTACAAAGAAACAAGATTACCGGTACATATTATATTAATGAAGCAATCACGGTTGTTAAAATTGAAAATGGAATAGTATGGGGGCAATTGGGTCTGCAAGACCATATAACTAAATAGGTTGAGATCCTTGATGAAAAACAAAGGTGCTACAATGTGCAAAGTAAGTTCTAATTCTAATATGTATTACTAAAACCGAATAATAATTTAACTAAAATTAAATAAAATAAATAAAGCAACAGGTGCAACATCTTGTCACCCACCTGAATGTCACCTGGCTGTCGTCTTTAAACGTAGCCTACACCAGGACGATAAGAAAAGCACAAACACTGTACACTGCTTTTCTGTTTTGTCACATTAATATGTATCCTTCAACGTTTAGTTTGAAACCGTTTGAAACAGTTCCACCATTTTACGACAGTACTCAATTTCCGGCAGACACATTGAGAAATCAAAACATGAGGTCAGTTGTGTCCCTGACTGATAGAGAGGCAATTGAACTAATGAATTGCAAATAGATATGACCTGTGTGTTTAGCATAAACGATACATAGCACAAACATGGTAAGTCGCAATTGTTTGCTATATGTCATTTCTGGCTATAAAGATAATAGTAGAGTAGCACAGTCTGTAAGCTAACATGCTAATGTTAGCAGGCTAAAATATTTCTCTTGCCCTTCACAAGATTACATTACTCGATGTTGCATAGTCTGGATCAGATAATTATTTTAACACAGTGGCACAGTACAGGGGGTCTAAAATAGTATCAGTGTGCGACATATTATTTAATCAAAGGTCAAACAGAATGCCAACGCTAAAGGTGTGCTTTATTGTTTTGCAATACATTATAGACCAAGAGGAATTATGATCTACTGTATGTCCACAGGCCGGTTCCATGGTGGCTGTGGGATTGGCACTGGCAGCTGCAGGATTTGCAGGTACACCAATGATAATCAGCAATAATGCTGGGAAAGCCACACGTGCCTAAAGGAACACATGAATGAATGAATACAATATAAATATAATAATCCAAATAAAATATGCAATGGGATGTGAAAGTGAATGTAATACATTATCTTTATTTTCCCTCGAAAAAAAAAGTGCCAGTAAAAATATGCATATTCAAATGTATATTGAATATACATTTTAATGTTTAACTTGCAATGCTATGCATTTGTAATGATTATTTAAATTTAAAGCTGTATCTTCTTTAATAAAAGTACTTGAAAAACATAATAGGTGAGTTCACAGTATGGTTTTAGTGTGTGTTGCTGCTCAACATGAACTGTGGTTAAATGTGGTTTCTCCTGACCCACAGGCCGCTATGCCATTAAGGCTGCTAAGCAGATGGAGCCACAGATGAAACAGGCTCTTCAGAGTTTCCCCAACACGGTAAAATGTACAGCCTTAAATGGCTGATGATACTCCCACTGTGCCTTATTCAAAAAAAATGTGTAACTAGATGTTTATGTATTGTACAATGTATATTTAATTTAAACTAACTTAATCACAGATTGTGTTCTGTTTCTGGATATGAGAAGCATGAATTAGTGGACTTTGTTAATTTCCTTTTTTAGTTCTAGACAGTTGAGTAACTGCATTTGTTTTCAGACTTTTGGAGGCGGATACTACAAAGGTGGATTTGAACCAAAGATGACCAAGAGAGAGGCTGCACTGATACTAGGCATCAGGTATGCAGACATCCCACAATGTTCCCTCTCTCTCTCAGTTCACCCATTATAACCCGTATCCAGTGTACATCTGAAATGATTGACAGCTTTCCCCCTAGTCCTACAGCCAACAAGAGTAAGATCAGAGAAGCCCACAGGAAACTCATGATTCTCAACCACCCAGATAGAGGTAACCACAGCACAGAAACACGCACATAAACAATGGAGCCACTTAAGCATCATAGGAATATGCTGAGGATGTTTGTGTCCCAATGAAATGCACATCCACGCATTTTGACCTGTCTCTGGAACTGTATAAGCACACGAGTGGGTGTGCCTTTAATGATGGCTTCATTTGTCATTAAAATTAAGTTAAGGACAATCCTGGAAACAGTGAATGTTCAATCAACATTCCAGGTCAAAGTGTCTTATTAAATTACATAATAGCATGTGTTGAACTGTTGTTGAAATAAGGCATTGAATAGTTCCTATGCAATACCGATTAATAATGGATTACGTACACTGTCACTCAAGGTGGATCTCCTTATCTAGCAACAAAAATAAACGAAGCAAAGGACCTGTTTGACAACTTGGCGAAGAAATAGAAGTGAAGATGGAGCAGCTGAAAATATATGGATTTACACCGCTAATTATGAGGACACTGACTGACAGTGGTCTTTTGCAATTGCAATGTACTTAAATAAATCTAATGTTTGATACACCATGTTCCTTCATTGCCTTTGGAGCCCCTGTTCCTGGGATGTATGAACATATATTCATAGTGTAATGCATGTAGCTGCACATGTACTTTGGATTTCGTGGCAATTCCTTGTATGTTCTACATTTTGCAGTTTTCCATTTGTTTAAATGAGCCACAGACAACTGGGTTTTTAGATCCAGATGAAAGATCATGTTTATTTAAGAACTACCTGCATACAAAACATATTGCACATCAACCAACCATAATGATCCTTAAAAAACATACTGTATAGTTTACCCAACAAAACACAAGTGGGAACTCATAACTTTCAGTAGTAGTCCAAATTGTCGCTTGCCTCAAAGAAACACTAACGCCAGTTTATAGTGTCAAGAAAAAGAAAAGAGCTCCGTTTGTTTACTCTTTAAATACTGTACATTTTTTTTAAATAAATAAAACCAAATAGAACCCCTTTCTTGTTAAAAACAGCTGTGACCATCTCCAGCCAGTCTATGGAAGAACCATGAAAGTGACATCAAAACCTGGGTCTGTCTCCCAGAAGCATCAACACTAGGGTCACGATTACCTGTCTGCTTGGATTTGAGCAGAAATTAGATTTTCAAAAATTAGCAGAGCAGTAGTTCTCAAACGGTGGGCCGGGACATTCCAGTGGGACAGTTTATTTCATTTTTGGGGGTCCTGATTAAAGTTTTTAAATATAATACTTTGAATTACACTATTGAATTTATAATTATGTCAGAAATACATATGGCTTTCAGTGTTATTATACACTGTCTAAGGTATATTTTAAAGGTACGGTCCTTATTTTCCTGTTTGTAATAGACGCGGTTCATTGCTTGCCACAGCACATGGGTGTGAGAACAACTTGCATCCGGCTTTTACATGAAACAAGTTTTACATTAGCCCTTGTCAGAAATGGACATGCAGGATATACAGCAAATGGGAGGTGAGCCCTTAGCATCTCCATCCTAGGGAAACCCAGCCCTGATGGCTACATCTCAGTGCTCAACAGTAATAGTCCAGTATTCCAGACTCAACCGACAATCACTCCAACAGCAAAGAGGTTAAGGTTCAGTGCAAATAAAAAGATGTCTCCTATATTGTTGATTTTTTTTCCCAGTATGCTGGAGAAAAATGTTTTAAATCCCCCCCCCCCCAGACAGAAAGTGGTTGCATATTGGAAATAATAATAATACAAAAAAGGTTAAGCAGCTAACATCACACTCTCCAACAGATAAATAAGAGAAAACATTACTAATCTTTGCCCACGAGAACCACACCAGATTTCTGAAAAGATAGGCCACTGAAATCCTGTCAGGTCCTTTCAGCTTTTGCTTGCAGTGGGAGAAAAGGTAGGCGACCGTTGGTGTGGCTGGCCGTACCAGTCATTCCACGCTGAAGTGAAATGAAGGGATTTCAGGCAGTGCGTGGAGCCAGGCAACGACATGTTGAATCTACTTTCAAGGCACAACAACTGATCACATGTATGTCAAACATACTCAAAAACGGATCCCAGCTAACATACTGCCCTCACACTGTGGTAATTGAGGCAGAATGTTCATCTGTTGCTAGGAAATACTTGGAAGCATCTTTCTTGGTCAAAGAGATTTAAGCTTTAAAATAGTTTTGAAAAAATAACTACTGCCTTAATACCACAGTATGGGTTTCAGTGGGATCCATGTCTGCGCTTTAACATCTTTCAGCCCCACCCCTCCCTGAGTGCTCCACAGAGGGGGGCCTGAAAAGTGCAGTTAAGTAGAGATCTGCAAGTTCTGTGTGTGTGTTTAACTATCTTTGGCAAGCTGATACAAGAATAACTATTGTATAAATGCATTACGTTGAAGTGAGATAGACAGAGCCTCAGAGTGTGTGGTGAGTAACCACAGACCTTGGCAGAATCTGAAGTCAAACAGGTTTCAAATATCTGAACAATAGTTATTTATATTATATTGTAAAGTTTCATGTTTACGTGACAGAGGGTGAGTGTTGAGGAAACGCAAGTCAAGTGCGCCCAATGAAGTTCAAATACTTGAAACCTTTTTTTTTTCCCCCTTCATCTGTCCAGGTCTGTTTTAGGAGACTCCGTTAACAACCGCTTGTGCATTCGAGTCACTCTGGCAGGAGACTTCGGCGGGCTTCTCGCTGGGAGATCTGGAAGCTTTGCCTCTGTTGCTGCCGCTGTCGCCGCCCGATGCTGCGTCGCTAGGGCCATTGGCTGCTGCCGGGACAGACTGAGGGCTGTGCTCTGCGATGGCATCCACGTGCTCCTGTGGGCAGATTGGCAGACCATGTTCCTTAAGAGTTTCAGGTCACATAAATATCTCGCACTCACACAGACGGTCAGATCACAGGCTAAATAAGTTTCAATAAAACAGCCCGTAGTACTATGTCTATGCACTGACCTTCATCTTGGTGTCTTTAGCAGTCGGCTGCTGTCGGCTTTGAGACTCAGCCCTGGATATTAAGTCAGCCACAGTCACTGGACAGCCAATGCAACAAAGAGCAATGCAAAAGTCTTAGTTCTCAGGCTGCGGTAAACAAAATTAACCTGGGCCAAAGCTTCGTTCCTTCATTAACACTGGCCATTCATTACATTCAGAAGTACTAAGTGGCTGATGATACAAACACACAGTAAAGCTCCAGGCCTTCTGGCGGAGCTACACCAAGTGATTGGACAATAAAGCCAACACAACTGCCACCTAGAGCATCTAGCGAATGGTCAGAGCCAGTAGCTAAAAAAACATATAATCACAGAGCGTCAACATGGTCATTGGGTAGGTGTTTTTCTATTTATATAAATAGGCCAATTGGTTAAGAACATGTGCAACCATGGCCGGGCAAGAGGAGGTGATCCCTTGGGGAAAGGGAGACACGAGTGGAAAGATAAAAAAAAAAATAAATAAATAAATGTGGGGTTAACAAACCATACCATGAAGTAGACCCAGGCTGGGTCATGATATAGAGTAGACTAATCACATCATTAAGTATTACCAGACAGGGTCATGAGACAAAATGCACTTAATTAGTAGTCTTTTTTTGTTGTTGTTGTTATTTAGAAGAACTTCCATCACTACATAATGTGAGCGCGAGCCAGTAAATATGACGCATCATGCAACACTCACCTAACAGGGAGGATTCTATTGTTTAATTACTGTTTAAATAAAATGGTAGGTTAATATTGTATGTTGCATGGTGACAATTGCACACACACACACACACCTGGCGAACAATCCTTCAGACGTGCGTGCCATTAGTAGCAATCGCCAGGTCGGTTACCATAGTTACCTGGCTGCCTTTCCTCAGGCAGGCGGCTTTGACGGCGGCGGCTACGGTTACGGCGCTGAGGTTTAGCTTCCGGGTCATCTAAGAGTGATGGGTCATCACAGAGAGGGGAGGGGCTTAGACACCCCCTCCCATATCATGGCATAAAAAGACCTAGAAAATTCCTCTAGGATGTATTCAGCATTGCTGGCTACAGAAGTGGACATTTATGGAAGGTCTCATAGAGTTACTTCTTGTTAACTATTCTGACTTGTACCGGTAGAGTAGGTTAGCTTTGGTATTATAAGTTATGCAGCATTATCTTTAAAATACATCTGCATCTTTTAAATGTCATCATTCAAACTTGCATGAGAATAAAATACAAATAATATATATAGTGTAGAATCATTAAATATTTATTATTATTAAATTATTAGTCTAGCAATATATCAATAAAATAATTTCTAAATAAATATAAATTAATAAGTAAATTAATAAAACAACCGCTTTGAGATTTTTATGTACTTCCGGATTTCACTGGAAAAAGCTTGGTTCTTATTGGCTAAGAATGTGCACTCCTACCTAAATGAGGTCAGGTCAGAAGTAAATAAAGATGGATGAGATTTAGGCGCACTAAAACCGCTGCTCACTCACTGACAGTGTACGACACAGTTTGCTCATTATTGCAGTAAAGCAAGTGATTGCAAGTTAAGAATCACGTCATCGATAAAGCTGCTGTTTTGCCGCATGCGCAGTACAAACAGAAGATGATGATACAACCTGCAATACTGGAGTTCCCGACCACAAGCACGTACTTAATATTAAGTAAATAAATTCATTCATTTCGATTATTTATAGAAAAAATGAAAGCAGATTAATCGTACTGATAGCGCCGCCCCCTTAGTTACTTTTAATAAAGCTGCGGTCACAAAAAAAAAAATTAGGCAGACGATGGAACGCCGCCTTTCAATACAAAATGCATTTGTTTTGGTGCTGAAAGTGGGCAGCGCAGGAGAGGACACACACAGACCTCCGTTTCCTGGTTGTAGTCCGTGTGAGCGATTGTTGGTCGCACATAAGCGGTTTTGCAGTTGTCTTGTGACGGGCACCGTCGGCCCCTGGCCCCCTGGTACGACACCATAGCACAGTGCTTCTCAACCCTGATCCTGGAGGCCCACTGCCCTGCATGTTTTAGATGCCTGCCTGCTCCAACACTAACAAGCCATTCATTTGAGTCAGGTGTGTTGGAGCGGGGAGACTTGCAGGGCAGTTCACAAACTGCCTAAGGAGGTGTGTGGTGATGCATACGTAAGGGCCACAGTAGCTGCATTTACATGGACCCTATTATTCTGACTGGAATTGGGTTTAAAGCCCAACCCTGAAAGAACATGCCCCATATAAACGCCTCAATCGGAAGAGAAATGCCAGTTCTCTTCGGACATGCTGTGTTCTGCGCGTCGTTTTGTGTGATGCCAGCAGGTTATTCTGGCAGCGCATGTAAACACCAGACCGGATCCGATGACAGTACATGTGAACAGGCGGGAAAGCGTCCACGTGAACCCAGCTAGTGTCTCCTACCTGTGCCGTTCTCGCTCAAGGAGGCGTTGTCAGACTCGCTCAGGCCGTCGATCAGGGTGGCGTCCTCGTCCGTGCGGCGTCTGCGCGACCGCCGCCGCCGGTTGGCCAGCGTGTTGGAGTCGCTGGCATCCGTGTCGGCCGTCTGGTCCGTCTCCGTGTTCGCCTCTGGGGCCCCGTAGCCGTGGTTACCCTCGTGGTCGCGAGGCCCGCCTTGCGAGGGAGGTTGTGTGTGTGTGTGGGGAAAAGGGCAGACTTTAACGTGGGCCTGTCTGGTGTGAGAGAAGGACGGCATTGTGTGTGTGTGTGTGTGGTACCAGCAGTGCTGCTGTATCCTCCTCTCCCTCCTCGGCCCCTCCCTCCAAGACCCCCACGGCCCCTGCCAGCCCCTGGCCTCCGGCGGCTGTCCCGCTGGTTGCGGGGGCCCCTCTCCCTGTCCCCGGCAACACACACAGAGAGCACTGAGTGACTTTGAGCGCACACACACACACACACACGGGGAACCTTCCTGGATTACGGGCAGCAGTCAAGCAAAGTCGTTCATTGTATTTATTTGGAATAAATGGCGCCCACCTGTCCTGATCCTCCCCGGCCAGGGACCAGTCGCTCAGCTCGTCCCTGCGCTCAGAGTCCGTCTCCGAGGCGTTGGACTGCTCGGAGTTGGTGCCTGGAGAAGGACATGTTAGTGCAGCATGGATGGAGAGCTATTTGATAGTGTGTGCTGCCGTACTGGCAGACCCCATTACGGCTACTAGCCATCAAAGCCTACTACACTTTATACAACAGGTAGTTCCGACCAAGTGATCTGATTGGACGAGAGGCATTCCATGAGTGCCAATATTTCAGTCTAACACACTGGGACTTTTAACTGCATGTATCACGCCGCTTTACCAGTGTCATCCTAATAACAGTTGTTCAAGTGACTCAACAGATTTTACTTAAATGGCTGGATGATAAATGGAAACAGGCAAATGTAGTTGACTACATGATACAAAAGTGGATGTATTATTATTATTATTATTATGTATTAATACAAATTAGCTGACCTGCGGGAAGGTGAAAACATATGTAACAAGCTAGCGTGATTTTTATGTTTTGCTTGGCAACAGTCCAGCCTTGTAGTTGCAGACACATCTGTGACATATTTGCTATGTCACAGATAAATACTACAGTACCCACAATCCTAAAGTATAACAGCGAAGTCTCTGATTGGTGGCGCTGGCTTTCCTCAGAATACCATCCTGATTTTGGAAGCTTTATTTGGCGATTCAGAGCCGCTCAGAACTCTCGGAATTCTTTAAACCCTGCGAAGTCATGTCAGCTAATGAGCGTTGTTAGCGCTGAAAAGTAAGATTATTTATGTTATGTATAAATAATATTAAAACTATTGTATTATACTATTATAATGGCATAATATACACAATATGTTAACACAGTGGCCCAAACAACAATGCCCTAGGCTTCACAATGTGTTTCATGTTTCCATGTGTGGGGCAGGGGCAGAGCTTCTAAGGGAGTTTGTTTTGACTTGAGCTAGAAATTAGCAAGTGTTCTCAAGAATGACCCAGATATTTTCAGCACGTACACAGAGCAGCTAGTGAGGAGATAGTTGCTGAATGCGACAAAAAGTGTATGTATTAATTAATGAATTGCTGACTTCACCTTTAAAAATGGTATGATCAGTCATTCTTGCTAACTTGGAGCTCAAATCAAAACAGTATCGCTCCGCGATGCATTGTGAAGCAAAGCGTAGTGTTGCGGCTTTGTTGATGTAAGCGGTGTTTACCACTTTATGTTCCCATTTAGGGAGCCAGGGCTGTGTAGAAGTATCAGATTATTGTTTTCAACACACACAGAACAGTAAGATGGCAAAATGTGAGGAGATATTTGTTGAATTTGACAAAAAGTGTATTACATTTAGCTTGCAATAACGGACTTTTAAGCCTTGTAAATTTCTAAAAAACAAAAAAAGGGGGGTAACGAACCCTTAAGGAAGCTGCCATGTACATAAACAAATGACGTTAAGTGCTACAGTTACAACTAGGAGGAGTGGTGTGCCCACCATATCCAGAGGTGTAGTTCTGGCCCCTGCGTCCGCGGCCCCGCCCAGCGTAGGAGCGACTGTTGTGCAGGGACGACGAGGCCGGACCGCTGCCGTCGGTGCCCTGCCCGGCTCCCCTCTCCCCCCTCTCCCCCCGATCCCTGTCAGAGGCCCGGTGGCCCTGGATGATCTGCCTCAGCTGCTCGTCGATCTGCAGGCGCTCTAGCCGTAGCTGCTCCACCTCCTGGAGGGGGAAGGGGGGATGAAAACACAAGGTTTACTGGCGTGTGGTAAGGCGTGGTTTATGGACGAGCGAGCCTTAGCTTATTACCGTCACGTACTGTATATTGCTCGACACAATGAGAACGGTGGACTGTGCATTTTGGTTTTTTCCTCTTATCTCCCTTTTCCTTCAGACTGCTTTTGTGTGGTCATTGGCAGCATGCCTTTTTGTTTGTTGAAATTATTGCTTTGCTAAAGGTGGGCTTTTTATTTATACCTGCATTTCTTCCCTGTTGGTGAGACTTCATTTTGCACAGTTTTGTACAGGCTACTTTGAAGTTGTTTGGATTTTGGTGTTTTGGCTTGGGCTCACTCTTAAGCAAATTTGCATTCTTGTTAGATTATTACAATAATAAAATCACAGTTATTTTAACCAATCATCAACAGAAAGTATTACTTCTGCAAATGAGCCACAGAAAAGTAGTGCAATTAACTTGTTGATAACAAATTAAACGGTGCAACATGTAAAACATTTACATCAAACACAAAATGCGAATGCTTCATTTGAATTGTACCATTTTCCATATTATAACATAAAATATGCGTTTGTTATAGTCTGCCATTCTAGAGAAAGCTTGATTATATGTTCTCAATCAAAACAACACCCCCTTCAATGCCATAGAAGATCCATCACAAACATTGAAAAAGCGCTGCCAAAACTAGGATATTGTTGTGTGGTGCAGTCTGCACCACTTTGTTTGTGTTCCCATTTACAGGGCTGTGTAGTAACACCTGCTTATGTTTTTCAATGGGCGGCTAGCGGACCTTGAGGAGATAGTCGCTGAATTTGACTAAAGGTGCATTAGCTTCCAATCACGTACCATGTCCATTCTTGTTTAAAAGCTCTGGTTTAGCCATATATACATCGGTTATTTTCTCTTTTTAGAGTAATGTGGAAAAATTACCTCTCTCAACCCATCTCTCCATTGTTTGTGCATATCTCACAGGCTAGATTCGGCTAATGCATGTTTTGATTGGCTGAGTAGCATCATGTGATTATTTACAATGCATGCAATTGGTCTGCAGGCTAATATGAAATGAATGCCAACAGTAGTCCTTGTAGACATAATTTGTTATTCTAATATTGCGTTTTGGGCTAAATATGTTACAGGATTGGACATTTGCCAATGTAACAAAATAGTTTTGGACCTAAATCAAAAAAACATGTCAGGTTCACCCTCCAGTCAGTGCCATGTGACCAGTGACACTGGCATCAACCAGGAGTTGGTCCCCGGGCGCTGCACAGCGGCTGTGTTATTTATCGCAAACAGAACAAGACACCCTTAATTCAGGTCATTTTTCATATCATGATAAATGCATTGTTATGGTTTACTTATCTTATGTAAATGGTAAATGGACTGCATTCATATAGCGCTTTTCTAACCTTTCGGACACTCAAAGCGCTTTACAGTATTTTGCCTCACATTCACCCATTCACACACCGATGGCGATTGCTGCCATGCAAGGTGCGACCAACTACCAGGAGCAGTTAGGGATTAGGCATCTTGCTCAAGGATGCTTACAGGTAGGTCAACACTGGCGTACGAACCCACGACCTTTCGGCTGGGAGCCCATCACCCAGACCACTAGACCATCCTGCGCCATCTTATCTTAAGTAACCGGCTCATTGCAATGCAGAAGGCCAAGTGGATGTCAGAAGACTACACTATTAATTTTGTTAAAACAGACTATTCTTCAAAAGCTGTGCACAAACATAAAACATGTTCTTACGTTGAGGTAGGAGATGTGGTACTCCAGTAAGACCTGAACATTTCCAATGCTCTCCCTGGTTCCCACGAAGGTGAAAGGGACCATTCCCTGTGTCAGCAACACGCACAAGCACACACACACAACAACGTTAGTATTGGTTGACCATGGATACAGTAGACAACAGTTCTACAAATAGAAGTAGGACATTGAGTTAAGTATATTTTTATCAACCGTAAAAAAGCACGAGTTTTTGTAATAAACATAATGTGCCATATGACTATAATGATTCCAAACACTTTACACTTGAACAAAGTCTGATTAGTAAAGTTAAACAATTAATTTGCTGATTAATTGATACAGGCGAAACAGAATACTGGCAAAAGCTGCTTGAACTACCAGTCTGAATCTCAAAGAATCTCTCCAATATATTGAAATATAGAATTTACTCTGGGAAACGCTTTTACTTCCACGCAACTACCGTAGTGGATTCATTCACAGCTAGTTCTGTTTGTGTGTTTTCAAAAAGGGAAAAAGCTCAGTGTGCGAACCATAAACTCCCCTAATGATAAAAATGTAATGTTATTAGGAGGAGAGAAAAAAAAACTTGAAAAAAGACACTTACAAAGAGCCCCTCCCATCCTTGGTGTGGCGATTAACAGGACAATGAATGTAGAACAACAGCAAAACACACAAGGCAGCTGCTTTCTAATGCAAGGCACTTAGCACTAGCGGTGGTACTTGTAGTTGCAGTAGGATCAACAGCAGGGCAGTTAATTCTTACTTCCTGTCGTGGATGCTTGGAGTCGTTGTCTCCCTCTATCCTGACTCTCACCACTCCAGATTTGTCCACAATCTCCTGGATCACCTTGCCGTTCTTACCAATCACCTTGCCTACGAACAGAGAGGCAAGGTACGTCTGTAGAAAGTCTGCTGATGCTTCCTTCCTTAATTAGATTTGCCGGGGCTGAGAAGCATTGCCCCGGATAATATAATTATTAAAGAGACAAATCCAAGATTACACCCTGAGATGCGTTCATTATTGACAAACGGTAGCCAACGTTCGTGGCAAACATGTTAGCTTTGAACTTGAATTGTGAACATTCCAAAATTATTAGATTTAAGATGTCATCCTTCGTCCAGAGTCAATGTGTGTTCGCCAGGAACTACCTTTTCAGACCGTTTGAATATGTTCGAACATTCGCCAGTTCCCAAAATGCACCTCTGGACCTGGTCCCTCCTAACACTCTTGTGAGCTACGGTTATACAGTACTTCACTGTGTTCTGAATCGGATCTCAGCTCTATTTTTTTTACAACTCAAAAAGCTGCTGTAATATTTTGTTTGAAGAATAGATGAACAGTTTTGTACTGGCTTAGTTAGGATGAAAGCATTTGATCCAATCCCAAAGCAATCGTGTTTACAAGACATATCATATAATGAATAACAAAATACAAGTAGAGCTCAAGGCATATTGCTAGTTAAACTCTTTTGAATAATTACAGTAGTCAGTAAATGTTGGACTGGACTAAAACATTTGAAGTGTGTTGGTTAGCATCTTAGTGTTATTTGCTCAGAAAGATTGTAGACTTTATATTGTCTCCACTAAACACCTACATACCAACAAGGTTCCTGGGCACCTGAACAGAATCCTCTAAAAACTCCAGTTGGCTCCTTGCCTTCTTCACTGCCTCTGTTGTCTGAAAGACAACGGCAAGAGCCACGTCAGATTATTTGTAGAAAATTACACACTGTGCATACTTATTGTATGCTGCATTCCAGTCTCTAAAATAAGCACAGCGGAATAAAGGTTTCCATTGGCACGAGATTGATGGTGTGTAAGTGGAAGTCAGCTGCAGATAAGGCTGTGCAGTGATTCGCATTCATTACTTATTTGTGTACATTTCCCTTTCTCCAAATTTAGCAGCACACAGGCAGACGCTCTCGCAGCATTTAAATATTGCCGTACCTCTCCATACACCCTGAATGTCCCAGTGTCCTCGTCCAGCTCAATGGCAGTGACACCTGGAATTTTGCGAGCCTGCTGGATGTTGCTGCCATGGCTACCGATGGCAAGACCCATCAGGTCTGGTCGCACCAAAAACTCTTCCTGGAATGATGAGGCCAGCTGCTTGGAGCTCTAGACACACACACACACACACACACAGTTGGCATTCCGTCAACTAACATTCTCAGCAGAGCCCGTAATTAAGCGCATGGGCGTTATCCTGGTCAAGATGCAAGAAATTTAAAATAAATTTCTTTAGCAGGAACTCAGCACAACACATAGGATTGGTACCCTAACCCAAATACATGCATAGCAAGACCCCAAGTTAGCTGAGGTGGCTCCTGGTTAATGCAGTAAACCTTTCAACGTGTGATGTTGAATTATGCAGACTAGAGCCATGTAGACTTCAAACGGTCACACGGCTCATGGAGACGCAAAACAGTTCCAGGAAGTGCTTATATTGCAATTAAAATCGATAAATACAGATACATGACTCCAATTTTTTGCCTGGTAATTAGTAGTCAATAAATGCATCGATATGCATTTACTAAATAATTGATAGGGTATATTTCGTTAGTATTTGTGGCCAACTTCCAGAAACTGTTTTGAGTTCCACGATCGGCCATTGCTGTGGGAGAAAAAAAAAATTAAATAAACGCGACTCTCTTCTACATGGCTCTGATGCAGACTATCTGACCTCCAGTCGAACCAGAAGCTCAGTGTGAACAACAATGAGGTTGTTACGGTTACTATCTGACCTCCAGGTGTTTCGTGGCCTCCTGGTTGCGTGACATCAGCAGTAGCTTGGTTCTGATGCTGCGGAGGTGCATGTCACTCAGCAAAGAGACGCGCTTCACCGTCGTCTCATTGGTAGACTGCACGTACACACACACACACGCACGCAGTTGTAACCATTAAACATGAGTTTACCTGCACTGCTATAACAATCACAAATGTTTAATCATACAAATATCTCCTACAGAGGTTTTGCCACCGCTGAATGAACATAAGTGGATGGTTACCATGATGACTAGCTGACTGGTGTCGGAGCAGTAAGCGATGCGACAGGCTCCCACGGCTTTCTTGAAGTCCTTATGGGCGTTGTCATTCTGGCAGCTGGAACACAAACATCGTAACACTTGTTAACTCTCCACACCTCTGTGACAAACCAGAGGATATTGTGGTTCATACAGGAAATAGGTTGGAGTAGTCCATCTCTAGCCAAAGAAGTGTATGTACAGCAAATATATATATATATATATAAAAAATATGTATGATTGACTAAGGCAGTGTTGACATCATCTGTTCTATAGATGAACTGCATCTACATACTGACTGAGGTGGCTCTACAGTTGATGTACGTACGCCTCTTGTAGATCCTGAGGGACAGGCACCGTGCACTTGTAGAAGGAGCCGTTGCTGAGTGCCTTGTTGGTGTTGACCGGACGCAGGCGCTCAAAGGTCACTATCTCGTTATAGGTGGCGTCGCAAGCTGCGTACTCGATCACATAGAACTGGACAGGCAGAGGCCGAGACACAGGTTGAGCGTGCAATGAACCCATTAGCTGCAAGTCGGGAATACTAAAGAACTTAATAAATACGGTTCCCTGGTGAGCTATGGTTTACAGTGCTATATCCTGAGCTAAACATGCCAGCATTAAACTGCAGACAATGGTCCTGAGGATGTGTGAAGATATACTTATCCGGTATCACAACGTACATCTCCCTTCATCATGCGCACTTTTGCCAGCCACCAACCGCAGGGCTCCTGCTCATTAGCCCTAGAGAAGATCTGACAAAACAAATACAATCTAAAGAACAATTCTTATAAGGGGAGGGTAAAGAGATATCTAATAAATAAGTGCAAAATATTAAGGATACACCAATCCATCAAATTTTCACACAAAATATGAGATTGGCCGATATGGAAAATCGATCCTTGTTATTTTGCCTTTTCTTGCTTTCATGCGTTTACAAGTATAAAAGAATGTATCTGGAATTCATGAATAATATATACAAATAGTATAAAATTGATACCAGTCGAATTTGCGGACAAAATATCGGCAAAAAAAGAAGAAAAATAGATGTTTTAAAAATCATTCCTGCCTACTGTGAGACTTCAATCATGAGTTTGTACTGCTACAACACAGCAGGTATTGATGAGAGCTGAAGTTGTGCGCGCGCTTACCTCCACCTCCTCCCCTTCTCCGATCTCTTTCTTGGCATCAGCAGGCGGTGGCATCCTAACGTCATTGAAAGGGACTTGGCGTTCTGGCTGCCAACTACATCAGCGGCATTTATCAGCAACAAATACTCAAATACACATGAGTCTACCGCACAGTCAAAAAATGTAATGCGGTAAGAGTGAGACCCCACAATCAACCTCAGTATTGGTTTAGTCCGTGTAAAAGTATGTGCAGGGTGCCTGGGGCACAAGTTGCAGCTGTATTAGAAAAGGTGTTTGTGTGTGTGTGT
Organism: Amblyopsis hoosieri; assembly: GCA_027564755.1. Lineage (NCBI taxonomy): Eukaryota > Metazoa > Chordata > Actinopteri > Percopsiformes > Amblyopsidae > Amblyopsis > Amblyopsis hoosieri. Next base: position 2,850,785 of record JAODUE010000019.1, read on the forward strand.
GTGTGTGTAAAACTCACTTGTTCTCAAAGGCAATGGTGAGAGAATCATCATGGACATCTTTGACAAAGCCCTGTAAACACGAAGAGAAATTAAGTAAATTGTTGTTGTTTTTTCCCCCCACAGGCATGCTAACAGTCAACCTGATCAACGTAAGTATATTTTATTGCATGGGTGCAGATTTTGTTTAGACAATTAGGGGGACATAATAATAATGATACTTTTACACAGCATAAAGTGGCAAACACCGCTCACAACAACAAAGCCATAGTACTACGCTTTGCTTCACAATGCGTTTCAATGTGTGAGGTGGCACTGCGGAGAGATAGTGTTTTGATTTGAGCTTGGAGTTAGCCAGCATTCTCGAGAATGACTAACCCTGCCTTTAAGCTTTAATTGACAATAAACAAGTAAATAGTAAACTTTGTGGTGTCCCCTAACACAGCCATAATTTTTTATATCGGCCTCATGACCATTTCTTCCTAGGCTAATACAGACTAATACAATATTTTCTATCCTGTATTAGGGGCAGGGGGCTTGTATGTCCCATCAGCACTGCTGTGATTGTACACACACACACACACACACACACACACACACACACACACACACACACACATATACACATACACATACACACATAACCACACAGTGCTGTAGATAGCTAGTCAGGAATTTAGCTTGGCAGCTGGCAAAAGGAGATCACACAGGGGGGAACTTGTGAATTCCAGGTTGAACATGCAGAAGGCAGTGAGTATAGGCATGGAATTAGATGGAGATAAAAGAGGAGGGCAGAAGGGCGGTGGGGAAAAAAAATCGCAGTGGATGTTTTTGGCTTTTTTGGGGGAGGGAGGGGACTATAGGGCTAGTGGAGTAGTGGAGGAGACACAGAGGTGGTGGAGAATGTATCTGGCCAGCAGGTCTACAAATAGCTCTCTTAGGTCCAGGGTATCAGTGAGCCTGACATGACAACTGGTCCCGATTGACAAGGAACAGCTGACTGACACACACACTCTCACACACACATCACATAACTTAAGTGTGACGCAGTATCAAATAATAGAAAGCCATAAACAACAGTCTGGCTATGGTAAACAGCGAGCTCCAGATACATCATGGCAGCCCATACAATCTAGGAGGTATTAATTACTCAAACACTTGTTGGTGAGGATTGCATTGTTAACAACGGGTTACGGTAATCAAATACGGTAGATGAACAGCTAACAGCTAAATAAAGGATTAAAACCTAAGCGAACACAAAAGCGATGGGTCAAATCACAACCCCGTTTTAATTGTTATAGATTTTTAGTCTTTATTGTCCACGAAAACACATTCATGCTATCGGTACAGTACTGCAACGGGGTGATAAAATAATATTGTAACTTAGTTTGGCATCATCATTTAACAGTCGTTAGCAACCAGCCAACTAACATACTGTAAGTACTGCAGTACTGTAAGATTTAGCCCGCATATGAATGTAAAGAAAGCAAGCAACGACAAGAGTGCCTGTGTGGTAGATAATTATGTTATTGTACATTGTATGCTTTCGGTTTGCAGCATAGAAGCAGACACCTCTCCCCCTAGGTGACAGTTTGTGACTAATGCTACCCGTACCGTAGTTAAACTAGCTTACAGTAGCTGGCTAAATTTGGTTAGCTTATCGAGTTGAAGCTACAAGAGGGCGTTAGCGAACTCAACTTTGTCTAACAACAGCAGGATGGTACCTTGGACCACCGGGCTTTAAGTGCGCCGTTTGTAATAAACAATATAGATTGATTTGTCTGTAATAACGTGTTTTTTACCTTATAATAAGCTCCGTTGGAGCCACGGATCTCCACCGCCAGTTCCTCCATTATGGATACGCAAAGCATGCCGGGAGGACAGGTGCTGCTTGAAGTTCGGCTGCTCAGCCTTTCCACTCAGTATCTGGGATGAATAAAAACCTTGTGATAATCTCGATAAAATGTAAACCATTATTTTGAATGAGACATGTTTCTAACAGTACATTAATTTGGATTTGGACAGTTTAACCGACTCACTTCCTGGTCAACACATTAAAAAAACATAAATTATTCTAGCCAACTGTAGCCTTTTGTCCTTTTCTAATCGTCACAGTTACAGTCAGTGCAGGTGGTGACATGAATAGTTGGCTATTATTGCTACGTGCGCACGTAATACTAGTAATAATGGTAATAATATA
>JAODUE010000019.1:2868037-2898692 GCA_027564755.1 Amblyopsis hoosieri
TGTGCCAAAATTCCCAACTTTTTACCACACGGTTCTAGGGGTTGCCATTGACTTCAATGACAGAATAATAATAATAATAATAATAATAATAATAATAAGAAGAAAACGTACAATAACAATAAGGGCTTCGCCCATTCGGGGCTAGGCCCTTAATAATAATAATAATGTTTTTCACAATCCAAGGAGCATCAACCTTTGGCAAGCTACAGCTTTGTGACAGATATAATTCACACATTTTTTGTTTTAATATTTACAGTAAGTTAGAAATCCTTGAGAAAATGAGATGGAGTGAAATTCCTCATGGTTCTTTATTGCATCACATTTATAAAATAAATGTACTTATAATTAGTCTACTTGCATTGCAAAAGCTTGTAATTGTAACAATGACATCATTAGAAACTTGACTTCAAACATAGGCAGTGGTAGCAGGTATAAAAAGCACAGATACAGTAGAGTTTATTATTCTGAGACAAAACAGGTTAAAGGCACATGAGCCTTTACTCACATGCCCTTCATACTGTACATATCCTATAATATATAAAATATCCTAGCCTTCACAAGTGTTTCCCTTGTGTGGGGTGGAGCTTCTGATGGAGCAGAGCCTATAGCTTTGAAAGGAGAGGTATTTTTTTGATCAAGTTCAAATATCAACAAACTTTCTTCAGAACTACAGTATACTTTTTAATGTGATACTGAACTTTCATTATACCCATGACCAGAGGTGTGGGCTCGAGTCCCACAAACAGCTAGTAATGGTTGTCTGTATGGCTGTCTGTTGTCTGCGGTCATAGGCTACTTTCACATATAAATCCTAAATTAATATTGGTTAAAAACAAGACAATCGTGATTCAGCCACATTGTATTGAATGGGGCATCTTAATTCAGTGGTTGCTGTTCTCACAGCAGGCATGTCAGAAGGTTGCAGACACCAGGACACTAACATGCTAAATTGATTGTGCTCAACCGATTAGAAAATTGTCATCATTAGATGCGCTTCCAGAACGTGCAATTCCAACGAGATATATCCTGACGGACGACTGTACTGTTACAGGGAGCTCATCATATCTTTCCAAACCTGAAAACACATTAGCTAAAGTGTTTACGGTAAATTAAAGTTTGTTGGAGGCGGCTGAACCTGAAGTACATGGCTATATGCTCGAAGGTACAGTACAGTATGTGTAAGGCAAGCTAGTGAAAAATGAATTCACCTGGGCTGTGTATGAAATGTTAACTCATTCCCTAAATAGTGTTCAATATTTCATGAACACAGCCCTATAGTGTTTATGCATATTCTGTAAACGTGCCTTAGATTTGTGAAAGTGGCTACAGTATACACTTACGTAGTTCGTCTACTGTAGCCTAAAGACCATCAACGACTAACAAATTACATAGTTGTATAATGTAAAAAAGGTCTGCACTGCAGTACTGGTCTATTCAGCCCATATGTCTGTAGCCTACCTCGTGTTATGAAGTGTATAAGTTATGAAGTGTAACATTTTCCAAATGATCAATACATTGTTAGTGAGTTTAATTAATATACAGTGTAATATAGCTGGGTATCATCACGATCTTGTCCGCAGCAGAATGTGGGTTCAAAGCTTTTTCAAATTGTCTTATTTCCGAATTTAAGACATCACTGTCATGGTGACGTTAACTGATGGAGACGCATTACTTTCGTGTTTATGCATTAACCGGAGATTTTGATATCAGCTCCTAGCCTCTCAAAAACAGAAGTCTACACAGAGAATATGCCCTAAGAGGTTTGAAACCTCTCTTTTAAACGAGAGGTTTCAACGGACGGCATTTCCGCATTCGATTTTTGAAAGGAGGTGGGCGACTTTTAATAATTTATGCAGACCAGAACTAGCATTCTATGCAAGTCAATGGGGAGTTCCCTGGATTTCACCATACTATTGCCCATTATTTATATCTGGAGTATATAACATTAATTCCCAAGGACCTATAATCAATCTGAGGCCACAACGGTATTTCTGCAGCAAACTGTTTTGAGAAAAATGTAGTTTGTTTCAGGCCATGCATGTTAGATTTAGCATTTATTTAGAACAGTAAAGCAACAAAGATGCAAGCACGCAATAGCTCAGTCATGGATCCAAATTAGCATGCACACATTTCTTGTGTTTTACTGCCTATAAACTAGTGACTCGCCATTGCCCCTTGAGCTACGAAGTGGTATTACATTGTTTAGAGGCTTTCCGGACCAGAATTCTCTGTTCATTTCAGAAAATATCTCTACAATGCAGTACATAGAGTTCTTTGACAGATCATATATACTGATATTTCTTATACCTCTCTTGATAACTTTGGTTGCTTTTTTAATGTTTTAAACTAAACATATTACACGTAGCACCTTTAAACCCAGATGTTTTAATCTAAGATACATTTACGTTTTGTATGAAAACTTATACCTTACAATGAATCATACATCAACAAAATTGAGAATATACTATACTTTGAGGCATTGTAGAAGTGTCTATATGAGTATGCTTATATGCGAAACATTGTGATGTCACTACTTACCGAGAACTAGGGGGTAAATTCACGAGCAATGTATTCAGGGTTTGAGAGTTTAACCAAACGTTAGTATTGCTTTAAGAGTTTTCTCAGCCCTACTGTGGGAAGAATGCCAGGATGTCTAGCCAGAATCTAAATGGTAGATATGTCCCTGACAATGCTGCAATAACATATTGATCAGTTAGAGGTGCATGAGCTCAATATAAACTATGGTGAAATGCCCTGGAATACAGGTTACATGACGTGAATTATGAAGCCAGGTGTATTCAAATATAAACGTAGATTCCTTTGTAACCCTTTCAGCCAGGAAACTGACATGAATGAATGAAACATGCAAATCATTGTAAATCATATTATAGGTAAAATGTTCTATTGTACACTCTATAGAGAAATCTAATGTTAATGTCATGTTAATTCCAGTAATTTACAGTTCTATTCCAAAGGAAAACCCCCTTGAGATTTACCATATTTTTTTCAAAGGGTATGTATGGGTACAGTATGTATTTCATAATAAATACCACATATCATTCCAATTATGTTTGATAAACCCTTTTCCCTTAAAGTGTAACATTTTGTTGCAGTTAATGAAAAAAAACTACTACTATTTGATATTAGAGTTGGAGGCTTTTTGTATCAAATTATTTGTAAATGCAAGTATCCAGAAATATTCCTCGCTAATACAGTATGTTGCCACAAATCTGTTCTCCCGGTTGCATGGACAAGTGTGGCTTCATTTTTATTCACATCAAATCTAAGTGCCTCTCAGAGAGAGAGAGAGAGAGAGAGAGAGAGAGAGAGAGAGAGAGAGAGAGAGAGAGAGAGAGAACACAGGGTGGTTGACGGCAGGTGTTGGGCGAGCACATAATCTCCCTTCTGCCGTGGAACTGGAAAACACTGACTTTGTCAATCAATCACAATCAACTAATTGCTGGGGAGGCACATTCAAATCACAGCGCTGCTGGAGGTTAATGAAAATTGCACCTTTGCCTGATGTAACATCTGATCCTGTTAAATGTGTCAAGTTGATTCCTTGGGCCGTGTCAAGTGGATATTCCCTGATAGCTACTGTTAGATTAAAAAAATGACAATACAACAGGTATGTAAATGATATAAAGACATCTATCATGTGTATGTAATGAATGTACTGAATCTTTGGGCCATATTAACATTTTCAGAACTGGATCATACAGTATTAAATAGTAGTAACAGGTAAAGAAATAACTACAATTGTTAGCAGGTAAGACATACTGTGTACAATGCACACTGTACTGTAGGTAGTCTATAAGTTCATATTGTATGTATAAACATTTTGCCCAATGTTGCCATAATTTGAGACAGAAATAATACAAAAATAAATAAATAAATAGATAGCATAGTTCTACATTGGTTAGTTACTCAAGCCAAAGCTAAAGCACAAATGAAACTCCATATAAACTTGCGAGGAATATTTAATTGCAATTCATGATGGCAGAGAACATAATTACCATCCGCACTTCGAGTGCTTCTCGTTTAGCAGTGTAGCACAGACAGGCTACTGGAATATGCAATTTTCATTAGCTGCTAGCAGAATCACAATGTACAATTATTTGGCTGCAGCATACTAGCTAGATAATACATCTTCAAGCAAAGCTTATGTGCACATTCATTTTCAAGGCAGTGATTCATATGCATTGCATGCATTTTCAGTTTGCACTGAGATGTATTATAGCAAGTCATAAAAACAGAGAACTGAGCACACGGTAGAGAGGAAGAGACTGGTGTGGGTTGAGAGATATGGCGTATGCTTTCCCTCATGTGGCTCTGTAATAATTAAAGGTGTTCCCTAATGAGCGGAGAGGAGAAGGAGTCCGCTCACCGACAGTGGCGACCAATGCAGAGTCATTAAGCGATGCCTAGCGCGTGCCATTATGCTGCTCATTACGGAAACACTATGGCTAAATCTCCCATGGGGTTGCAGTCACCACTCAATTCCATTAGATGCTGTTTCCTGCCTGGGAATCATCCTCTCTTTCCACTCCTAATGATGGACCCCTTGCCAATTCAAAGCCCTACTCCTCTGACACAGTTGTTCTAACTGGAAACAGGCCAAAGTCACCCTCTGAGACAGACCTTTTGAACTTCCAGTGGGCTACAAGTAGATTATGGATAAAGCATGTGGAACTGCAACATCCACCATGGCTGTACAGAGGATTTGGCTGGCGACTAAATAGGCAATTTTACCTGGCTCACGGGTGCTAAGGTATTAAATAAAGAATATATCCTTTGTGTATTTTGCATTCATCAAAGAACATACTGTATATTTACACTGAAGCCAAACATAGCAAACAAAAAAGACTAACAATGTTCAGGAATGGTTCCACGCAGATGTTACTTCAATTATTTTGTCTGCTTTCATTGACAATCCATTAGCGTCTTTCGCATTAGCTGTGCAGCTAAAACCATTACAGTATTATGTTGTAAAAGTAAATGTTACCTTTGGAATAGCAGATTTTTCTCAAACAAACAACAAACAACGCCTTTGTCATGTTACATTCACTAAAACAGTGTTTTCTCATGAGACCGTCGCGGGGAAAAAGGTGCAGCCATTGCTCCTCTTCTCTAAGAATGAACATGAGCATCCGTGGGTGGGCCAATTGTATTCTCACAAAGAGCTTTATGAATGTTTTGGTTTCATTTCCAGCCTTCTCTTCTGCCCTGAACACTTGACAGCATATAGACGCTGAGCGCTGCGGGAGCCTTCCTCTGTTTTGGCATGCCATTCATGTGTGAGGCAGCTGTCATACGATGATGACAAGGAAGATTCTTGTCTTTGTCCAATCTCCTCGAGTACTGAGTACTCTGTTTAACCTCAGCCCCCTCTGTGACTCTCCGCCCGTAGCTCAACTCAATTGCTCACCCTGCTGTTACCTTTTCCCATCATCAGGGGCGGATTTCGGTAGATGTGTGAGATCTTGACATTGGTGTTTGTTGAACACTTACAAGCTGTTCCTGTGTCCTTTGCTCTGAGTGGGTATATTATGGTACAATGAACCCCCTCTGGCCGATCTCAGCATTGCAACTGCATTTACTCTGTTTTAGTTTTTTGTTTTATCTCCCCACACACATAGATGTGTTATTACTGCTAAAACACACACAGAGATGCAATACTTTCTAAGATTTAAATAGGATTTACAAATAAGGATGGTGACTATATCTTAATTAAAGAGATAACGCTGTAAGCTTTATCTCTTCTGGAAAAGAGAAGACAGCTAAGACTCGAGCACATTTTTTTGTTTTTGTTTTGGAAACCAGACACTGCTGTCATACTGTGTAACATGAAACCACAACTACAATGGAAATGCTTCCTGCATCGTTACTGCTTACAACTGTAAACACAACTGTCTTTTTTAACTCTAGAAAGGCACCTTTTCAACTCCCTTCGACTAAATCGATGAAGAAAGATTGGCTACTGGTAGTGAAATTGCTTGTTTATTTAGTCACTCAAGGAATTTCAACAAAGGACGCACGCAGCATGGAAACATAACGAAAGCAATCACTCACTTCCAACAAAATGAGCATCAAATGAACACTTCTGCCCACACACATCACAAAAAATCAGCATATCATTTTTTTATTTGAGAACCATAACAAGAGTTGAATCATCTTACTTTAGGAGATGAGGCAATACCAGCTTCTGCTGGATTTAGAAGCTTCCAAATCTGAAAAGATTATAGATATTAGAAATCGGTCAGAGAAGAAGGCCTCCTCTTTCACGTCTGAAATCATAATATATAGATCTTGCGAAACTAGAACATTCCTCTTAATCCTAATCTTGTTAAATGTAGAGATAGCGAGAGGCTTCATCTATTTCATCCATCCATCCATCCATTCATCTTCATCCGCTTATCCGTAGTCGGGTCGCGGGGGCAGCAGCTCCAGTAGCGGACCCCAAATTTCTCTCTCCCTAGCCACATTAGCAAGCTCTGACTGGGGGATCCCGAGGAGTTCCCAGGCCAGTGTGGAGATATAATCTCTCCACCTAGTCCTGGGTCTTCCCCGAGGCCTCTTCCCAACTGGACGTGCCTGGAACACCTCCAAAGGGAGGCGTCCAGGGGGCATCCTTACCAGATGCCCGTACCACCTCAACTGGCTCCTTTCGAAGCAAAGGACCAGCGGCTCTACTCAGAGTTCCTCACGGATGGCCGAGCTTCTCACCCTATCTCTAAGGGAGATGCCCGTCACCCTCCTGAGAAAAACCATTTCGGCCGCTTGTACCCGTGATCTAGTTATTTCGGTCATGACCCACCCTTCATGACCACAGAGGGTAGGAACAAAAGAATGAGATCACGGGTACATGGGAAAATTGCCCGGAAGATCGAGAGCTTTGCTTTCCGGCTCAACTCAAATCTGTTTAATGTCAAGTGTTATTTCCATCACTCTGTCAAGAGCGTTATGCTTCTTTGTTGTTGATTATAAAAATGATTGCTACTAAGATGTGACGTAGGGAAAATCTGGGCGGTGGTGTTGGGTAAGAGGTAGTCACCGGTTTCTATACTTTTAAAACATGTTGTATGCGGCTGCCAAACAATCAAGTAGTACTCTTTCACAACGGTCTGAGGATATTTCAATAGTGGAACCAATAGTCTTTTCCTGATTGCCTTAACTTAACATCTCTATTTTACTATTATAGTATAGTGGCCATTCTGGTTTGGTGTCTCTCAGCACCAGTTATGATAAACATGCCTTTTTCATGTTTTCATTTTTGTAAATGAAATAAATGCTGCAGTGAAGATTATTGTCTACTGGGGGCTGAGCTACGGAACGGTGGGTCTGTGATACAACACACACACGCATGAGAGAGAGAGACACACACACACACACACACACACACTGGAAACTAATGGGGGAATGCACGTCTGTCCAGTCCCATCCAATTTGTACAGACTGTACAAATTCAGTACAAACTTGATTTCAGCTGTAGGTAGGTCAGCTGCTAATGTATTTACACTTTAGATTCCATGCTCAAAGCTGGACATTATGTAATGTTTATGAAATCACATAACAATTTAGAGCACATTCCTTTGGCTTACTTTCATATTTTCTGCAAACCGTGTTGCCAAAGCGGCCCTGAACACAGACTGCAAGGGGCATACTTTAACAGTCACACAAACATTTTGTCAACTGTAGACACCTCCCACTCAAAACCATAAGGCCATGCAATGCTAAGGGACCAGTCATATGCAGAGCTCTACCCTAAATTGTTACCCAAGAGCAGTGGTGTCCCTGTAGCAGTCCTGGACTTTCTACTATCTACCAAATATGATACCTTTCACTGGCGGGAGCAAAACGCCCAGATGAAATTCAATGTCATTTGAGGAGAAGAAAAAGGAAAAATTAAGGAGACAGGACTGAAAGAGAGACAGAAATAAACTATTCTCCTTGAGTGTCATGTCATGAGGTAAATGTATCTGTCAAGGTGTTACACTGTGCAAGCCATGGCAAAAGCCATACTGTAGCAGGTTTTACCATAATGGAGACACATTACATTTCAAAGTACAAGAGCAAATGTAATTAGCATCAGGCCTGCCTAAACCGTTCTTTCATTTTAATTCCACCAGACAAGCATCTAACTATAAAATAGCATAATTCTCCTGAAAGCGATAATGCTGAAAAGAACTGTCTTGCAACTTTTTATATGCTTCCCACGGCAACATTAAATGCTTGTCATTTACAACAACGCTAATTTTGCTATATTATATTGCCTTCCTCGTACGGGTGACATAAATAAAAATGACTTCATTTTTGGCAATAAACTGAGGATTTGTGACAACCATGTTTCTTCCCTAAGGTGTTTAGAGGACGTTACACACACAGCCGTACATAAGTCAGAGAAACAATCAAACAGACGAGTGGAGCACAAGCCTTTAATAACTGATGCAAAAGTCAGGCGGCCTCAGATTAGAAAACCAGGTCACAGAATAATTATATTTAGCCTTCATTCACCCTTCTTCATTTTGAGTTTTTCACTTTTTTGTCTTTCGTGGACAGGTGATATAAGTGTCTGAGTTATTCTTAACTGAAGTGCAAACACTTGCAGTATCTTTAAATCCTGTGATGACAACATGATTGTGCTTTAAATAGACTAATTCTGAAAATATCAAGGGGCTGAGTCAGTCCAGTAGTACACATCAAACATGCTACTTACTGAAATCCAAAAGAAAGTGCTGAAATGTCAATGGAATCATTTCCAGCTTGTGAAGACAAGGGCCCCTGTATTTTAACGATCTAGCGCAAGGCCTAAAATGCAGGGCACAAACTGCATTTAGGATGTGTCCAAATATGATGTAGGGCCAGATTTTTCGTGATCTGATTAAACAATCCTGTAAATGATTTGTAATTACCAAGGATGGCACATTAAAGGCAGGGTTAGTCATTTTCGAGAACGCTTGTAAACAATATCCCTCTGTGGCGGCGGCCCACACATCGAAACGCATTCTGAAGAAAAGCATAGTACTACGGCTTTATTGATGTGATCTGTTTTAGTCACTTTGTTTATGTTCCTATTTACAGTGCCAGGGTTGTGTACAAGTATCATATAATTTTTCCAACATGCACAGAGAACAATATAGTGAAATGCGAAGAGATAGTTGGTGAATTTGACGAAATGTGTATTAGCTTACAAATAGCATTACCTGTCAAATAGCATTACCTGTCAAATCAAGTGATGTGACAAAGTCGGAAACAAATATCACATCCGTGTGATAGATAGAGGTACATGGTATATATGGGAAGCATAATTTTTGTGTTATTGATTCAGATGAATACCATTTTCAGAATATCTTTATGTGGGTCGTGCAGTACCTGAGCTCTCCGGCGAACATTGCAGTGCCTTGGCTAGTGCTTATGTTTGGGCTTGAGAAAAACAAAAACAAAAAACAAAAAAACATAAGGAGTCTCACTTCCAAATGTGCTATCCTATTGTGCCCTGATTGGATTTGTGCAGGAAGGCTTTCCATGGTGGTCGATCATCCAGCTACATATCTATATATTTGGCGGGACAACCGTAGCACTTCTGAATCAGCACAGGGACAGTTATAGAGTTATTGGATCGATGGGAATGATTCAAACTGAGCTTCAAGATCACAGGCACTAATATGCAATTCAGATATGCCACTTTATTAAAAATGGTCTATTAAAGATGGTTCGTAAGCAAACAGTGCACACTAATTTTTGCTACAATTCAGAAGATGACACTTTTATGAGTTTCATACACCTCTACACGATGTTCCTTTAGGTATAGCGAATAAGGCTGTCTAAATGCTGTATGCATTGTATGTAAGCATACAGTATACTGTATTTGTTTGAGGGATGACATACAGATTATTATCAGGATCTTATACAATGCAAGCTAACATTTTGTCTGAAGATGCTACATTACAACAACCACTTGTGAAATGCACCTGTTAATATAGAACAATAGTACTCATATAACCCCTTTGAGAATCCACTGAGACTGGTAGACCTAAGACAGTGTTTGTTTTGATCACGTTCGCTCCATACATGTTGATGTTGGCAAGCAGCAGATAGAGTACATACTATGCATCACTTGGCTGGGGAGAGAATTAGCGGATGGGATGTTTGTTTGTCTTGCAAGGTGCCTGATGGGTGGAGTGAGGCGATAGTCAGGGCTGATTGGGAGCACCTGGGCCAATGTTACCAAGGCTTTTAAACCTTGCTCAGCCTCTCTCATGCCCTTGTGGGTTATAGCTTTACCTTGGTACTTTGTGTTTTTGGTTTACATGCGTAACAACATACTGCACTACTGTACATGACCTTACTCACTCACGACACTGATATACTGTCATTCTCACGTGTAAGGTTAGTTTCTGTTGGATATATAACTATTAATCAGATTAGTCTTCTGGCCTTGTGTGTCTGACTTCATTTGTCATTGCCATATCAGCCAGATTATGACAAGGTGACATAAGGATGTCCCTACATCAGGGCTATTCCACTCCGGTCCTGGAGGGCCGCACCCTGCATGTTTTAGATCTCTCCCTGCTCCAACACACCTGATTCAAGGTTGTTAGAAGCCTGATAAGGACCCGTTCATTTCAATCAGGTGTGTTGGAGCAGGGAGAGATCTAAAACATGCAGGGTGCGGACCTACAGGACTGGAGTTGAATAGCCCTGCCCTACATCCTTGTGCCGCTGCTACTTACCGAACCTATTGTATACCGTGTAGCAGCCAGCTCAAAATACCGTATTCCACGACAAAACTAGCTACTGTACCTACCGGACATGTTTTTCATTTTCATTGCGGTCCAATATTGTATTGTATTTCACTATCAGCAGCAAGAATGCAGGTCGATTTACATAGGCTCATAAATATGACCTTTCCAGTAGACAAAGGCTGTTGGCGGCTGGCATTTCTCTTTCATCACAGAGCGCAATAACAACACCGGCCGACAACACCTTATCGTGCTGCCATGTGACTGCCATGCAAGATGCAACCATTACGATCTTTCCAGACAAACAGTGAAGATGTGAGATGTGAACCTTGCAGATGTCAAAGGGAGAAAAAGAAATGAATGCAAAATCCGAAAATAAGCCGGGGCGTCGTATTCATAAGAAGAACCAATAGATGTGTCAGTGCGAGATAGCCAGTAAATATGTCTGGTGGCTCCCACGTATTGCACAGGCAAAGATTAGATCGAGTGCATGCAGAAGCTACGATATTCCATCAAAAATTGATATATTGGACAAAGAACTCCAACCTGTGGAATGTAGACATTTTTACCAAGCTTTATCACTTACTGTTTTTGCTTTAAGCAGATGTTTGCTTGTGTAAAATTGGTGCCTACACACTTTCCTTCCCACAGTAATGCATTTTATAATGTGAGGGAATGCTTTGAAAATGTGCTCCCGCATGCGTTCAGCTGCATACAGTAGTGCACGCGCAGACGCATGTGTAACCCAATCTACTTACACACCCAGTGTACTGCACCAGTGTTTGCATAGAAAGTAACGTATCAGTGTTCTGAATCTGAATAATCCCATTGCTATGCAATAATAGACTGCAATATTTTCACATTAAGGTTTTAAGAATACGTATAGTCAACTCATATTTTCACGCAGCATCACTCAATGCCTCAGTTACTGATGTAACCTTGCTGCTCCTCGAGCTTAGAACCTTAGTATCTTTTCTTCCTACTTAAAGCCAATCTTTGCAGCTTTTTTCATCATTCTTTTGTTAGCATCTCCACTTACAACTTCGTTTTCCAGCGGCCCCATCCACGCTGAACTGACCCTTAGACCGCACAACTGCTTGGCAACCCTGAAAGGTTGAGATCTGCCAATAATGACGCAAGTCAACCATCCCTCTTATGTCTGTCTACCATCCGCTTAGCTATCAGGGATCAGCGCTAATGATACTGTAGGGGTTTGAAGTAGAGCAGGTAACAGGGAGAAGGAGAGAGAGAGAGAGAGAGAGAGAGAGAGAGAGAGAGAGAGAGGGCTGAAGAGAAGCGATATGGATTGTTATACAATACCGTCACAGTAACATCCATCAATTACTCATCGTTGGTACAGAGCAATCAGAATGAAAAGATCAAAGGTGACATCTCTGCTGACAATAAATGCCGAACTTTAGATCTTTTCGACAAACTAAATGTCAGCATCCCTTCTGGACTGAAAATTAATAACCGAGGACAAGATGCGCAGTATGAACTGACATTTAAGTATACAGCGCACAGCATAATTCTTGTTAGCACTTTTGAAGTGGTGTACATTCTTGAGTTTTCATGCCTCTCTTAACTCCATCGGTGTTCACAAGTTCTGTTGGCAATGTTTTCTAATGCATTCTCTGATTGGAAGACCTTCTGTAATGCAAGGAAAGTTGTTAGTGTCTGGTTGTTAGTTGTTAGTGTCCCCCTGGCAACATGCTTTGAATTAAACATGTAAAGTCACAGGAATTACTGGTAAAAGGTATACTGGCCACAGAAACCATCTCTAAAAATAACCGTCATCATGGAAACCGTTCTGTTATTGTATGACCCATGCAACACTTATAGAACATGGGTCTAGTTTATACAGTAAGCAATTATTAAAAACAACAATAAGAGGCCTGATATCATTTTCAAACACATTGAAGAATATCCATTTTTCTTCCATCTCTACATCAGTTTTTACATATAATAACATATGTTTCCAACATTATATAACACATCACCGGCAGCTATACAAAGGAATAGTATTCCATTATTCCACACTGTATCTATCTTATTGACAGATGGATTTCAAAGGCTCACACAGAACGTGAGGCCAGGATAAAGCTTATCTGCCCAGGTCTTCAGCAGCTTGTAAAACAATGCTGGAACAAGTGCAATCTCCGTGGTGATATATTACTCCACTGGTGTTAGCTCAACATTCACACTAGCCAAGCAAGACAATGAGATTGCCGTAAGGCATGTCACAGATGACACACATGCAAAGCATTCACCTTTGTGTCTCTCCCGCAACGAAAATGGAGACACGTTGGCCTATTGGGCAACACAAAGGCAACAGGCATCATTGAATGTTTTAATTGTTTTTCCACCTGTCAACAATGTTTTCTTGTTTTTTTGAAGTACATTTAAAGTTAATGCTTGGGTAAATGTTGGTCAGTGCTGCTCAGTGATAGTGCTGATGAACAGTCTAATACTGTTTTAGGTCAGCGTTCATTTAAAACTAAATGCAAATATGTCAGACTTAGCCTACATTTCTTGTCTTTTTTCTTTTTTTGTGTCACATAAATACTTAATAATAATGCGATGCACATTGCTACATTGATCTAAAAAACAATTCTCTGAATAATCCAAACATTCCCGCCTGCAACATCAGCTGGCTGCCCTAGGCTTGTTGAATATGAACTACAGTATGTAAATGCACTTTATGAACATAATCTGCATATATAATTGATATTTTACATTCTGTGATTTCAGCCTAGTTTACCCAGACACATTTTAAGCCTGGATTAATTGGCATTACATATCTGTTTAAACACCAAAACAAAGTGACCTCCACTCTATTTATCAGCAGTGCAGTGCTCCTCTATGACTGAAAAAATATCTATTGGAGCTAGGCCAGTAGATTTCTTCCATTGATTTGGAGTATGCATATTTTTATGTTCCATTGCCACTTGACAGATTATTTTACTGACTCTGAACTTTATTTAAGGTCCTCCTGTCAATGCACAGAAGACATACACGTAATATTTATGACTACATCAATTTCAGTATAGGTACATTATGTTAATTATATATAAACCGTACAATTCACATTATTAGGCATTCTCCTCTACTGTCAATTAAACATTATGCATTGGTAAACCTCCCAAACCACAACACCACTTTGGTTTTGCTATTCATCACTCTAAATAATAAAATATGACACAATAGCTCCTATCACCTTTGCCTATGCCTTCAGCTGATGGGCTCCAGGCTGTGCCTTGTCTAATCACAGGAATTCATTTGGGGAAAGGCAGGCAGCATTAAACGATCTGAGCTGGCTGAGAGGATCAGATAAATCCCTGTGTTCAATAAACCAAAGCGCCTTTCCTGAACGCAATCATTCTTAACGGGCACGAGTGCTGATCCTAATCCTGAATATTATGGCCAAAAGTAGACATTCAGCCAAACACGCATCAGCCCCAATCTTCTCCGGAGAGGGACGACGTCAAGCCAGAGGTCACCTCGCATTGCTCACCTAACGGTGACAATGTGTGGTCTGTCCCAAACAGAAAAGAGCTTCATTGCACGTCAACAACTAATGGTACCATCTGTCAACATATCACTACGCAATTACGAAAGAGGACAGCTGAAGGTTTTAGCCAGGCAGAAATCATGGGACCTCACCATTGTGCCATTCAAGTGCTCCTCCAAGGTAAATGGATTTCTCACACAGGTGTTAATCATATTGCTCATTCTAAAGTGAGACCATTTGCATGCATGATATCATGTAAAAGCTCAACTAATGGCCCTATCAAGTCACATTTCAAATCTATTCTTGTATAGTTCTCTAAGGATTATTATCAGGACGAATTCGGCGGTGGGTTGAGGCTTAAAGCATTAAGAACGGTTATCTAACTTTAATGTAATTACCGTGGCCTATTCCCACAGTAAAACGCCCTATTTTCCCATTAGGCCTTCCCTCCCATTAAATAAAGAATTACATATTTCCTCATCTCATCTCTAAATAACCTTTAAACAGCACTGTTAAACGCAGCCGTCATCCTCACAGTCTTGAGTATTTGTTGTCGCTCATCATCGTCATCATCGTCATCATTATCATTACAATCAGCAGCGGCGTCAATGACGTTCTGTAAATTCATTTAACCAGATAATGGAAATGATGTGCTTTGAAGGAGTACGAGAGGGATATAAATAGAAAATAATAATAACACACAAATAGAGGTGAGGAATAATTGTTAAAGCATACTTTGTTTTTGCAATCATTTATAATTGTGCATAGCACATATTTACTGATAGCTTCAGTATTTAGCCTTCAAAAACGGGGATAAAACTCCTTTTCCAGTGTGTCTCCATTGGACAACAAACAACGTTAGCTATGATTTCAAAAATAGCAACCATGGTTTGCAAATATTTGTTTGTGTAACTGCTGTAATTTTTAAGTTTTGGGCTTTTATAGTGAATGCTTAAACAGGTGCCCATTGACCTGCATTTTAAAATATATAAAATTAAAATACCTTATTTAACAACATGTACAAGATATATAAAAAAAGATTTTGCTTGAGAAAAATTTAAGAAAGAGATTTCTAGGGACGGAGGCAAGGACACAAAGTTAAAAACGGATGATAATCTTCCATGCATCCATCTTTCCTCTGGGAGACAAGATGGCTGCTGGCCGCACAGCTGTTTCTTCTTGAGGTCTTTCTCTAATCATGCAACAACATACCGGGCCTTTGGCATCTCCTCAGACTCTCTCACGCACACACACACGCACATGCACGCGCACGCACACACACACACACACACACACACACATGTGCACACACACATGCGCACACACGCAAACACACACACACACACACACACACACACACACACTGGCCTTAGAGAGACCTGCAGCCATCTCCCTAAATGACCTGAGACAACTCTGTCTCAAGACCCTGGTGTGCAATTACACTGTTACATCTGTTCATTATTTCTTTTGTTTGACTGCAGAATCGTTTTCATCAAGTCGTCCTCGAGGCCTCATTCTATACATGGTAAATCCTTTCTAACCACGCTAGGCTGGCGTAGAAATAATAGGAGGGGATTTACAGGGGTTGTGTGCAGGTCCCGGATAAATTAACTAAAGGAGATTTAAAATAATGCCCTGTCTGTCAGGGGAGGATGCGTGCGTGCAAGCGTGCGTGCGTGCGTGCGTGGTGGGGCAGGGGTCATTTGTCACCTTATTCGAGTGACTCCCCAGTCACATATGATTTATCTCGCTCGCTCCAACATCACTCAAACTCTAATCCGCTGCTTTTCTCTTCCAGAGAAAAACATCTTTTGCTGCACCAACCAAGTGAATTTATGTCAGCGGAGTTTATTTCTGGTCTCTCCTGTGTCTTTTCTAATTGTAATGTTGCCATTGAGATGGGGGTGGTGGACATCCACATTCCTGTCACATGAAGTGGATGTCAGAAGTCAGAATGAAGTAGCAGCTCAATGCAGTAGGGTAGGCTGCTCACGCCCCAGTTTGGAACATTCGGAGCACTGTGTCACCAGCGAGAAGGGAATTCATAACCTCTCTAGATACTACAATACGGCTACTTTGCCACAAGGAATACCAAGTGACACTGGGCTATAGCTTAAACAGCTCTTTGTGGTAAAGTCTTTGTGATGTTTCACTTCATAGGTGCATTGTGCTGAACACAGGCCTCTAAATAGACACTTCTAAACACTGGGTGATTGCTTTAAAACAAATCCTCCCTCTTCCAGAGCCACACCAGGTTTAATTGCGCCATAAATTAGATCCAAGGCTTTAGCCGAGACGAGCCTTGGTAAAGGGTACCGCCGTGAAAGAAATCTAACTAAGGCTCGGACGGAAGTTATCGGCAAGCTCATATTTCATCAAGTTTTAGATTCATAAAGCTAAAATTGACGTCCCGTGGGTTGCCGTGCAGGTCTCTGAGCGGGGGATGGAGGGCAGTGAAGAGCTTTATCATCTTGACAGGAACTGACACCGCGGGGCGTTGGTCAGGCCCCCGGCCTCTCCACATCCTCCCCGGGTGAGCAATTACGCGCAAGTAGCCATCTCTGTGTCATTCCTGCACACTGCTCTAATGCCCCGCGACTCTTTTATTGAACGTCTGACGGGGCGAAGCAGGATAGTAGCCGCCTGTTGCCTCCGCAGTCATCTGCCCCGGTTATTCTGTTTTAATTAGTCGAATCGTCCAATCAGAAATCCACGGGAAAAACAAGACGACAAACCTGTCAGCCGTCATCCTCCTTTTCCTCCTTCCTCCTGCTTCACAGCGATGTGTGGGCTTTGCAAAGGTCACTTTACGTATAGGGCCACCGGTATATAATTGATTTGAATCGAGCCTGACATTGTGAAATGAAGATATCGTCAATCAATTGTTCACAACAAGCCTTATCTTATTTCCCACCCTCCCCCCCCAACTATTCTCTTGACAGCTGTCAACATCTCACAAGGTGTAAATCATGCACACAACGTACTGTATGGGGAACATTAAATAAATAAGAGAAGGAAAATGAAAACAAGGACATTGCTGCATTTGAAAGTCAACACAGTTGCGTAAGAGTGAGTTCACAGTTTTTCACAGCACTAAAGAACGTGTTAGATGATTTTCTCTGCTTCTCGCTGTCTTATGTGAGCTCAGTGGATGTCAAATATCCGGAGAGGACTGTAACAAGATTGGTTCAAGAGGGGAAAGATGGCCGCATGGAGACAGGACTAACAACAGTAATACGGTGTAATATAATGTTCAGTAACTGTCATGTCCTACCAAGAAGAGTAAAAGTGTAGAAAGTGGTGGTCCTTCCATTTATACAATGTACCAGGCTGCTAAATGACAATATACAGCCCCTCTCGTGTCAGGCTACTGGTCAAGTGTGGCCAGAGCAGAATATAAATTTATGTATCCTTAATATGCATTTGCAAACTCTGAAAATGCTACTCTTTATCTCACTATAGTTAAGTACAGAAGGATAGTCATCTGGGTGTTTGGCATTGAGTTATCCTACCTACTAAGAATTGTTGAGCAAGATGCCTAATCCCAATCCGCTCCTTGTAAATCTTGTAATTTTACAGTACATTGTTTGTATTTAAAAGTGTCCTGTCCGCTAATTATAATTGTATGCACACTCTCTTATTTAGTTTTCCTACTACAAAATACACCTATAACAGGCCTTGAAGGCCATCGATCAATTACATGGATGAGGAAACGTAAACTAATAGACAATGGGCGATGTTTACTTTTTGTTGTCTTTATGTTGCCTTTATGTTGTCTTGCTGAACAGGTGGAACAGTGGGAGCTGATTGCTACTTAGAAAGGAAGGATGTCCACACATAAAAACAAGCTCTGACCATAGATATTTGTATGCTGGATGAATTCAGAGCCCAAAACAAACATGTACCATAAAAAGACAAAGTGTAGAGTAATTATAATAATAATTTGCTAAACCTCTTTTTCATCATCACTATCCCTTGTGGTCAAATATAGAAAAACAAAGAAAACTAATGTTGCTTGGTGATCAAGAAATGTCTGAATGGGGCTTATTTTGTCCTTGTTGTAGTCATACTGTATCTTCTGCAAAACACTTATTATTAATGTATTAATGTGACGTGACTTTCAGGAGGTGCCTGCTATCCCTCCTTGGGAACAATGCATTATGGGACAAACACTTTCTTTTGATTAATGCCCCGGGTCTGTGCCCCCAGGTGAGACAAGCTAATTACACCCCAGAATAATTGCAATCAAACTTGTTCAGTCACGTCACATTAACCAGATATTGTGTTGTGTCAGTTAGCGGTGGGATAATGGAGGTGCTCCATTAGAGGTAGGTTATCCCATTTATCTAAGCCCACTTTTACCCACACATGTGACAAATGTAGTCGCATTGTGAATTCAGCATTTATTGATAGAACTGACATCGAGCAAATCTCCTTTGTTGCAATTCTCTTTGCGCAGGCGGCAGCAAAACGTAAGAATATTGTTACAAGCCTTTTTGTGCATGAACAGCAGAAAACGAGAAAACGGTGTTTTTCTACATCAACAATAATATGAAGAGAGGTTGGAGGGGGGGGGGGGATAGCAATATCCACACACTGCCAATACGCTCTGTCACCTTGCAATGTTACATGCAAGTCAACTTGCATACAGCATCACCCCCCCCAATGACAAACGCGCGCACACACATATGTGATCCCCTGATCTACGTTAGCGGAACAAGAACACGGGGAGATACATAGAGACCACAACCACGCATAAGTACCTGATGGAAAGCAGCAGGCTGCTTCCAAACAGAAACACGTGCACAGCCTCGGGTTGCCATGGGAAACGAGATGCGTAGCTAGTGGACAACATATGTCTTTCTCCTCTGCTTGGTACTGAATACTCTCGGATCGATACACCCAAATGGCTGACTGACAAAGTCTCTACCTGTCCCTCCTCTACACCTTGCTGGACAAACAGGAGGATGGAAAGAAACACAGAAAATAATAACGACTCCATCGCAGACTGAGGCATTATACAAGACCTTTTCTTTACTCCGCTCAAACAGTGGTCGGAATCGATATGGGCATGTCCAGGAGAAGACCGACATGACGGGGACTCTAAAGGGAAGAGCCAGCCCCCCTGCTAAAGCACAGCCAGACAAAGATCCAGACTGCCATTCAAATTTATTGACTGTACAGACCGTGTGCACTTGGTGAAACCCACACTTGGTATTCATGACCTTTCCAGCTATTACTTTCATGCGAGAGGTTTTGGGATATGAGAGAGAGAGAGACTTTTATGATAACTGAACTCGGCCATAACCACATTTCTCTGGGTTAAGCCGTTTCTGTACAGAATTTAACAGTGCAACATAAGAAGTGCTTTTTGAGGCATTAAATTATGTGTTGCTCTGGAAGTAACACCACTCACAATAAAACATAATAATGTGGAAAACATAACATAATAAAATTCGCTTCAACCCCCTGAACTGTTTTCATGAGATCTTTAGCAATACAGTAGTATACTTTTCTTTGCTAATGTAATGTATAGGTATTTTATTGACATATTTACATACAGTGATTATAATAAGTAAGGTAAATACATGCATGTATATTTCACATTTCTAACACATACGCACACACAAACACACACTGTTTTGTAATACATCACTCGTTTTCCTGCTATATATAGGCTGTGATAAAGAAAGATTTGGTCTGTTAGCATTTTGCATTTGCCAATGTTCTCATGTTCTCAGGTGTAACATTCCCAGTAATACGTCGAGAAGCTTGCAGGTAGCAATGCATTTTTATGTCAAATAGCAGTCCAAATATCAGTGCTACTTTCTCTCTCTCTCCCTCTCTTACAGTACCTCCTCCCCCCTGCAATGTAAGCAATAGAAAAGCAAGGGGAAAAAGCAACTAATCAAACAAACAAACTTGGTGGCATACAGACAGTTTTTGATCTCTGATATTGGCAGAACTGGAAATCGCTTGACCATTCATTACAACGGGCAGGTACAGTATACAAGACTATAGATGATGATGAAAAATATGTTTCACTTGAAAAACACATTTGAAATGACAGCAGCAATATTAACGCTCTCTCTCTCTCCATCTTCAAACAAAGGTACAGGTATATGATAGTGATTGACGCCAGCCAACGCCGGCCGACCAAAATCTGAACTTCTGCGCTGGTTTGTTTGTTCGAGCTGGGATGCTGCCACAGACCAGGGCAAGAGTGAACACAACGCAGCCATGGCAGTGCTTTCAAAGGATGTGTTGCTCATGGCTGACGGCCAATGGCAATACCTGACGCTCGATGGCTGTAGCAGAGCAAGGCTGTCGCACCTGCTGTCACCAAAAAATGACGAAAAGAATCCCACTATGTTTTGTTCAGGCAATAGAATGGGAACACTGAAAGGCAAAAAAACTAAATATATAAATAAATAAACATGAATGGCATGAACAGCTTACTTCTGCACCACGGGGGTACTTTTAAGGTCCGGCTTGTCCTGCCACTCACGCAACATCACAACACCATGATTAAACAAACACACTAACCATAGATTCAATAAATCACAGGTGACCACAGAACTAAAATCGTCACAACCACCTAACAATAGAGGAATGAAAACACTGGGTCATTTCATTGTTTAATTATTTAGTGTGCCTTTCAAATATTCATTTTATATACAGTAGTACCTGTATTGAGGGGGGAAAGGAAACAATCAAAATGTCACATTGTAGCTTTAACTAAATCTGAATCAACTCAACCTCCCATATTGCATACCTACAGTACATTTGCATATTGACTTGCTCTTACAGCATAAACTCTGTGACTAATGCCCCAGTGCCAACTTTCAGCGAATGAAAACTTTATTTCTCTAAAACTCAATGATCTACATGACAGACAGGTGAATGACAGAGAGCTCCAGTGTCGTCCGATGGAAATGTGTTTGCTGGAGCCGGGAAGCTGCCGTGGAGCGGCAATGCCACGTGAATGCAACACGGCCAGTGTTGCACCACGGCAGTGCTTTCAAAGGAAGTGTTCCTCAGATGGCTGACGGCCGATGGCAATACCTGACGCTCGACGGCTGTAGCGGAGCAGGGCTGTCGCACCTGCTGTCACCAACCAATCAATGCCTCCGACACTGGGAACCAGCGGGGGCGACAAGGGAAGGAAAAGGGGCGGTGAGGGAGGAGTGCTGGGAAGAACAGACGTCTAGAGAGCTGGGATGAAATTCACACGGAGGAAAAATGGCAGTGTGGAGGGTGGATAGTAAGGAAAGGAAGGTAAATAAGAGACAGGAGGAAGAGCGGGAACACTATAGCGCTCAGCTGAGAAGGCAGGTTGTGTGTGGCGGCAGATAGCAGCTGCGGGAAGCACATAAAAGGCAACCAGGTGAAGCCAGAACTCACACTGTGAAATAAGCAGGCTCAACTAAACCAACAGTATTTGTAAACTGTGCAGTGTCAAAAAAGCACGAGACAGAGGATGTTGAAACCACCAAGAATAGTTTCCAGTTGCCACACAAAATTATGGAACAAAAGCGGGCCTGCTTATTTGCGGAACCACGGTTTAACCCTTTCAGCCAAGGCATGTCGGTCTCTGTTGCCATGCCAAGTATTACAGCCATTAGTCACACATAAAATGTTCTAGTGAAAATTAAGGAAATGGTAGCGGCTACTCTAACAGTGCCAGTTGTACGACAAGAATACACCCAAAAAATCACCCCGTCTGATACATTTTTAGTACCTGCTAAGAGCTCAGTTTCCAGTAAGACAAAAAGAGAACATGCCCTATAGCAGACATGCGGGAAAGCAAAAAAGCTTTGAGGTGTGTGGGCTGAACAACAATAGCCTAGCTCCCCTCCCAACACGACATTAAAATAAATGCGGGGTCATTTGGACCACTAAATGAAGCCGCCACGAAGCACCATGCAACAAATGGCTGCTCTGATAGAATTATATTCGGCTGATGTCAGCAATCGCTGCAGCCGAGGCCTTCTATCATTTTTATGACTCAGCAGAAGCAGCATTCAGGACGATAGTAGAACTGGAGCACCGGGCTTCGCTGAGGTTTTGCTAAATAAGGTTCTGCTATAGATTTCCCCGGGGTCCAGTTGAGAAGTGATAAAGCAACATGATCCACTAACAGTGCTGATATATGATTGCAATGCACTCCCGCACAACATATTAACTTGTTAACTTAACCTATTTTTAAAAATGCATGTCAAAGAAAGGAACAGCTCACATCACAATACAGTAGCTTAACAATTATAGGCTTTGACTGCACTTAGCGGATGTCCATCATACTCATTATAGCTATATATTTCACACACTGTAATAAGAACAGGCTAATTGCATTATTGGGAATGGATGAAGGAAATTAACTATTTTTTTGCTTGTACATGAGTTTAATATATTTACCAAATGACAAGTCAGTTGTTGGGCTAGCGAATGCACCTTAAGATACCACTAGCAAGAAGCAGGTTTATGTTAACATTTGCTAATCTAATTAAAGTGAAATGGAATAAAATGATTTAGCATTTTATTTATAAGGACATCAGGGCTTTGTGAATTTAATCTTCCCCACGAGGCTGTATAAAACATCACAATAGCCGACTGACAATTGATTCATTTTTCTTGGACCGTGTTGTTCTGTCAGAAGATTTACACTGGTATGAATAGTAATGCGGTACTGGTGAATTGGTTTTCAGGCCTGCTTTTCTTCTGCAAAGCATACCTTAGCCTTTCTTGATCTGGTTCCCCTGGAATATAAGCCATGCAGCTGGGACATGGAATCTTAAGTGGGATTTCAAGTCCACCTGTTTATCTGTGTTTGAGGCAAAGGTGAAAGAACTTGCATTGAGGTGAGCAGTGTGGACTAAACCTGAACAGGGTGGAGGGAAAAAAAGGCAAAGTGGCGAGACATGAACTGCTGTGACAGCTCAGAAGACTGACAGTATACCCAAACCACTGGCAGTATCTCTACTGTCCTGCCTGTGTGTGTGTGTGTGTAATGCTTGACAGCGTCGATGCTCTCTGAATGCACATAGTGAGAGGACAGAAGGTGCTAATACCAGGTTAAAGATGTTCGTCTTTACAGATCAGCTTACCACAGCGACAAAGAAAAAAGAGTCTTGAGCTGAACTGTTATCATATCACTGTCATATACTAGAGGCTCAAGTTTGTGTAGGAAGAGCTCACATTCTATAACTGAATACAAGTTAAATCGCATCAGAAGGATTGTCTGACAAGGTTTATGTAAATTATGACAACTTCAAGGAATCTAGTTAATTGTACACTAGCAGGAAATTAGGTACAGTGTGTGCAGGTGCGTAGCCAGAACTGTTCTACTGGGGTGGCCAGCTACGTCCAGTCATTTTGGCATTTAGCAGATTATGACAAAATATACATCAACTCTTTCAAAGATTATAGTAGCCTATTTAATGGCAATAATACGTATCCCTGCTTTATTGGGTAGGCATTATTTTCAATAAGATACAGCTTTATTCAGGTATTTTGTAAAATAAATACTGTATATTTTAGACTATGTCCACAAATTTAAAATATTGTCAATGACGTGAATTTACTATAGTAAATATAAAATAAATAACCGCATAGTATTACTATAGTAAATTGTTCATGATAATGCCACATTCTATTCCTGCTTGACTCTAACACAGAAAGCCTAGTGATTCCTATTTCTGTGGATGGATCACTAGAACTCTGTTCCGTATATAGGCAGCAATGCATTGTGCGTCTCATCAATGAAACTGCACACAAACCTACTTGTGCTATGAATCCAAACACAAGCGTCCTTGCAAGATCATCCTAATCTCACGTCACAAACCTATTTCATACTTGCAGCGAAGCCAAACTGTGCGAGGTCAAGATGGTATATTACAATCACACCTAATCATCAAGGAAATCACACATTCATTTAATGCTGAAGTGAAGACGGTCAGACCTAAATAATGGAATTTCATCTCACACATCTGCAGCAAATGCATCGCAGCATCACATTACATTGTAAGAAATGCACAATAGACTCACCAGTGACAGCCATTATTTTAAAAGTAAATATCCACGATGATCTTCCATTGGCCAAATATGTTAAAAGGTAAACCGCGAAGAGATACTGTTTTGATTTGAGATCAAAATTAGCAATAATGACTGACCGTACCATTAAGTGTATGCCCTCTTATTTATAAACCCTGAGCTTCATTGGGTATGCTATTTTTTATAGACTATCATTTATGCTGTTCTTAACGAAAAATAGCTTTTTTACAGTGTAGTTTGTATTATTTTCTGTGTTTTGTTGTTTACCATCTATAACTGAGTAATCCTTCAAGTAGAACCTAAATAAAAAAAAGAATATCCCAGGGGACAATTTATAAGGCTACACACACGGTATATTGTTTTGATTCATTGGCTAATTTGATAAAAGAATATTCCAGTTTAAATTATAGGCACAAATTGGCCGTGGTGTTGTACAGTTTATGTGCATTAACTTAATTAGTTACCAGGTTCAATGTTGACATGTCGAGTAAACCGACAGGTATTATGCTGTGTTCACCCTAGACAACTTTCATCAGATTGTGTTAATCTCCACAACCACTATCAAAAAACATGTTAGTGCCATGAGACCAGTGACACTGGCTCCAATCTGGAGTTGGACCCGGGTGCTGCACAGTGGCTGCCCACTGCTCCCTTAAGGGATGGGTTAAATGCAGAGAACGAATTTCGTTACATGTACCTGTATGTGTATGTGACAATTAAAGCACCTTTACAGTACCTTTATAATGACAGAAAACTGTCATTATCGTTTTGCTCGTCCATGTCTTGTGCTCTTGTTGGCTGTAGGTCATCGCTGCCGTCATTGCTGGTTGTAAAATGTTTCACACTACAGAAGATGGACTAAAAATGTTTCACACTATGAATATGGACTCCCCAATAGCTATCTATATTGATATATATTGACAGCTGGGTGCTGTGACACAGTAATTATCTTAGATTGCGCTGTGTAAGCAGTCCACACTACATGATCACACTACATTATCACTTATGGAGGAGTGCCATGATTTTCCTTCGAGCTGGGGCTTTGGTCTGCAAACAGAAATTAAACTTCTAAATGTCTTGTTAATTGGATGATGTGGGAGATCAATCCACTATATTGCCATCATCATCAGTTGACATGTCTTGCCATATGATGTGATGTTACTATTTTCCAAAAAGGTTATAGGTTTTATTGAAAAGCCGACACTTATCAATGGATATTTGCCATATTTGTTATTACAAAAGTCTTTAAATAAATAGAACATTAGCCATTAGAGTGATAGTTGTGATTGTGTTCTCCAGATTTGTCTAAAGAGGCCTCTATTTTCATCACATAGCTAAATGTAATGCTTTTACATATCAAACAGGCTTTGCAAGGTGCACAAGGAAGAGATTATTTTGCAAGCAATGCTACTGAGAGAGATTCAAGTGGGTCAACTTTAGCTAACCCAAATCAAATGGCTACAGCCCAATTCCTTTTCTGGCAGATATTTACATTGTGTTTTCCCACTTGTTTGCTCCATACAGGCTAAAGCACACTAATTGCTGATCGAAACCATTCCTTAAAGCTTTTTCACAAGTGTCAATCCAGATTTGTGCATCTTCATTGCTACAGTATGCTTTGATGTGGGTGGATTCCCTTGGAACGTTTGCTGGAAGCGCTCCACATTCTGCTGTTTCCACCTGGATGCATTTGTTTTGTGTCCTGCTGCAGAGACACAATGTCCAGTCAAACTGACACAGTGCCACTAGTCCGAAATGCATTTAGCATTGATTGCTTTGTTTTCAGGGGAAAGACAATGGTTGAATTCTGAGAACTTGTTTGGAACACAGGCTATGTCTAAAATCATATTTTTTGCATTTTCTTTCCATGTGTTTTGAGTTTTTTTTTCAATATAATTACATTGTACAGCAGTATTGCTGGACATGGTGTCCCAAGTATTCAATTTTCCATGTGGACGAGCCCATGCTTTCCCCATAACTTTAGGCTATCATAAATATCTTGACATATAAATGGTAGAAATGACCGGGTAAAGGTAGAAGTGGTTGTACATAAAGTGTCCCCTTAAGAATAAAGCTGATACAATAAATTACTTTCCACAGGGATGAAATGTGCAGTGCTCGCCACGCCACAAGATTGCTCTCGCTCAGAATACAGTTTTTTGATTAATACCCCCCCGCACACACACTACTTTGAGCCTATTTCCAAATGCTTACCAAATGAAATACAGTATACTTCTCTTTTATACCAAAGCTTTTTTGTTTGGCTAGCACAAGACTCTTAAGTTAAAACCTGCATGTAAAACCGCTGCATTCATTAGATTCCCCAATGAATGCACCACCATAAAAAGGAATTCAAATACCCCGTATAATTTTCATGTTGGACACACCTTGTTTCACTGATGTTGTGTTGCAGTTTATTTAAACATGGCATCATCTAATTGGCTATCTGGAAGTGGGAGGGTAGGTCACAGACAATCACACCTAGGGGCAAATGACTTGTTTAAAACAATGATTTTCTTCAGAGGACATCACCGTGACATTACCATTTCATTGTTTGCACTGAAGTGATTGTCAGGGTAAAGGGTGAATCATAATCAGTTGGCACAGTGCTATTTTGGTGTCAAATACTGCGACAGTGTGTCCGCCTGGAGGAAATGGATATGAGAGGAGCTGATTGATGGGCCCCCACCACTCCTACTGATCATTTATTAATTCTAGTCCAAACCTCTGCACCACCATTAAGCCACGTGTAATGATCAAAAAACAATTGGCCACATCTTAGATCGTCTTGCCCAGTGTTGGAGAAGTTATCTTCAAAAAGTAATACAGTATATTACTTATTACTGTTCAGTAGAAGTAGTGTGGTTATATTACATTATTACTTTCTCTACAAAGTAATCTACTTCTTATTATATTACTTTTAATACAAGCCACTAAATACACATATAAATACAATGCACATATGCATACAGTCTAAATTATTTCAAGCTGTCTGAGATAGGTTTGCTTTTGCAAAGTTGCAAAGTTGCAAACTTTCTAAGGCTTAACCTGTTTGGTGTGAGACATCATACTTAGCCAACATTTTTGGCATGATGATTAGCCTATGTCTTTGCATGCTTACCTCAAACGGGACTAGATGAGGTAATAGGCTAATCATCAAAACAAGTTAGAACACTGAGACAGATAGGGATGACATTTATAAGGTACAGCCACAGAATTACAGTATGCTGTTTGCTAATGCTGTTTGCTGTAGGCACTGTATGTAGGGCTAACAGTGGGCAACAAGACTCTGAGAAAGCTGATCATACAAATGACAGGGATTTCCACAGCTGTTACAGACAGATTCACAACCCACAGCCTAATACGAAGGATATACAGTATCTCTCTCTCTCTCTCTCTCTCTCTCTCTCTCTCTCTCTCTCTCTCTCTCTGTTGGATTTTCGCCGTTTTCCCTATAGTCTACAGTTAGCCATAATACATCTTATTAGAGCTAACATAAGTAGCTCTAAAATGGCCTGATTGTGTTTTCTCCATTAGTAAAAGCCAACCCAAGACGTACTCTTGTCCCGGTCTCTTCCGCCATTCCTCCCAAGGCTCTTTGCCTCCGCTATGCACATCCCGCTAAGCATAGCAATCTCATGTTGTGGTGACCCAGTCGCAACGTGGATCTAAGGCAAACACAGCGTGCCCAAGCCGCAGGAAGTGATGTTGCTTAGGCAACATGTATTTGTGTTATTTACAACAAGGCTTTAGTCGATGATTGTTGAATTCACTACTACTGCATATCTGTGACTCCGTGTCAAAGACTAACGTGTTACACTACTGCATTACCCACTTTAGTAATAATATTACGTAATGCAGTACCCCCAACACGGGTCTTGCCATGTGAATTCTTGCAGCTATTGCGCCTCTGCTTGCCTCTGGACTGAGAAACTAGGGCCCCATTACAAACAGCCAAAGACCTTAGCCAGATTATTATATGTAAATAAAATATAATTATACTTTATCTTGGTTTCTTTCACACAAAAGCGTTCTAAAGATCTTGTCGTCAACACCTAAACATGTAATGACATTAGCAAAGAGTGGCATGTGTTTTCCCCCTTCCACATTTTTCTTTCTGCTTTCCAACCAATTTCCTCTCTCTGGGGGACGGTTGTTGCTAGGCTCTTTGCTTGCAGACAAACCGTGGTCCTTTCACAGCACACGTCCTGCCAAGCATTAATGTACATTACACAAAACAGAAGGGACTGGCTTCTATTATGCTTGGAGGCGAAGGCGTTGAAAGCCTGAGTCGAGTGGTAAGCTGTTTCTGATGGGTAAGCTGATAGGAACACTGCACCATCAGTTCTGGATGTTTATTTGTGAACCTCAAACATTCACAATTTAAAAATTCAACACCATTCAAGTGAGATAGCCTTCGATTTGTGGACATGTGTGAGTCAGCTTCAATGGTAATGTGCTGTAGGGGGTCTTTCTTGCTGAAACACAATTCATAAGAAACTGAAACATATTGAAATCACATCTAAATGTACCAGCCAAAGCCATACTAACATATAGACAAATTCCACAACCTTTTCACTCTTTTAACTCCCATGACATCCTTTGAACCAATATTCGCTCCAAAACGCATTGGATATGCCTTTTATTTCCAACATTTTTTTCATTAGTGCTCTCATCACATTACCACATATTCACCACTTACTGACAAAGTGAGCTCTGTTTTCCTTTTGAAGAAAATACATTAACACATTCATTTAACTTGAACATGTTTCCTCATGTTCCCTCTGGGCATGAATGTTCTGTGAACATCTCATCCTAGTGGAATTGGCCAAGCACACATAAGACCTTCTGCTCACACATTTCATATCACTGTTTGAGAAACCTCAAACATTTTACTTGACATTTTACATTTTAAATCTATTTTCTATAGCAAAGATTACTCTCTCTAGACTGTCTTGCTGAATACATATTTACAAAATTCCTTAACATTCTCAATATTTCTGCATATAAAGACTTACTATATTTTAAATTACAATGTTTCTATTTGTGATCTAATCATCCCATAAGTACTGTGCAGAGTCCTTAGAAGACAGTGTTACAGTACCTTCATTACTAAGGTATACCCACAAAGACTTGGATAACTCAAATCAACATGCATGCCTTGTTCTGGCTCTTCCAGACTCCTCTAGAGACTAACAGCTTGTCAGAGTGAGTAGTGAAGGGCATTTCACTCACCATTGCCCAAAAGAGTCAGTCCTTCACTTGGTTTCTTTAAACTCCAATACACCCCTCAGATGACAGAGTACTGCATATGGCAGATGAGATAGAGACAGATGCTTCCATGAAGCCTGTATGGCTCATTCGGCTAAATGAGCTGGCAAAAGATGGAATGAATAAATTGATGTTTAGGAAGGGTTTCACAATGCTGTTAACCCTCCTGTTATGTTCGTTTCTTAGGAACAGCAATGATGTTCCTGGGTCAATTTTACCCGGGGCATGTTTAATTATCCAAAAATGTCAGAAACCTAAAAATCACAATATCCATTGTTTATATATCATTAATAACTCTATTACTAACCATTGCAATCAATATTTAGTGAAATTGCGTTCTTTACCTTTCACATATGGTTCAATTTTTTTCATAAACAAAGCTTTTTTTAATGTACTTTGGAAAGACCTACATGTAAAATACCAATAGTTTTACATGACATTGATTTTTTTAAATTATATTTTAAAGTTGAAAACATTTTATTTTTATGAAGTGATGTTGATAAATTAACATGAGACACCTCTTCTGTTCAGGGTCAAATTGACCCGCTGAATAATGAGAAATGAGTCATGAGGATTTGTATTAAAAGTAAACTTTATTCCAGAGCCTCCAAGGCTGTCATCTGTTTACTTCCGCTGCTCATTTTGGGTGGGTGTGGTGTGTGTGAGATTGTGGTGAAATATATCTCACAGTTGCAAAGAAACAAATTGGAACTTTTAGCCTCCAGTTTTACTGCCGGGTCAAATTGACCTGAACACCTATGTAATATAAACATGCAGGGGGGGGGGGTAACAAATATTTGTAATGAACAATTTTTATTTTATAGGTTGATTACACTTATTAAGCCAAGCAGAAGAAACCTTAGGGTTAACGGCTCTCTAAAGCTTCAGCAATCAGAAAATGTTAATAGTAATAGATTATATTATGTTATTATATTATATTGTAGTGATCCAGCAGTCTAACCACGCCCCATTGATAATTCATACTTCTGGAGTATTAAGGTTTGGGACCCTTGGACTGTATAAGTGCCTTCATCACCCTTTTCACCAGTCCGGCCTGGACCACCAGATCGTAAAGACACAC
>JAODUE010000019.1:2898792-2913770 GCA_027564755.1 Amblyopsis hoosieri
GTGTGTGTAATGACAAGACAAGCAAGGGAGTGAAGGGAAACCCCAGGAAGCATGGCAGGGCTATCAAGCCATGACACGGGTGCATGCTTGCTTACTGCTACGTATCATGTCCGTTGAGGGTATAAATGGCCTTAAATGTATAATTGGAGAGTTGCACTATAAATATTGTGACAGTTGAGGGATAGTGTTCAGTGTGCCTTTATTTAAAAACAAATCTTTGTAATTAATAAATAAATAAATAATGTATAAGTCAGTATATAAATATTATTAATAATAACATTCTAGAAAGTGCCCTGACATGTTGATGAAGGAAATTCAAAGCAATCTCGCAGTATGTGGGTGCTTGCCAGCTGCAAAGTTGTATTCATATTGCAGTAAAATATCAAAAATTTCACTCAAAAGCCCAATCTGGGGAAGATCTCATACACTAGTAAAATGTAAAATTATAATGCTGTTGATTTTCTGATATTAACATCTGAGTTGCATAAAACATCCATTTAAGTATGAAATCTAGTTACATTTTCAAAATCCAATCGACAAAACAATTACTCTCACTTATTAAACAAATCAAAGTTTATATGACAAATAGTTTAGTATAGTACATCTTAGAATTCAGCCAGTAGGAATCGCATGGCAGTAAACATCTTCAGCCTTTGGGCCACAGCTATATAATAAATATGAGAATGGCAGAGGCAGAGCACTAACCATAAATGTGTCTTTTAATGCACGGGTATGTGTGTGTGTGTGCGTGCATGTGTGTGCGTGTGCGTATATATGCCCGTGTCGTGCTAGCTTATTTGCCACTAGTCATAGAGTAACATAGGGGCCCATAATTCATGCAGCCATTTACTACTGTACAGGGTGCATAGCCAAGTTAGGGCCAGGAATGGCAAGGGCCACCCCAATACAACCACTGCCCCCCCTCCCCCCCATAAGTCAAGTAGCATAATATGCATAATATGCTACTGACATTTTACATTATGTACTGTAGTTACCATGCATTTAAATCACATTCATGTAGCCTACAGTATATTTTTCCTAATTAATGTGAAAGAAAATAACAAAAGCCTTACTTCCGCATGAATGAATCTCAGGCCTATCAAGGCGTTTTAGCACAAGGTTCACGTGGTCACGTTTTCCGTCTTCATAGTAGCCTAGTCACAGATGTCTTTCGCAGAGACATTTAACCGACAAAGATAACGTCTTGACATAGGGCTGAGCAACACCCAGTTATTCTCAGTGAGAGTCGCGTGTCTACTTCTCTGACCAGTCTTTTACATGGTGAGTGTGTCCAGCCCGTCAGCTTTGGTTTAAACAAGTGAGCAGTGTGAAACACTGTCATGCTCAACTTGCTTTCAAGGAACGATAATGTTGGCTCCACATAGCCAACATAAAATAGCCTAGGCCTAATAGAATGAGATACCTCAAGACGTTACCTTGCTAGTATATGCAGTTACTGTACGTTATAGCCAACAAGGCTATTATGGATCAAGTCAACCATTAGTAGACCTAAGCTATTAATACATTTATGGTCTTGGATGGATATGTACTTTTAATAAAGCAATGGATGTCACAGGTGAGTAAGACGTGTTATTTAGACTATATCTTAAAGTCCGGGAAGCAATGGGTTTCCCTGCTATGCAATGTTGCCTTGAATTTGTTATGACAGTTACAGAACACATCTCAAATACCAAATACTGTACAGTATATTTGGCAATGCTCTGATTACACAAGTAAAGTTAGCTATTGAAACCTTTCTTATAAATTTGCTAAACAATGTGCAAATTTGCTATATTAGAAAACCAATAATACCCTATAATACGTCATAGTATAAGAAAAATATTATTACTGCCATGAAATCCCTTGGTTGAAAGAAACTTAATTCAACAAATACTGTACACAGACCAGTTACAGTTTGAGTGTATAGCTTACTGGTTTATACCTTTGTAATACCATGCTGCGAACATAGCCTAAAATATATTTGTTTACAAAAAGACAGCAACAGGTGAATGAAGCTATGGTATATTGAAAATAATGTCGCCTACCCTAAAGCAGGGGAATTATTGTCAACAGGAAACTATACATTTTGAAAAAATCTGCCAGCTGACCCCAATGTAGCTGGCCACCCCAGAACACTTGTGGCTATACACCCCTATACGGTATCTGCCTGATTGCTGTGCTGGAAAAAAAAAAAAAATAAAAAAAAAACATTTTTAATTTTCATTTATAAATACAGAGAAAGACTCTGTACTTTCTACATTTTTTAATTTGTATAATTGATGCATACTCAAGGGGACATGAACGTGTTTTTTTGTCATGACTCTGTGGACTGTACATGTCTATGGATTTCTAAGTCATATATCATTCTAGACTACAGTACAGTGAAGGGTATTTTTTAGACCACGTGTTACAGCAAAAACTGTATATGTGAAAACGTAATTTAAAGGAAATACAGTATTTGTTTAATTAAGTTTCTTTCAACCAAGGGATTTAATGGCATTTATACACTAACAATATTTTTCTTATAATATTACTTATTATAGGGTATTAATGTTTTTCTAATATAGCAAATTTGCATATTGTTTAGCAAATGTATAAGAAAAGTTTCAATATAGCTACTTGTGTATTCAGCACATTGCCAAATACACTGTACAGTATTTGGTATTCGAGAGCACGCTGCCAGACATGTTAGTACTGCTATAACTACAATGCTATAACAATGCTATAACTACAAGGTAAACTACTGTATCTCCTGCCATTACAACTGCTAAGGAACAGCACCAGAATTTGATACAGTTCTCCAGGCTCTTCACCAAAGTGCATCTCTGCTGAGGCAAACATGTGGCTGACTGATAGCATGTGGCAGATGTGCAGCCAGATTCCAGTAGTGACAGATGGCAGTGTGAGAATAATTGCTTGCTTCTATAAGATTTGTGCATAATTGGAATATTGCCTTGTCAATAGCGATCACTTGTTTGTTAGTGTGTGTGTGTGTGTGTGTGTGCATGATCAAGAAGCCTTGTCCATAGGCTTTGTATGGCTGTGAGCATGGTTTGTTTGCATACAGTACTGTAGGTTTATTCAAGGGAATTCAAAGAGAGACCGTTTTATTTTAGCAGAATGCCGGTACATTAACAATTACATCATTAAAGAGAGAGGATATTTTAATGCTGGAAAGACATCTGCATTATGCTACAATTGGTATGTCTCCAATATCATTGTATTTAAAGGGAAAGACCTCCTATGTTTCCTCGCCAATACTAACAGGTATTGCCCACTTAGCCAATACCAGCCGTATCCATGAACTTTACAGACACAGCAAATACAGGCTTGTGGATTGCACAACATATTGAATTGATTTAACATTTTAAACAGACAGAAGCATCCTTCTCCCCATCCTCTTCACATCTGTGTTGTCTGAGCGAGTGCTATAAGGGAACAAGCCATAATGATGACTTCACCTGTTTTGATTTCCTATTTAAGCACCAGTGGCTGTGGTTGAGGCTCCCTCTGTGTGATCGCCTCATTAAAGCGCCATAAAGCAGTTTGACACACACCGGATGCCAATCCATCACAGCTAGGCCACTTCTGATAGGGGACGGGCGGGGGATGGGGGGAGGGAGGGGGGGGGCAGCCTCTAGGGAAGACAAGGCAAGCTGCAGTGGCTGGGAGGAGGATGGGAAAAAAACAAAACAAAAGCGCTCTATGTCGAACTGAGCTGTCGTCTGGTGAACTGAGATGCCAACACCCCTGAGGCGGCAGAGCTGGATCCAGATCTAGTAGCTGGCTAACACGTCCCACAAACTCATGAGCGAGGCAATTAGCAGGAGCCCCTGCGGATAGTGCATTCCCCTCACAGTGATTGTTCCTCTCCCTCGCTCCCCACATCCTTCGCCTGCCTCACTTTCTACCTTCGCCTTTCCTAAATTCCTCTGTCTGTTTTGGTACGGTCCGTTGTTTGTGATTCAGCC
Organism: Amblyopsis hoosieri; assembly: GCA_027564755.1. Lineage (NCBI taxonomy): Eukaryota > Metazoa > Chordata > Actinopteri > Percopsiformes > Amblyopsidae > Amblyopsis > Amblyopsis hoosieri. Next base: position 2,902,764 of record JAODUE010000019.1, read on the forward strand.
TTAAACGGCCTGTGTCTCTGAGCAGTTGACTGTTTAACAGCACTGGCGCTACTTAGGCTAATTACCTCTCAAGGAAACTATAAGCTAGTAAAAATTTTATTTGGAAGGTAAATTAGCACAAATCTCAGACATAGTTTATAGGTAAATTGTCAACGACTAATTAATGCATCGTTGTAGTAATTGTACAAGCAGCACAGCTTATACAAAGTTAGTTTGAACACAATGAAAATGTTATGACTAAGAAATTAACGTTTGGAACATTGGAAGCCAATTTGAGTTTTATTTGCATTCACTGAATTTTGGGCTTGATGGATCACTAATGCCTTGTATTGAAATATCAGGTCCTAGTATATTTAGTTGTTTACTTCCACACCGTTTCTGTTCTCTCAAGATGTAATGCAAAATGCATTTACTTGAAGCCCTGATAAACAGTTTTTTAAAGCCACACAAATGTGAAAACCTTACTTTAAACTTAATATAAAATGTTATTTCACAATATATCCAAATAAATAATCCCCACAAACCTTCAGCTGCCAGCCCACTAGGATATCTTCTGCCACTTAACCATAATCATTGGTGTAAGCCAATCATATTGCCACAGCAGTGTTTCCTGTCAATTTTAGGAAAATTTGACAAATTATCAGATATTTCAGAAACACCACACTTCCTGTTACCTGCGTGGCTATTCACAGTGCTAAGGATTATAAAGACAGACAGAGCAAGGAGCTAGGGAAAGGCACAGTGTCGAAAGCGAGGGATGAAAAGGGTTAAATTGATACATAAATGCCAGTGCAACCAGCGGGAGAAGAAGGCATCAAAGCCGCCCCGCCATTCCCTTCCAACCGAGTTGACTCTCTTAGATGGCAGGCTGTTCAAAAAAACAAAGAGCTCTTTTTTTTATCCCCGGGCCTGCACATGCTGTGATATTAATAAGTGTCCTTCATTTATTTCCCACTGTGGGATCTTGTTAACCTATGCACTCCACTTAATCAATCCTGAGGAAAACAAATATTGTCAGGGAACTGTGTCCCCACCAAGGTGCTATTATATAAGTAATATGCACAGCCACACATACACACACACAAACACTTAAGACATTAAAAATACAAAACCTTAACAAATCAGTAATGAAAATGTAAGGAGCTATTTATCACGTGAAAAGACTGTAGCATTGTAAGAGCATCATGTTATTCTGTGCCCCCCCCCCCATCCCCTGGGTAATGTAAGTACATTTTTGAAAAACACGTCCTTTTGCGGTATTTAACCTTTCAGCCTTCTACGCTAGATTTGGTTGTATTTTCTTGATTAAATTAGACATTGAGTCATAATTCACTTCCTTGTTTACTGCAGCGTATGTGGTCAATTATGGTATACAGAGAGTTGTGGAACATATCATTTTTTACAGCGTAACATGCCTGCACAATGGAAAAACGTTAGGTATACCTTAACATTTTGAGTCAGATATTTTCACATTTCCGGTACTAAATTATAGGAAACTTGTGTAATGTACAGGAGCGGCGACAGCTTTTGGGAATTAAAATAGTGATAGTATCTTTTTTCATGTCCCTTTTTAATAGAAAAAGAGCTGTACAATCAATCAAGACTGTCAGCCTGTTTTTAGTATCATTTTGTCTTTTTCGCATTTCAAGACACAATGCGGGCGCATAGTAAAGTAGCTTTTTTTGCTCATTTAGCAATTTTACAGAATGCGCCGTTACCAATTAAGTGACTGGTATCTATCTACAGTACCACAAAACACACGTCACTTGTACCCATCCTAACAGGATGACTGTATGGGAATATTGTAACACATTTTCACAAACAATTAATTTTCACTTGTATGATGAAACTTTTCAATTTTACGGTGCCTGATTATTTAAAAAAAATTTCATAAGCTTTATTTGATTGTCATATGTACAAGTCCATGCTGAAAAAGGTTTGACTGAAATCATTATTTGGCTCTTTATCATCAAACAAACTATGAAATATTCATCTATTATACTGCTGATGAAAACTAGCAAGGCTGCACATGTGTTCTATTTTTGGCATTTCAGACAGTGGCCCCCTTGTTAAATTAATTTGTCAATGCCTTTGGAGTAGGAGATAAGTCCTGAAGCGGCCTCCCACGCGGAATCAGTCGAAGTCCTATTGATCACGCAGCGTGCCTTCATTTTAGCAGTATACCCTGTAGTTAGAATTATTAGATTTTCGGGAACAAGTTAATTCCCAGGTATTGGGTCTATATCAAGAGATTGATGCAATCAATGCAAATAATCTGGCACTAATGTGCTGTTAAATCAAGATACCTTTATAGGCAGATGCCAAATCAAAGTCTATGAGATACTGTAAAGCATTGAAGCTATTTAAGAGGTTGTCCATCCAAATGTTGACTTTGTAATGCTAGCATTAAATGGAAAATAAATAACTATGTACTGGTGGAATATTTCTTAATTGTAGTCTAGGATCAGAACAGATACTGTTGCAGGATTGTTTTTAAAATGTAAAATGACATCTTGTTTACTTTGATTGTACAGTAGCTGGGGAATCACTACAGGATAATTTATTCAATATTTGTTGACAGATTATCATGGGAATTACTTTATATGAGGGGTTAGTAGAAAATAGATTTTAAAATAATATCCAATTCATTCTGAGCTTTATTTGAGATATTAGCATACAGTATTTATCAGAGAAAGGTTACTTGCACCAATGGAGAAGCGAACATCCTTTGACATACAACCTGACATACAACTACTGTACTATAGCATATTGTATGTGAAATCCTAAAGCTAGAACTACGCCGCAGCGATTTGTGACTGCTTATCAACAGAAATCGCCAGGTCGCTGGTTGACTCTCTAGTGATTCAAATTTTTTATTGGCGGTGAGAGGTGAAGAAAATCACTAGCCAATCAGAATCTAGGTAAAGGCTTTTCAGGCTTTCTTGCAGAGTAATATCAATATAAAAAAAAACACAAAAAACTATTAACGGTGAGAACATTCTTTTTTTTTTCAGCAGCCCAAAAACAAGTATACTGTTTACTGTTTGCATTTCAACATGATACCTCCAAATCACAGCAAATGGATGGATATGCGTCATGTTGCTTTCCTGATTATGTTTCATATGACTCCTTCGTCTCTCTTAATTTAACTTTGAATTAACAAAAGGCATAGAAAGGCCTACATTTGATAACGCAAGCACTAGGCTACTAGATTTTGGTGTCAGTGTTGTGGTTCGCTCTTTACGTGAAACACACACAATCGCGACAACATAAACGGTAATTCGGCTGTCGCTAGAAGACACCCAGTCGCTAGTCCACGCCTTGGTGTAGTTCTATCTTAAGAAGACCATTGGAAAAAGAGATGACAAACATGTACAAACTCTGCAACTGTACTTAAGAAAACAAAGAACCAATTACAGCAACATGCTGTACAGTACATCGGTTGAACAGTGTTTCAAGTTCACTAGCTCGAGGGACAGAAGGCTAATCCATTAAAGTTCTGTCTTAACATCTGGCAGTTAAGCTCATCTGCTAAGAAAATACACACTTAAGAAAAACTGTTGAATGATGCATCAGCTGAGGTAGCAATGTAGGACAAATAATACATTAAAAAGCTTACTGAGTGCAACTTTGACCTTTTTGGTTCAGAACAACACACAATACACTCAGCATTAAACTAGTTGTCTTGTCACCAGCCTTCTAACTTGGTTGTAGTTCAGGCACAGATGCATTTACTGTACACAACGAGACATTGCTATTGTGGAATTCCAAATGAAAATGAGAAGTCAACACAATATGTGGATTTCATCTCCTTGAGATTAAAGTTCAGAGCAAAGCAACATCGAAATAAATATAGCCAGACATACAGTATGTGAATAACTATATAGGCATAGCTCAAATAGTTATGATAATAGTTAACTATATTAGTCCTAGTAGAAAAATGTTTTTACTATAACTTCTTTAAGCACTGCACTGACTGTACTACATTTAAGTGTGATAAAATTACAAATGCATTCAAATGAAATATAACCACACGCTTTAAATGATGATGGTTAAACCCAAACAACGCTTTGGCAGTGTTGCAACTTGGGGTTTCAACACTGCTGTTGTTATATACTGTATTAAAGCAGATTTCAGAATAACTGAGGAGAAATATTACAGCCTGTATCTAACTCACAATTTGACTTCACATTGAGTTCACAGTACTGTATGTTCCATGAATATTTCATATTAGTCCCAAGATGATACAGCTATGACATAAATACAAGGTACAATGCACTCACATAATAAAGCTCTGTTTACTCATGTCGAAGGCTTTATGAATTAGAATGTGAAGCTATCAAAATACTTTAAGATATACTTTCTTGCTGTGTTTTTGGCCTCCAAGGTTTATAGAGCACAGAAAATAAGACCTATATGTGAAGTACTGTAGTATTTCTATTCCAGAAGTATTTGTAAAATGCATAATATTAAGGTAAGGTAAAACATATTCTACTGTATAACAATATTTTGTTTACAGCAGCTCATTACTCGTGTTGTGTCATGATGCACAATACAATACAATACAGCATAAGTCAAAGCATTTTCAGAGTAACAGGACATATATAGATTTATTACCCAGTTACAGTTACTGTAGGTGGTGGATTTTTTGTCTATTAGTATGAACAAACATAATGTATGTTTGAAAGTACTGATCTAATTTCCTACAACTTGACAATATTATTTAGTATACCATTCACTTCACCATGACAAAACCTAAACGTGTAATGTGACAGTACATGTAATGTACAGTAGGATATGTCCTTTGTGAACAGGTCCTATATTGTGTCAACTATAATTCTTAATATATTGTATTCAGTGTTGAAATTGGGATTTTCCATGAGGGGGGGCCCTATTTTTCGTGAATTGGGAGTCGTACAATTCCAGTGCCAAATAAATACTTTTAAAGCGGTTCCGGTGCCTAAGCTGTGCCTGACAAAATGCTTTCTGTTTACACCAGCACGCACGTGCCCAGTACCTGACAACATTTCCATGCAACGTGTGTAGTAGGCCTATAAGGAGCTAAGACAGTCGTCTGGATGTAGTAATTTTTAACCACAGTTTACAAAGTAAAACGTATAATGTAGATTTAGTCTAAGTCTTCAGTCTTCAACTCTCTTCCCTGTTTTGTACATGTTTTGTCTAAGTCTTCAGTCTTCAACTCTCTTCCCTGTTTTGTACATGTTTTCTCTAAGTCTTCAGTCTTCAACTCTCTTCCCTGTTTTGTACATGTTTTGAAGCCTGGCATTCAGTCCACAACTGCCAAAGCCTACATTTGAACAAAATAAACATTAGGCCTACACTGACTTGAACGCAGCCTAATCGCCTCACGCACGCATGATAATTGAGATAACTGAGTCTGTCTGTATCCCGAGATTGTAGACGTACTCGCCTGAAATACATGAGAATTTTTTTTTTCAGTTATATAGCCTAATAACTGTCAATTCAGAATTTTTAACGTTAGCCTACTGAAAGTGGAGCTCAGCTCCTACGTACCGGAGCCCAGCTCCGGCTAGCTCTGGCACAAATTATTCCCCAATTTTATTATATATTTAATGTGATGGAGCCGCCTGAATGAATGACAGGAACTCTGAATATACAGTAATGCTTGCAACCCATTATGGTTTTAATTATGATTTATATGTCAACTGAACAATCTACAGCCTCTCAATAGACGTAAGCAGCTTTGTGTGGTATAGCAGCAATATGCCAAACATAAAAAATACTTAAAATGGGGAAAAAACAAAATATTGTGGTAACATGGATTTCTGCTAGTCGGGGAAAAGAAACAGTATATTATGTTTTTATATTTACGCATGATCAAGCAACATCATTGGAAAACCACACAAACACATGCAGAGAAAAAGAGACAAGGCGAAGATGGAGGGCAAAGATTTCTGCCTGATGTCCTCCCGCTGGCTCCGGGGTTGAAAGATGTCTCTCCATAGTTTATGTGACGGTAAAGTTACTGCCATGATTGATAGTGCCCCAAAAGGAATCGATAGCATGCATGCCATAGATGGGAAGAGTGGCCACATATTTCAGAGCCTTTAACTGAGCAGTTACCATACTCAAGGCGATGCCTTTTCAATTGAACCTGCCTCTTTATATCAGGCGATATTTATAAAAAAATGAGTCTGTTCCACTTTGCTGAGGGTGGGCATTGAGAACGGAAAGGTGTGCAGGTAGCATTTCAGCCTTCATTTTAAAAGCGTAGCGGGAGAGAATGAGCGTTGCCACTGTTTTTGAGGGTCAAATGGCATCTGTTAGCATCATCTTTGAGATCTTGTTCTCTCGTTTGCCAGCGGTAGTGTTTACAAGCAAGCAAGATGATTCATGACCTCGCCTCTTACAACTTTCTTCATTCCTGAGACATCAGATGTAAAGTGAAGTCAATTAAATGGTGGGGTGACGCGGTCTGTTATCAGAGGTGGCAAATCACAAAATGGAACCACTACCTTGGTCAGTCATTTGACCTTTAATTATCTGCTTTTCCCCCTCTAAACTGGATTGGATAAAGCTGTGCCTTCAGTGGAAACATACCTTCGTCTGCTTCAACCATACACCAGGCCTTTGATGACGGGTTGGAGAGAGATCTGCTTTCGAAAGGAAACAACTTGCAACTGCAACTTATTTTTTTTACCCTTTTATTTTGAAAGCCTTGTATCCCATGGTGCAATACAATTACCCTTGTAATCTTTATTTCAGTGAACTTATGTTAGCGCTTGTATGCAGTTGTAGACTAGCTGTGTTGTATCGTAACACCGCCGAAGTACACATTTCTGACAGCTCTGAAGAAAACATGTTGAGAATATAGAGCCACTGCTTTTCTGGTCTGGTCTAGTTTTCTGACAGTACATGAAGGATTCCTCCCATGAAGCTGTATAATGTGTGTATGTGTGCAGTGATATCTTTCTCGGCCACTGTTTGATCATCTCTTTAACTAGGGCCTCATTGCAAGGCCTAATTTAATTTTCAGACGCTAAAGGAGCAAAGACAATTTTTTACGAAAAGAAGACAATACTGAAAAGAGTGACAGCTTTTACTTAAAGAAAATTGGAATTCATTAGAAAACACTCTTAATGACGCAGGGTGTTTTTAGAGAGGCAACCACCTGTGAACACACACTGACTCCCATTCAGGTGTGACAGAAAATGGTTTCCTCTGGAGCGGTTGAAATTAATCCCCACATTTCTTCTTTCTCAATACCAATGGTTATGTAAACAAAATTAACAAAGCAGGCGAGAGGGCCTATAAGGGCATTCCCTATTGACACCAAGGCATTAGCGTTACAATAAATGTGTACAGAGGAGAATATTTCCGAGGCCTGAGCATGTGGGGCTCTTTTAATTAACTTGGCATTAGCACATTTTCTTTTTTTCACCGGCACAGAGTGCACTTGGGTGTTTTAGGACTGTTAAATTAGGGCTGAGGAACATGGGAATGCTTGCACCAGATTCAGGGAGAATTACAGCCTTGTGCAAGCCACAAGGGAACAAGCCTTTTCTGGAGGCTTGCTGTAATTTAACATGGCTGTCAATCATAGTTTCTAAAAGGCCTTTAAATCCCTTGTCTGTAGCCTGGGTGAAACAGCAATGCCATGGAATGCAACAGCTCTGTTTTCCAGTTAATATTCTCTAAAACTATGTGTTTAAATTTAGCAAGAAACATGATGGCAAATCAATGTACAGTATTGGTCAGTTTTCCAATAAAGCAAATGTCTTTAAAGGTATAGTCTGCAATTTTAAGACAAAACACTGTTTTTGTTAAATTCATCAAATATCACCTCACATTTTATCTTATAGCTATCTTACATGTTGTAGCGTACCAAAATTAAAATCTGATAATCTATTATTTTAATGTATTGTAATGTATTTTAATGTATTGTATTGTATATACAATATTTATTATTCTTTAATATTTTAAACAAGGCCTTATACGGCGACAACATTTTAGGATAATACTATAATAATCCATGTAAACGTAAGCAAAACGCATACTATTCTCTAAATTCTGTTGTTGACTGAAATGTCTGCTAGGGGCTAGAAGTAAGTATTATTTAATAAATGATGAACATGAACATTAAATGAGCTATGCAAAACCTAATGTGCAAAATCATTTTTATTTTCTCGATTATGTTGTTTTTTTGATCGTTAGGAGCCAAAATCGAAATTGCGAGTTATATTTTTATTAATTGCACAGCCCTATACTACGCTACACGTAATTTATATGTACTATACACAAATGTGCTAATTATTGTTTTCTGAGTTGCCACATAAATTCAAAGTAGTGTACACTTTTATATACATGACCTTAGTTTCTGCAAGCATTACATAGGTCAAAAGGACCTATGTAATGTTGAAAGAAATGGGAAAAGAAATGGTAAAATGAGCCCCTCACAAACACACAGTCTTGCCTAACCGCATGCGCACGCACGCACACACACACACACCTTTAGATATATATGTAATATACAGAATGTATAACACAGACAGGAAATTGTACCTGATATGGGTTGAGGGAGGTCATTCATTTGTAAAATACACAATTCTGACCTTTGCTTGAAGAGATAAATCAAAGGCCTGACTTATTCAGGCGTTGCTTATTTATTAATATATTTTACAGTACCAAAACCGGGCACTTTCATTTTCTACATGATCCACAGAAAATGATGCATGCATTTCTAGAATATTATTTCACCCTTATATCTGGCACACCAAATGAATCACCTCCTAAACTTCAATTAGAGGAGAACTTGGGTGCTCATTTTCCACTTCTTGGCTTGGGAGTAAAAGCCCATAACTCCTAACATGGCTGGTTTTACACTGTACTATGAACCTTCACCCCATCTAAATGCAGCCACCCCTTCAGAGTCTCAGTCATACAGATGTCCTCTTTAATAGGTACCAAGGTATTTAGTCGTCGGAGACATATGGGGTGACTCCATTTCAGGTTACATAATTGGTTTTCGGCCTCACCTACTGATAAATCTAACTTTAAAGCTCATATTTACCACGCATACAGTATTTACTTTTTTTATCCAAATGCAGTACGTGTGGAATGAACTATCTACTTTTTATGATTGGTATTCAGTTGTTTGCTATTGTGTGACAATAAGTTAAACTTACATTTCTTCTGTGCTGCATTTATACCTGCTGATAACAAGAATCAATTTGTTGAACAGGTTCATGTCATCCGTGCAGCCCAGCATAATATGGGCCCCTATAGGCTGGGTAAAAACCATGCCCTAAAACCCTTTGCCATAAATAATATATGTATGCTACTTTTACTCTTTTAGAAAAGTACCATGGTTGAAGGGTAACCAGAAGGATCTAAATACCTATAAATCCACAGAGGCCCCAATGTCTCAAAAGGTGAGAAATTGTATAACAAGAGAGATATTATAAGTTCTACTGTCCATGTTACAATGAAGAATATAGAACTGAAACAGGATCTGCATATTTTTTTGTTTTGATATGATGTTGATGTATTTTTAACCCTGTGGGATTATGTATTGAGCATATAGGCTACAGTAGCATTTTATGATTTGATTTACCTACCAGATGCTCTTAACCAAAGCATCTACTCTACTATATTGTTTTCAATCTAGCACCAAATATTTGTCAAACATAAATTGGCTGTATAGGCTATACTTTGTTTTAAAAGTATAGTCAACTAAGTAACGACACTTTTTGTCAAATTCATCAAATATCTCCTCTAAGTATGCTAGTATACTGTTCTTGGTGTGTGCTGAAAAAATAATCTGTTTTTTACAGAGCCCTGGTTCCATAGGAACAAAAACTAAATGACGAACGTCCCTCACAACAACATTGGCTTCACAATGCATTTTAATGTGTTGGTTGGATCTTCTGAGGGAAATTGTTTTGATTTGAGTTTGAAGTTAGCAAGCTTTCTCGAGATTGACTAACACTGCCGATAAAGGTGCTACGTGTAATATAGTTTGTTTAATTATAGAAAAGTGGTCCTGGGTTACATTCATAATGACTCCAGGGGTATATGAATCAGACGTTCAGCACAGAGTTGCTTATGTGATGTTGTACTAAAGGACATAAGAGGCTGATTATAGGGAATACTGAATTATATTGAATTTGTTGAACAATTCAAAGCCATTGTTCTTGCCAGTGTGTGCTCATCTTGTTGTGTGGGGGGAGTCTATAGGTTGGAGTTTATGAAGTGTTCCTTTGTCAGTTATGACTGTGTATGTGTTCTGTTTTCTGTCAGGTTGCCAGTAACTACATATATCAAATGCCAAGCAAGGTTCTTGGTTTTTGTGTTTCTCGTCTGGCCTGCACTTGGTGCCTCCGACACATTACAGTTGCCTGCAAACCATAGCCTATACTTTTCCATATGCCGTTGATGTTGTTTGGCTGAGTGTGGCTGTGGTTTTCTTGTTGATATGGCATGGGAATATTATTTAAAAAACAGTGTTGTTGGCTCTCGTTGTTATAGCAGTTTAGTTTAATTGTGCTCTTCTTGCCTTGGTGTTATAAATAGGCTTAAATCACGGTTTGCAGCCTATTGACTTCTTTGTCTTCACCCTCTGACTGTAATATTAAACTGTATGTTTGTGGACCCAGTAGTGGATTGACTGAGAAATTGGTGATAATGGAGCAGACACTCTGGGGGGGGGTGAAGTACGGACGCCACATTGGTGAAATACCGACTCCTAATGGTTTGGAGAATACGACCATTTTCTGCACATATCACCTTTAATGCACAGATCTTTTTTTAATTTATAGTGGACATTTGCCTTAAAACCTGTTGTTAACGATTGGTCAATCACAGCTCTGGCTATTTTCAGGAGACTACGGGTTACGTCACCGTTCACCCGAAGACGGCTGTCAATCAAATTCTCCGTGAGAGAAAATTAAATTATTACACTTAAACTATAGTTTAGTACATATATTAATAAAATAATAACATAAATTAGCGCATTTATGAATACTT
>JAODUE010000019.1:2917769-2934693 GCA_027564755.1 Amblyopsis hoosieri
TGAGGTTTCTGTAAACGTGCGCGCTGCCTACTAAGTACACCGGTCGTGGTCTGGCTGCAGTGGAAAATAGATTCCACTCTGAGGCTCTCCAGGACCAGGGTTAGCCACCCCTGCTCTATGCCGTACGCGGTGAGCGAAGCGCACATTTCTTATGTCCGTTTATTTTAGGCTATACAGTTCTATGGTCGTAACACAGAAGGGGTGAACTACACCACTGGGATAATCCAACCAAATTAGGCTACATTGTTTAAAAATTCATAATACATTTTTGTTTTTCAATAGGCCAAGTTCTTTACTCCATCTATGAAGCTTTAGGGCCACCTACTGCTTAACTTAGGGCACTACACATTAAAACAATGGATCAGGTGAACATAAAAAACTGGTTGTTTCTGATGTCATATAATAATTTTGTTACATTAATAAAATGTAATTATAAAAAAAAATTATGTCAGAACATTAATGCTTTTATATACTTTGAGTGTTCCCACCCAACTAAAACTAAGTGATTAAGAGATGTCAATCAAGTAGGGTCTACAAACACACACACACACACACACATACACCTCAAAATATGTATGCTCTGAATTTTGAAGGAAGGAAATTAAGGAAATTACATTATGAGACGGTTATCATATCTTACAATTTAATATAGGCTGGCTGACTTGCCAGCTATTATGGGTGTTGGTCTACTTAATATTCACAGTATGTTTCAACACATTTGTATCATAATTGATATTATACTGCCATCTCCATTTTTATTTATTTGCAATAGTGAAGTGGTGTGGCCAAAAATGTGGATTTTATTTATAGGGAATACTCATGATTGAAGAGATTAGAAGAATTACCATTTTTTTATTTTTTATTTTATGTATACATTTTTATTCATACAAACTAGTTATGTAGGCTAATTGAAAATGAGTTTTAGGCACTTCAAGCTCATGCAGAGAGTGTTTATATTGCACATTTCTTAAGATAATAACACTTTTTGTCAAATTCATCAAATATCTCCTCAGTCTGCTATTTTACCATTTTGCATGCTGAAATAATGATCTAATGCTTCTACACAGCCTTGGCTCCGGACCAGAAACAAAGTGGTGCAGACCGCACACAACAACATCCTACAATGTGTTTGCAATGTGTGCTTCTGAAAGAGTGCCATGGCATTGAAGGGAGAGGTGTTTTGATTAAAATTGAGTTTGAATTTAGCGAACATTCTTGAGAATGAGGTACTGTATACCCTTTAAACATAAAATAATTCCAGAACTGCCCCAGACCCATGAATAAAATCCAGGGAGCATTTTGGAACGGGTTCACACATGTGCAAAACATGTATACAGTAGATTATGTTGACTGCACCACCTGTATTGCTTTCAATTAGACTTTCTGAGCATTGTTCTTAAGGCCACTGATGGCTCCATGAGGAACACTGAAAATAGTAATAACAATAACAATCATAATAATAACAATAATGATAATAATAATGACAATTGCACAAATATGCATTTGTTTTTCCCAAAATAATTGATTAGAGTGAGAATGCATGTTATTGTTTAGCATTAAGGTAATATTGTGGCACATCATAGCCTACAAAACAGCAGAGGGCATTATGTTCTGTTGAAATGAAATAGGTCCTTGATTAAGGACTGCATTGGTCACACATACTTGCAAACACACACATGTGCATGGCTGACTATCTTTAAGTAGTTTTGTTTTCCTTCCTTTCTCTATAGTCATATGTTATGGTCTCACCTAGAGTAAGATTTATATTCGAGACAGACCTAATGTTGGCTAAATGTAGCTACCAACAGAACAGACGTGTTTATAATTACAGCTACAAATTCTTAGACCAGTACAACCGAGAATATAAGCTTTACATATATATATTGTCCTCAGGGGTCACTTATGGAGGTGAGGGGTCATGCCTGTCAGGATAATTGCACAGGACACCTTGGCAGGTTTAAGTATGTGTTGAAAACAGTGATTATAGTGTTACAAATATGGTCAGAGGAAGGAACTGTATGGCAGAGAGCTATGTGTGATAGCCAATCAGAAAGGGGACAGGGTGAGTGGAGGCTTAAGAAGAAGAAAAGTCTGTCTTTTGTAAACAATGAGAAGGTTTAATCCATAATCATTTTATAGATATAAGGAAAGAAAGAAATATAATAATTTTCATACCCCAAATTTCTCATGACAAGATTAGCCACCAGTTTGCTAGGCTATATCCTTTCATCCTATCCTAACACCTTTCAGTTTTAGCCAATCTAACCTATTCTGGCTATAGTGCCATTAATAGCCAGTTTGTACTAGGCTATGTAACCTATATGAAAAAGGGATTTTATTGTAATTGTCTTATTCAAATCAGATGCAATTAGATGGATAGGCTATGTATCTAGGCTACATGTTCTTGTTGTTCCTGAATCATCTCACGGTATTGATGACATTGATACTTAGACCATGTTGAATTAGTGTCATTATAGACTCTGTTCTAGTTTCAGTGTAGGTGTACCAGCTTTGCAAAACACTAGAGGGAGCTCTAATCTAGTGTATTGAGTCACTATCAAACATCTTTCATGAAAAATCATTCTGTTGATATTTTTAAGTCAGTAAGGACTTGCATATACACCTATATGTATGAATACATATAGGTTACATTCTATTTTATAACCTCATGTGGAATGTATAAACTGCAGACCTACTGTAGGCCTAGCTGTTAAACGTAATCCTCATATTGGTGAAGCATATCCACTAAAACTGGAATCGTTAGCTCTAGTTTACGTGTCAGGTAGACTATAAGATATTACATAGGTATAGCTGGCCTACCATATACCCTATGATGATTTTATAATTTTGTTTGAGACTTTCATCTTAATATTTTACACGTTAAATAAAATTGTGATAATGTTATGCACCAAAAATGTTGCCTGAATGTTGCTATTCAAAATTATACACATTAGGGATGAACTAGAACAAAAAAAAACCGCACTATTTTAAGTCTGCTTTCGTAGTGTGAAGTCCAAGATCTGTGAGAATGCTCTGTTTACCAGTTTAAAATGTCTTGTTTTGGATTTCCATAAATGCTTCTCTCATGTTTCATTTGTTTATCTGACTCCTAAATAGCTGGCAACATGCTTCATCAGTCAGGCACACTTCAGGCTGCACATGTAGACATTCTATTATTTATTATATGCATGTGTGCTACAATCGAACTTTCTTCATATTTTAAACCTAGATACATCGGAAGTGATTGTGTTGATTTATGTCAGTGGGCTGACATAAATCTCAGCAAACTACAGGATATAAAACAACCATACTAATAAAGTCCATATCCACGTTAAACGAAAATAAAAATTAAACATGCACGCAGGCCTATAGTGTGATCCTGCGGGACTCATTGTGTGATACATGGGCCTGTAGGGCCTACAGCAGGCTGTATAGCCTATAATAGACAGGCGTTTCGATTTATTAGAATTATGCCTATTTTATTAGAGGCAAAGCAATATCTTTAAAATTATTATTATGATTTTTTTGTTTTGTTTCACATGCCTAATTATTCTAATAGGCTGTTTTATTAAATCCTCACCCTAAAAATTCTAATGGAAACATTAGTTTATTGGTCCTACAATAACGATATCTAACAAGTATAACCGTTAACATGATGATAATAGCATATTTCAATTAAATGTCCAAGTGGCATAAAGGAAAATACAGGCGAAATCAGAAGGTTGAGAGTAAATAGCCTAAAATATATCAGCTTTATTGAACCTTTGTACAAGACAAAATCTGCAAACGTCAAAGCATATATAGACTACAATAAGTGCAAAATTGGTTGCAGTTCAAGATAGCCAAAGCCGTGTGTGTAGTACTCTAGATAATACGATATAGTTATATATACATTCGGTGCATGTGTTATAAGAGCAAACACATGAAAGTCTCAAAAGTCTCATAGTTTCAAACGTCGACACTTCTTTTAAAGAAGAAAAAGCCTGTCAGAGATCATTATAGGACAAGTGGTCTAGTGGGACTTTTTCTTCATCATTTCTTAAACAAATTCCTTAATCTTAGGGTAAGCCTATATATATTTTTTAAACAAAGTATTTATGCTGTGCGACAAAAGTGAATACTAATACCACAATACATTCGGTTAATATGTTGTCCCCTTAAGTAGCTTTAATTCTCAATTAATACACGTCTGACTGGTACAGGAATACCGTCGATTTCACGTTTTCTTTGTGCATGTCCAAGTTCGTCCAGCACACATGCAAGGAGTTCACATCACGCATGGTTTGATATCTTGGCACACGCTCTGGGGGTGGTGGTGATGATGATGGTGGTGATAGTATGAGCCACTGGCCGAGGGGTGAAAGGTCGAGATGCCGTTAAAGTTCAACACAAAATCTTTCCTGTCACAGACTGAAGAGTGGCTCTGATAGCGCGGAATGCCCACTGTGGAAAGAGAGGAGACATCGAACAACCAATCAATCAATCAAACAATCAATCAATCAATCAATCAATCAGGAGACCTCTAAAAATACTATAAAAAATAATTTTAAAGATAACGTTTAGCTGTAGCCTAGTTCTAAGCATGTTGTTGGCACATGGCCCACCAAAAGTTGTAAGCATTGTGCATATGTGCACAAGGTTCAACTAGCTAAGATCAACATAAAATGTTCGAATATATCAACAGGCTAGTAAAAATGAAACAAACGTATACAAGTCATTACAGTCATAGAATAATTAAAATGTCATACAGATTATTTCAAAATATATAGAAACAAATTCAGTTTTATCTAACTAATTATCTAGTCCAATTAAGTTAATGTAGTCTACAGCCTGCATCTGTTTTTGCAGCCCATAAGCGGGTAATTAATTGTTTCCATTGAAAGTGCATGGATTTCTTATTTTTCTCTTTTTTTTTTTTTTGTACATCATAAAGAGTCTAATAAATTTTCATATTTATTTGTTGTTATTACACGAATTAAAATTGTTTTTAGTGACGAAGAAATCCCATTCCATGACTCGCAAACCTAAATTAACAGCTGTCAGAGATGTTCAGCATTTTGGCCTACAAATAGTCCTATACGGCATAATTGCGACCTATTAAGATGAAAATATGCCCAAGTTATAAAATATGCCCATGTTATTTTATCACAGTTGCGTATAGGCTAGGCTACCTGCGATTTCATTACTTTCTTTCAGAAACGAAATAATAACTCTGTTATTATTTTGGTTAAGGTTTCCAGGTGTGACGCCATGCGCAAAGAACGGTGTTTTCTACAGAAAAGACACCAGACTTTTCTCGAGGGTAACAGCAATTTAATGGGTGTAAAGTTTAACAGACCCTCCCGTAGATATTATGTGGGTGAAATCCTATTCCGTGTGGTCCAACTCGCATAGCCTTTGTTTAGTTAACCTCAGAGAGCCTTTGAGCTTCAGAATGGGTTATTTGCTTCCAAGAAATCCCCAAACTTTATTAAAGCCTTAGTATATCTTGTAAAACTAAATGAGCATTAACTGGGAAGCACAGCGCTTAAGTTTCCGGTAGAATTCCAATTTTCTGGATTTAATTAGGCCAAAGACGAATTGTTATTTTTGAAATATGGAATAATCTTTGGAATATTTTATCTTGATTTAAGATATTGCCACTTGAGCAGGGTTTCATAAATTTTGTTTAGGCTATATTTGTAATTAATCTCGTTATTCATTTATGTGTCTTGTGAACAGCATCGTCAAATAGGCATGCACAATCAAACATTTATCCTTTAAACGAAACATATCCGCAAAATGCATTATGGAAATAGTCTATAGGCCTATATTATTTAACAATATTGACAAGCTATTACTAAAGTTTTTTTTAAATATATAGTGATACATGTTTTACATAATGTAGCCAATCATAATTAATAGTGTGTGACGTGATTTTTGTTTAGTTGCTGAAACAAGCTGTTAGAGGCCCATTACACCTGCTGCCTGACTTCTACCATTTTCTTATGTTGACCTATTAGATTGGTGTATTGTTAACCTTTATATCCTTAATCCTTACGTTTCCAAATATAGGCCTACCTGATAAATCAGAGGAGTGCGTGTCCCTGCCGTTCTGGTGAAGGTAGCTCTGTTCCAGGGAGTATGGGGTCATACCGGAGTGTAAACCTGACGTTGCGGTGCTACTGGAGGCTAAAGGCTGCTGCTTAATGTAGTGGGAGCCGCCAGTTGACGCCCAGTGCGCGGATGTACTGGCGTACGGGGAGTGACCGTCCAGTGCGCTAGCCATGGCTGGGGACGATGGCACCGGGCTGCTGCTGCTGTCAGGCCCATAGTCACCGTTTGAAGGCACGGGGCAGCTCGCCATGTATGTCGACCCGGGGCTCGGAGACATATGCGGTACGTGGTGACCTCCACTCAGGGCGTCGTATCCTCCGGCCATGGAATTGTTCATCATGTCCAAGTTGTAGCTGTTGCTGTGACAGGCTAGGGTGGAGGGTGCCTGGAAGTCAAAACTCTGTGGGAGAATGGAGGCGCCGAAGCCTATACCGTTCATCATTCGATACATGGGCTTCAGGGCTTGACATTTTCTCCTAAAACCCCTCGGTCTGCGGCGAAACGAGCCTTCTTCGAACATGAACTCGCTGGCCGGGTCAATGGTCCAATAGTGTCCCTTCCCGGGTCTTCCCAGGCCTTTGGGTAGCTTGATAAAGCACTCGTTCAGCGACAGGTTATGCCTGACAGAGTTTTTCCAGCCTTGATAGGAGCCTCTGAAGAATGGGAAACGAGCCTGTAGGAACTGATAAATCTCGCTCAGTGTCAGCCGCTTCGTGGGGGAACTCTGGATCGCCATCACAATAAGAGCTATGTATGAGTATGGAGGCTTTTCCGGTCGCCGTAAACCAGAGCTCGTCTTCTTCCCTTTGCCAGCAGCGGTGGAGGAACTTTCCGTGGCGGTTTGGGAGCTCAGCATGGTGGCGTGTAGAGCGCTTGACGCCGGGCTGGGTCTTAGAGGAGGCGGAGGGTCCAGATGTTGCTGAGAGGGCTCGGTCGTCATGTCGGCTTTAACGCAAAACTGGCGCAGCTAAGCGATTAGGTGAGGAGACCAGAGGAGAGAGAGAGAGAAAGAGAGAGGGGGGGGAGACAGAGAGAGAGAGAGAGAGAGAGAGAGAGAGAGAGAGAGAGAGAGAGGGAGAGACGACTGAGATATGTGAGAAAGCTATATGCCTATGTAGCCTATATGATTCGATATAGTTCACTTCTACTTCAACATGCGCTGTGATAAAACCGTATAGGGTAATTTATCAACCGCAGCCAACAGCAAAATTAATTACGAAAGAATTACGCTGACTCTCCAGTTACGCAGCCAAAGCTCTATCCAGTGGTTTCGGCAAAGACACGGGAACTCCAGTGTCACAGTGGCGTAGGATGGTGCTGAGTGTCGCGCCGGGTGGCCATCGCCCTTAATCCTTGAAGAGAAACGCAAAAAAACTTGGTGCGCTCGGCGGTCCAGCCAAACAAACTCGACCACCTATCATTTAATGAATCTACTTTCCTCTAAGCGACCCCCCGCCCTCTGCCTCCTCCTCTTGCGCACTCTCGGGCTGCAAATCTCCCTAAATCAGTGACGACGTCTTCCCCCCTCGGCCCCTCCACCCTCGCTCGGCCTAGTATGGCCCATGTCCAGTCCCCGTTGAAAGCCCCACGCTACTTTCCGCGCTTGATAACCGGCCCTCCCACTCGCTTTCTTCAGTTCAAGCAATTAAGCCATCCGTCAAAAGTCCGTGAGACATTTCAATCAACTGCCCCACACGCCATGCAAAGTACTGTATATAGGCCTACGAACAACATGTGCCTCGCTTATGCATAACAACGGAAACAGTCCCATAACACAAAGCAAAGATAGCATATAGCACATATGCCTACAGGCCTATCTTATAGTCTCTCAGCAACCAATAGCCTATCGAAAGAAAATCGATTTCACATATGTAAACCCCACTTTGGCATGTGCTACAATATCTGAGCTATATGGACGACTGCAGTTACCAAAAAAATAATATTTTATTTTGTTGCTCATTATTTCTCTGAAACTCCTCTAGAGGATAACAAAAACAAACTGTCGGCGCTGCTTGCCTGGAGAAGAGTGTGAGAGATGGGGAGGTGGTGGTCTTCAGCCCTGCTGCATGTGTATGTAAGCGGGGGGTTGCCTGGAGTAAATGGCTTTGACATGAGTGGAAGCAGGCTTTTTCCATCAAGGCAGCTCTGGATACCACACACAGTGCGCCAGTGTCAGTTTACCGCCCCAGGCTGCAGTCTGTCCCTTGGGCCCCCACGTTCATTAGAGAGAGAAGCCCGAAATTAGTCGAGCGGGCGTCGACAGTTTCCTCCCATATGGACACATCATACACACATTTGTCGAACATGATGGAATTATATATCACTAACAGTACATGCAGGTAATATCAACATCCTCGCTGAGGGGAATATTACTAGCCTATAGCCTATTGGAAAACGTTTAGGCCAGTTGTGTAGAGATCGTCTACATTCAGGTGAGCCACAAATAATATCTAAAAATAAATACAAACCCAAAGTGAAACGACAAAGAATACAACAGACTAAATGGCGTTGCTTGTCTTTTCATATTTTGTATGAGTATGCGGTGTTACAGACGTCTGTGACAGCGACTGTCGGCGTATTCTTTTAAAGTTGATATATGCTAACTGATATGGGATTCTTAACAAAGATCAAACGATAACACTTAGACTTCACAACAAAGGATGTGAAGATAAAATAATTTTCCACTGTGACACCGAGAGGTTTAAAAGGCCCCAGAATTTCCTGCGACATCAAAACACATGACCCCCGCTGGGATCAGGATGCCTCTAGGAAACTGTGCGCAAAAGAACTTTGAAGACACTATAAGATAAAGATTACCTGTTCTTATTTTGGCCTTTTGTAATAGCCTATATGTGATCAGCGGTCATTGCAAGGGCTATTTATGTTTTGATAGGACACTATACTTGCTGTGGAGGCAGGAGAGGCCGTATTATGCTTATTTACACGCAAAACATATTATTTGAATGTGTATAGCTATGTGTAGCCTACATGGCTATCCCAAATATGTAAATATAATTTGTATAGACCTGGAAAAATGCTAAACCTTTTAATAAATAACCAATTAAAAAGTAGACTAAGTCGAAATTGATTCTGAGCTAAATAGGCTAAATGTAGGGCTAACTTTTATATACAACCTACACTTTTACCCTCGTTAATATAATTCATCTTATAGTTTCTTATAGTTTTATTAGTTATTTCGGGATCTCATCACGATCACGTTTGTGCCACTGATTTTTCTTATTGCACCCGCCTGCATTTCCTGACCGGCTGTTCCGGGAGCTTTGAGTGCTCGTTCTCCGGGACACGGAGGTCAGGCGCGGTTCAAGTCGACTGGAGTGACAGACTGTTTGGACTTCCTAACATTGTGCCTGCCTTAAAGTTTGGTTTCATAACAGTGTAATATAGTGCCTCCAAACTCACCCTAAGTCATTTTACACATTATTAGGACTGTGCTGCTAAACAAAAAAACAAAAAAGAAAGGAAAGAAAGAAAGAAAAATGATTAGGCTCATTAACATTAACTATCGTTCTATAGGATAAGGCCTACATAAATACAGTGAGCCTGCACAATGTTTGGGACGAAGAATATAGGTTTATAAAAACACAAATTGATCCTTCAGTTTATACAGTAGCCTATATTATTATTCTTATTCTTCTTCTTCTTCTTCTTATTATTATTATTATTATTTTTGTATTTCCTGTATAAACAAAATAAACATATCTGGGAAACACACAAAGTCACGCTAAACTAATGATGAGAAAAGGTGCCCAGTGTAAACGGAAATATACAGGTGTGCTGTTCCGATATTTTACTGCAGGTCGCAGCATTGCCCCTCCAAGCAAGGCCAAGTCACCTGTCACCTGTCATAAACTCTCCTCATTGCGTTTTCGTTGTCGTTTAAAGCAACAATTACATTTTTTAAAATCTGATATTTTTTAACTGCAGATGGCATACATTTAGGCTATAGTCTATATGCCTATAGGTTTTAAACGAAGACCTCGTATATTGTCATATATTGTATATTATCATCCCGTGTTAGTTTTAGGCAAGATTTTAGTTTTAATAGGCTATGGTCACTGGAGTTCTTAGAAAGAGTTGCAAACATGTCTGTATAATTAACTTGACAAGGATGTTCACTGTTGTAGTCCTACGCATATTTACACTAAAGTATTAATCAATTTATGTAATGCCTAATATATCAATAAACATATATAATGTTATTATAAGCCTACAGGTCTCTTTTCTCAAACGACGAAAGCCTATAGAAATAGGCTACACCTTTTTCAGGCACTTAATTTTTCAAAATTTTTATAGACCTAATGTTGATAGACATTTTCTTCCATTTATTTCGCATAACAGAAATGGCATTTGTGAGCGTTGTGTATAGCCTATATGTAAACGAGTTGAAACCACATTTTAATAACAAACCAGTAAAAAAGGCATAGCCGAACCTACAATCAGGTCAAATATTGATCAGGTTATTTATTATAAGATCAGTTGTGAAAACTGTACGCAATTTTTGTTTGAAATATGAAAAAAGCATGTCCATATGGATTATGTCTGCGACAAACTAGAACTGTAGCCTACGATATTAAACATATATGGGTCAATTTCAGGACCGCGGAGAGCTCAAAACGTAGGCTATATATACAAAGTAGGCTTAAGAAAGATAAATAAATCTACTTTTAATAGGACACTAACCCATTAGAAATAATAGGCATATTACTTACAAGGTTATTCGTTTCTGAATTGCAGATTGGTCATATGCCATATGCTTGTGCAGGTCTATAAAATATTGCATATTTTCCTGTTTGTATTTGGAAGGATAAATTCGTTACACTTTCTTAGGTTGTTTATAATGTTAAAAAACATTTGCCCTTTACAATAGGCCCACATATAATGCACGCACCACAGCCTGTTTACATTGAATGTTTTTTTGTCAAATTATGTTAGAATAGATTTAATTTGTTAGAAGAAATAAGTAGGCCTAATCAAAGTCAACATAAACATGGTCGTCTCCATTATCAACAAATGATTTAAGGACTATTTGTATAATAATTGACTAATAAAAGGGTAATAATACAGTATACCTAATAGCTTTCAAAATGAAGACTATGATCTTAATAAATATCACTAGGTAATCTGATACATATTAATCTTAGATCGTCTTTATTTTAGAGTTTAGGTTTTAGTCTGATTTTAACCTTCTTCAAAATTGCACTTTCCTTTAAAAGCCAAAGTCTCACATTCTTTTAATCTTATTATATTTTGCAAATATTGAAGTTATGTAGATGAAAGACTTTCAACAAAAGCCTATCCACACCATTCCTTTAATTATCCAATCAACATGGGGTTAGAACCAGATATGCACTCATTAAATGTGATGCCATGTGTTCACGTTTATTAATAAAAATAACACACATGCATAAATCAAGCAATCTGAACAAAACTGCATCTGGGAGCCACAGAGGGACATGTTAACACATTTCGATATTTAACTAATCTTATTTACAACTATACAGAACATAATAAAAACATTAACATACAAACATTCAAATATAAATTAATCAATTGTTTATGTGGTACTTTGGCACGTTGTTGCCATAATTTGTGCAGTAGAAATGACCAATGAACCACTAAAATACTATTTCGCACACGCACAAATGCGCCCACAGTGGAATGTTTTAACAAATTAGATCTTTCTAATCTGTTTCGTCTAATATGCTATATTACAAATTTAGGAAACTTTAAAATATTAAATTTAGCCTACACAGTCATTATAGACATTCTGAAACACATACGCTAACAGCACTGGAAACTAACTGTGCCCACAAAAGTGAACACGGATATCAACTTCTGATTATCTTTATGACAACAATGAGTCTATATGAAAAACCCCTCGCGCTTTTGGCATCTGCAGCGCATGGAAAGACTCGGGGTTGTGCAGACCCTGTGACGTCAGGTGAAGGTAGAAGCGTGCGTCACTATTGGGCTCTGTACTGTAAACGGCATCTGACAGGCACCTGTGGAGCGCATGCTGCGGATAGTTAAGTGTGCCGTAAGACATTCGGGGTGCCCCAGTTGGCCAATAGAGCCGAGGGTCAAGATGGGTTATAATGTCTGTGCCTGATTGGGAATCTTCTCTGGTCTTGAACGGCTTGCTAAGGATGCTGTCGATGGCGAAGGAGCTGGAGAACTTGGTTCCAACCCTGTCCTCACGAGAGGGTGCATCGCCAGCAGGGATGGGGAGGTGGGTAGCCTCGCGGGGGGTGTGGATGTCAATGGTCTCCTGTTCCTTGGGAGGCCTCTTACTGATACGCTTTCTCCTGCGCCGAAACACCCCGTCGGCGAAGGTGTACTCGCTGTGCGGGTTGAGCATCCAGTAGTTGTCCTTGCCCCAGGGTCTGGATGGGTCCCGCAACACTTTGAGGAAGCAATCGTTGAGCGACAGGTTGTGGCGCACGGAGTTCCGCCAGCCGGTGTAACTGCCCCGGAAAAACGGGAACTTCTTCATGAGGTAGTCGTTTATCTCGGCCAGAGTGAGGCGTCCGCTGCTGGAGTCACGGATTGCCATGGCAATTAGGGCGATGTACGAGTAGGGGGGCTTCGGTCTACGCGTATAGGGCTTCCCCTTGCCGTCGCCGCTAGGGGCGACAGGTGCCGGGCTGTTAGCCACACAGTCTCCATCTGAGCCCAGGTCATCCCCAGAAAGAGGCGAGGGAACGCTCCCGTCGGCGTCGATGCACATTTCCAAAGGCTTCTGAACGAAGTGATTAGCGGAGAAAACCTCAAGCTTCATTTTATTTAACAAACGGGATGTCCTACTTTTCGGTCTCAACTGTGCGTAAAATGTTCCAAACGGTTTAGACAGGCGAGTCTAAAACTCACTATTTAAAACAATAGGCCTACGATAGTTCACGCAGCCGAACAGGTGCAGTCGACGTGTTTGTTTGTTTGATTCCTGCAAGCGGAGATCGTTTTCTGTCAGGGGAAAGTCAGCGTGCATGGAGGAAGACACCCTCAGCCAGTCGCAACTGCTGCGTTCTGATTTGTCTCCGGAGACACGCGCGCCTTGTTATAAAATAATCCCCCAGCCAGGGACGGCCCAAGGGCGGAGTTTCCATCCCAAGTTGATTGAAGCGATTAAGGATATAGGCTACAGCCTATACTGTATAATTATACTGTATACGTTGCACGAATATAGTACAAATATGAATAGTCTTTAGCAATATGGTGTTTTCAAATGCCTAACAAAGCATAGTCTATATTTAAACGACTAACGAACTGGTGATGTTTGTCGGAAAAATAGCCTGAACTTGTTATTATAAGTGATTTAAGTCTCCTGGAGACTTTAAACTCTAATGTCACTTAATGACATTTCTATTTCAAATATAGACCCATTCACCCAGTGTAGACAATGAGAGACAGAGAGAGAAAAATAGGTATTTGGTTAATGTAAACCTGTCACTCCAATTGAAAACGCCACCAACTTGCATGGAACAGGGAAGTAAAAAGACACTGTTATAGACCAGTGTGCCAGCACAATGAAAGGTTTGGCCGAACTTCTAGATTGTCTGAAAGGCCATGTGAAGTGGTTGAATGGTAAATAATAAAATGTTCATGTAACATTTTCCCATGTGCATCATTTGTGGTGATGATGCCAAAAGTCTCAACAGTGAATCTAAACACATAGCTCTCCTGCATAACTGAAACATCTAAACCAAATCTCCAGATATCTCCCAGGTTTCCGCTTCTTCTATGTGCACCTTTAAGCCACAAAGGTAATGCAGAGAAAAGGCTGGAGTTACATGAGTCATGAGTTTAGCCTAGGGAGATAATCATTAAACTGTCTCCCATGACAGCTTACTGGACCTATGTGCAGAATGAGATATAGCACTAGTAATCTCTAGGTTCCACTGGGGTTCATTAAAATGTTTGGTCATTTTGACAATTGAAATCGCTATATTTTTTTAATGATCATCTCAATCATGTCTCGTGTGTTCAGCGGGCTGTGTGAGGTTAATGAATTAAGTCTGAGTTTACTTCTCTGTCATATTGAGTTTTTTGGACTGTATTTAAGGCAATTAGTCTCATACATAATTTCTATGCCCAAGTCTGCCCAAATATGTCTGTCTCGTTTTTCTTTGGAATGACAAATTATTTTTATGCACATTTATCTTGTCTTCATATTTGTATTTCTCTTATACTGCACTAACCACACTATGCTAAATTCCTTGCATGTACAAATGTAATGCATCTGATTTGGATTCGGTTTACCACAAGGGAAAATATAACTCAAAAATCCCTGACTGTAGGACGTTCAAGTACCAAACATTCTGCTTGACATCCATGTTAGCCTAATGTAAATTGATGTGTCCACTAATTAACAATAACAGTTTTGAGTAATAAAATGTCCAAAGGCCATTAACAAAGTAACTTTCACTAAAAACAAGTCAAGTCCAGTAAATGTCAGTTGATAGAAATACCTATAGTCCTTAAGATATTCTGTAGCTATAGCAGGGGACAGCGTTGGTGTTGAAACTCAGTAAGCTGTGAGCAATGAGAATTAAAGCAGTGCGCAGTATCATCATCACTGACTGAGGATTTATGACAGCTTGTTTATGGGTAGCAGTAGGCGGGGGGGCGGGCCTGCCTCTATATTGTGTTTTTGTTTGTTTTTCATGTGATGAAGTTGTATTCTATTACACACTCACTGCCAAGATCGCTGTGAACACCTGTGCTAAAGTGATTTGGCGTGCAATGCAATGCACCTGTTTTTAAGTACATTTTGAACTGCAGTTTTTAATTAACAAGATCAGAAAGATTGTTTTAGGGAAAGTGGTTTTATATTCTTAACCATTTTACAGCAAACATTTAATAAAGGGTTAATTAAAAGCCTAGGTGTATTTTTCATAAGCATCATATATTTAATCTGAAAAGTTTGGCTGTTTTCTTGAATGTATCTAATGTTTTATTCAGCTTCATTCTATATATATATTTTTTTTTTATACTGTATTTTTTACATAACCATTGGCCTTTTATAACATCAACAACAACAATACATCTATCTGTCTGATGGCCTTATGTGTTGATCACAGGGGTCAGTTAAGTATGCATGTTTGCAGTAGGTGTAATCTGCATGCTTGTTGTTTCACAGCATCTATTCAAATGTTAAGTGGGCGGGAAGAGAAAGTCCTAAGGTTTGAGTGGAATGCCAGTAATGTCGATCCATGTGGGTGAATCCTTCAGTGCCTAAAATAGACACACCTCTGTGTCACATGCATGCTCACACGCTAACCCCCGTCTGCCTTTCTGTTAGAAGGCTTCTTCACTCGATCACCTCATCTTGCCTTTCTTCTCGGGGGTTGATGGGTGTCCAACCCACATGCGTCTTTGTGTAAACAAAGTACAGGCTCTTGAGTGAACCAGAGACCATCTGCACAGTCAGATTCTCCCGATTTGACTTTTCCAGACTCTAGCTGATAGAAGACAAGCTTCACTGAGGCACACAAACACTACCCAAACCATTGCCAACCATATACACATTGTAATTCCACTAGTTTTTGGACTATACTATCTGTGTTTTCTGTGTGTATGTGTGTGTGTTTCCCTTAGATCTCTGACAAATTACTACAGTATACATACTGTCGTTCGGTGTTTAGGGACATAAGTGAGACACATGTCGTTGTCGTGTGTGAGCTTGTGTGTCTCTTTATTGTGTGTAGAGCAGAAGACATTCCATGGTGAATAGTTTATTCCGTGAACATGGATTACTGTTATTATGCAGCAATGTGGCGTATGATCCTACAATCCTACCTATTTATTTTTTCAGACAAGCAGCGGGGGAGCTTTCAGCCCATGGATTCAATGGGACACCTGAACATGTTACAATGAGAACAAATGGAGATTTCGGCTGCGTTTTCATTTACACCAATGTAACATTATACAGTACCTCAAATACCATGCTCTGCTCAGCCATATTATACGAGTTAGCACTAAAACTTTGTTGTTGGATACAAGAAACAAACACTCACACACCTCAAAATGCATGCGTGCACACATACTGCCTTGAAGCGTGACTTGTTAACAGGGCTAAAACTCTGGCTGTTAAATTAAATATGAAATATCGTTGAGTGTCTTGACATCGGCAGGTTGCTATTTTGGTCTCCTTACATTCTTACCTAAGGTGTTGCGCCCCTGCCAAACCAACATCGAGCAAGAGAGAGATAAAGATACAGCGTAAGAATAAGCAAATATATCAAGGGTGTAATTAAAGTTATTAAGCAGCAGGGTTACGTGCAGGTGAACATTAGGCTGGCACCTCACATGCAAATACAAATAAAGCAATGTCACCTTTCCCCATGACACTCAATAAATATTAGACACACTGAGAGAGATTGACCATGTGCAGTAGCATTGCGTTCTGATCTTAAATGCTGTGAGTTCAGGAACACTTTGAGGAGCATTTAATAGTCATGTGGTGCAACGGTGGTCGTCATCCGGCCATCATCGCCACCACAAAGCCATGCAGAGGCCAGGCCAAGGCAACACAGAAAACTCATCTGTAAATGTAACTCTTGCTGCGTGTCAATGGCCCCAAGCCATGCGGGCCACACGGGCAGTGCAGATCTGCTGCTATCACCCATCTCTGCTCTTCACACGCTACAGCCCTCTTGCACGCTGCCAGTGTGTGTGTGTGTGTGTGTGTGTGTGTGTGTGTGTGTGGATGGGGGAGGGGGGGGGGGGGGGGGGGGGGCGCAGGGTTTTTTGTAAGAGTTTTGTAAAAAAAAAAAAAAAAAAAAATAATTATCACCCCAAAAAACCACAC